>CM029489.1:24232216-24631966 GCA_017140395.1 Eucalyptus lansdowneana
CCTTTTGAAACAACTTATTGCTTCGCATTTATGAGAAATCAAATAAACATATCCGAATCGAGTATAATCATCAATAAAATGTGATGAAATAAACAGCCCCATGCATTCCTCTCACATTCATTGGACCACAGACATGTAATGGATTAAATGCGGGGAAATTCAGCTCTTTTACCTTTCCCAAATGGTTTTCCTTGTCGTTTTCCCTTCTAGGCAATGCTTACATATGGGCAAATCGACTTTTTCAATGTTGCCCAACAAGCCCTCTTTGGCTAGTCTATTCATACGTTGTTGGCTAATGTGACCAAGTCTAGCATGCCACACATTCACATCATTATCATAGGTATTAAGAGATGTGATAAGGGAATAACAAACATTTGCATTAACATACTCAACATCCATAATGAAACCATCCAGAAAATAACCACAACCATAGTAATTTGTATCCAAAATAAATCCACACCTCTATTATAGAAGTTCATATTAAAACCTAGTCTAACCAACACTAAAACGACACTAAATTCCGATGAATCTCCGGAGCATACAATACATCATGTAGGAATAAAGTGCGTCCACCACGCATATTTAGTTGGCATGTGCCAATTTCTTTCACTTCACTACGGAGTTGTTTCTCACATAGATCCACTTAGTTCCAAGTTGGTACTCGTCGGAATTCCACGAAGGATTCTCTATCCTTCGCTACATGTCTGGCCGCTTTCCCCACACTGATCCACAAAGGATTAGACTCATTAAGAACCCGGAGAACTCGACACAAAGTAAAATTACGTGCAAAGTACAGGTGCATACCTTCTTTGGCTCACCTCTGATCGCGAGCATAGTGACCCTTCTTGTCACGGTTGTAGCATTTCACCCTTGTAAGCTTCTTCAAGTGAGGACGCTTTCCTCCATCATGTTGGTTAAACTTGGGTTTCTTCCCTGAAGGACCCGCTTCTTCCTTGCCTTTCCTTTATCAAACCGAGTTAAGCGCTTTGCGTTTGGAGCCCAGCTCCATATGACCTAGAACTAGCATGATAGAGTTCAGCATCCGGCTTAGTCGCCAGAGTCCTCTTCCAGCTCAAGATGACGATTGCATCCCCAAAAGTTTTGATATTATCATTATGGGTCGTGTGCACCTTCATATGCTCCCAACTCGAGGCAAGGAACGAATCACCGCTTGCACTTGTTGCTCATCCGTGAGGACATGGCTAGCATCTTTCAGCTCATTTATCATGTTTGACATCTTTCTAAGATGTTGCCTTATGACCGATCCATGAGGCTTTTTATAAAAGTCAAACCCGATGAGTGAGTCGCTTTTACCGTCACCGAAGTATGACCAAATCTTGCCACCAATACTTCCCACATTTCTTTGGCATTGTCAAACGCCAATGACGTCATTGTCCATGCTTTGCCAAAGAATGTAATGCGAGCAAGAGAGTTCTTTCATTTCCACGCAGCAAAGCTTCTTTATCTCTTATGTCTTGTGCAGTGTTTCCTTCTTCAGTTCTACCATGGTCAAGTTAAGAGCCTCAAGTGCTTCTTGCTCTTCCAAAGACATCTTGGATTTTCATTTGTCAAATTTCATAGTTGTCTCCATTGAGCTTTTTCACCTTTGTTATTTCGGCAACTATACTCTTTGTGGGCGAAGCCATTGATCGAACACATCAGACATATGCACGAATTATTAATGCCTATCATTTATGCATCCTTTTACATAGACCCATCATATTAATGAATAATTTCAAGTAAGACTTGAGAATCAAAAGGTCACTACGTTTCCAATCATCCTCCAAAAATCCTAACTTAAAACTATCATTAATATGATTGTTATATGCAAAATCAATTCTATGAAGCTACAAAAACTTCTAAAACTATCCACAAGACAACCGCCAAACGTGTAAGCAACCAGAGATAATTGACATACAATAAAATGATAATGCTTTCAACTATTACCAATAACATATAAGTTGCTACATCAACAACAATCAGGCGGTAAACATTACATTAAGATGTCCACAAAGCACACTTAATTAAGTTCGATCAATACAACTAACACCAAGTCAACACAATGGGAAAGATCCTCTTTTGTTCAATTTCTTGATCTTTTCCCTTGTAACAATACAGTAATATTCATTTACAAAGTCCATCACAATTTTCTTATATGAAGCAACTCCGTTGACATCCCATATGCAATTCAACACATCTTGCCATTCAGGTGGAAGAGTGTTTATGAAAAATCGCACCATCTCTGACTGTGACATAGGACAACCGTTCCACATGACTGTTGAATTTTCCCGTTGACTTCAAGGACGTGATCAATTAAGTCACCTCTCTCCCATCGATGATCGATCGGCTCGGCTATCAACTTAGGCAAACCTATCTTTTTGTTCATCGATAGCTGCGCGAATAGGTGTGCGCAACCTTAGGGGAGGCATAGTTCTGCAACAAATGCAAAACAAATAAGGGATCACATTATAATTCACATTGGACTTAATTGAAAAAGAAACACATTCTTTTTCTCCTCCTTTTTTTTTTTTTTTTTTTTTTGGGTCAAAGGTCAACGGTCACGGTCGTCGGTCAACGGACAACGATCATCGGTAAACGGTCAACGGTTGTCAACGGTCAGCGGTGGTCAACAGTGGTCAATGGTCAACGGTCATCGGTCGTCGGGCCGGACCGAGACCGTCGAACCGATCGAGGCGGCTCGGGCGAACCGACGGCACGTGCGCACGTGTCGCGGGCTAACGTCCACGCGAACGTCATCCCAGGCACAAGCGGTGCGCGTCACCGAAGCGTCCTCGGAACGGGTCGCCGACGCCGTGACCGCCGGCGAAACGTCATTGTGCGACGTCATCGATGACGTCACCCTAGCGGTTACTAACCGTTGGGTGACGATCATCTTGTATCGACATCGTCGATCCGCGGGCGGCGTCTTGCGGTTCACCCGGCGGTGGCGGCACGCCGCCGCCGGTTCGCCGGCCGCGCGTGTCGCACGCGTTGGGCGAGCCAGCGCATTCGGGCGCGTCGCGCCCACGCGCAACGGCTTCCGGCCACGCGTGTGGGCCAGTGTGGCATCGCCCGACGACACGCGACGTATCGCCAGACTCCTCTCGACGTCGCCTTTCTCCCCATGTGTTCAGAAATCGATTTCGACTTACGAAAACTCAGAAAAATGGCCGAACAATGCTCGGGTGTCGGGATTTCTCGCCCGATCCGTACAGCGAATTGCTTTACGAAAAAATCAATCAAAAAAAACATCAAATTGATCGGGGAAAATGTGAACTAGGGCTCGATACTAATGTTGGGATTAGCGAATCCTCGAAACCGGTCGACACTAAATCGAACCCCTAAATCAATGCGGAAGACAAAGCCCGGGAAATACACGTATCGCCGATCGTAAAACGCGCCAAAGGAATCGAGCATACCTTGTTAGCCACCAGATTAGACACCGACGTCAACAACGGGAAGAAAATCGCCACATTCGATCGATGACGCCTTGAAGGGAAGAAAAAAAGTATCGTTTGCTTACTATTTCTTCTTTTGTTTTGAGAGAGAGAGAGAGAGCGGGAAAAAGGAAAGTATGTACGTTGAATTATCCAAGAGGTGTCTTCTCTCTCTCTCCTTCCCTTTTATACCTTCCCCCATCCTCGGGCCCTATTCCCGTGGGCCGGGCTTTTTTTTTGGGCGGACTGGCGGATGGGCCTAAGCCCATCTCATATAAAACCATCAGATAGAATCAACATACTGCGATAAATCTGTCCAAAGAGCACGGTTTTAGTGATGTTTGACCCTAATGAAACGATCAGCAGGCTGTTAGATGAGTTGCCTTGCGATTTATATGGAGTATCGCTGTATCTATGCGTCTCCTATGGAAGTACAAATTCAAACAAGTGATAATGACAAAGGCTTTGAATGTACACAAGCACGTGACCTGCGGGAGCGCACGTGACCTGCGGGAGCTGACCTGCGGGAGCTCACGTGGGGCACACGTGCATGCTTAGCACCATCCAAAATCTTAAATGTTGAATTTTCTTTATTGAGAAGTTCAAATGTGGCTTATTTTATGGATTGAATCCATCAAAAAGCTCATCGAAAAACCTAACCGTGAGGAACCCACTCAAGAGAGCCTTTTATCAAATCTGGGAAACAAGTACTCCTTTTTGGTATTGACCTCTTTTAGTGCGATCGTGGTTTTGACCCCTCTTAGTAAATCCTGCACCCGCTCACTGCCCTCTCATATCTCACATAGGTCCCAAAAGAATCAAATCCTTCGCTCGAGGAGGACCGAATTGTGACCCCGGCAACGAGTGCCGCATCATTGGGAAATCGTTTGGAACACGGGATATGAGTCCGACCAAGCGTTTTACTGCGTCGATGAGCAAACTGTGTTGGGTTGTTAATTGCAGGCATGCACAATGAGCATTAGAATAGAAGCAGCAAGGAGATCTTCCCAAATTCTCAAAAAACATGAAATATGTTGGTGTTTCGTGGTCTGGCTATCTTTATTTATTTATTTATTATTTTTTCACTCTGGACTCTCTCACAGACAGCGATCTAGGCTCTCTTGGGATTCCTTAGTGAACTTACTTTCTATCTTGAAACAGGGTTGGCGATATATTAACTCTCTCTCTCTCTCTTTGTCTCTGTCTCTGTCTCTGTCTCTGTCTCTGTCTCTCATATAAACTTCCTAGAAGATGTTAAAATGTCCTATGTCACGTCCTGAATCCACAAAGGTAGGTAAGGGTAATGACATAACCGTCCTTTCACCAAAAAATAGGATCTCAAACTATACCTAAAAGTCAAGCTCCCAAAAGTGCTCTCGTATTAGCAGTCGCTAATTGAGGAACCCAAAAAAATAAGGAAGGAGATGAGTGAACAATCACAGTTTAGTAAGTAGTGCATATTTCCTCTAAACAAATTGAATATCAACTATGCACTTTACAAAACAATGTTCAAAACTCACTTATATTGCTTTAACATCTACATATCAGAAAACATTTGTTTAATCAATAATATCATAACAAACAACAATGATCTAATCCTTTAATCAATCTTATCAATTCACATGTCAATGATTTAAACCATTGATTAATCTCATCAAATCACACGTCAATGATAAATTTCATCAACTTATCTCAAATTGCACGTAAATGGTCAATTTCATTGACCGAATTCATGCTCAAATATTAGCCATGATTATGCATAACACCTCGTGACAAGGTAACCAAACTCGTTTCTTGGCAATGTCACCACCTATATTGTCACTGCTTGGCCTATTAGGATATATTAAACTAACATGCACATACCCATAAGCCCCTCAATCAGCTCATAGATATTAAGCACCAACGCAAACTAGTAACAAGATCCTTTACAATTTGCAAGCAAATTCGGAATCAAATTACAAATGGTTTCACAAACCAAGCATATTATCTTTCTCAGCCCATTCATCAAATAGAATTCATTTCACAAGGCATTTCTTAGACTATTTCAAAATCCATTTCATAAACTAGGTTCACAATGTATATATAACATCTCACAACATGTTTCATAATCATTCTCAATTGCCTAGTAAATGCCTGATCTAGATTTTTATGCAATAAACATGCTTTTTCATAACTCATAATATATTGAATCTCTATAACTTTCAAGACATAAGTTCTTTTTTTGGTCAGATTCAAGACATCAGTTCACAAATTCATAAAATAGATATCATCACTTAACCCACAACAAACTATTCGCATCGACGATCACGTAATCTTAACAATTAGATGAAAATAAACATCGAAACCAGTAAGATTACCTCAACTACAAATTGGTTAAACTATGACTCCTATGCGCTAACAAGCAACATACTATTCACGTTGAGGTTCTTATAATCCTAAAAAAATACAAGAATCAAGGTTAAAACCTAGTAAAACTCTGCCTTAACTACGAATTGGCTAAATTATTTTAAATGCTAACAAAATGACTTCTATGCGCTAACAAATCACTCACTTGAACTGATTATTCATGCTTACACGTAATGCGAAACAAAACCCTAAAATTCTGCTCCTACAAAACTGTTGCTCCAAATTGAGTCCTATCAAAACCCACAACTCTATGACACTATAGTCCACTATTTCCATAAAATCTCATAACTTGACAACTCAAAAAAATTGGACTTCGTAGTTTGATTCCTAAACTTTGAATTTGTGCCTAACCCCGAAAGTTACTCTGATTGAACGAATACAAGACTTGAATCCTTACTGGGCATTGCAATTTGGGGTTGAATCGATGTGTTGTGGTGTCTGCATTGCGTACGTGGAATCCTTTTCTTTTTATTCTTCTTCCCTTATTTTCTTTCTCTCCCTTTTTTGCATTGCTTTCAGTCCTCTCTCAATTTCCTAACACACAATGTTCTAGTTTCCCAACTAATCAGGTCAAATTGGGATCAATCTTGTAAGAGATTGGTAGGGTTTAAACATTCATTGATGACGATGAAAAGCAAGGAGAGAGAGAGGTCAAAATCTCAATCATTGATCGACGGATCGAAATGCACGCCATATGATTCAGCAACATTAAGTTTAAGGCTGACCGATAGCAGGGATCGAATTGCTTGGGGAGCACCTAGTTAGTGTTAGGAGATTTTCTTGTCTAATCTTTGGAAGGATGTGGCTGTCCTGTTTCTAGCTCGGGAAGTTCGGTATTGTTCTCAATCGGGGGAACTGGGTTAACTTGTGGTTGAGGAGAGTGTCGTAAGGCGTGTTAGCCCAACTGTGGGCATTTAACCCACCCTCGCTCAGGTGTAGGAAGGCTATTATATCTGTCTTAGGTAGTAGCCAAACCGAAATCACAATGTGGTGTTTACGCTTCACCATCATGGCGTGGCTCTAATTCTTGTCATTTTTCTTTCACGGCGAAAGGGAATAGGAGGGACAACGTAAAGGTCTCTCACTCCCAGGGGTGGTTCTCACTTGTTTTCTCCGTGAGCCTTTTGATGACCTGCTCAGGTCCAGTATACCTAGTCTCTTGCGGTGCTCTTTATGCCACTCTTATCTCTCCTTCTTCTTCTTCTTCTTTTTTTTCTGAATCTAATGTCAGAGCTTCAATCCTAACCCTCATTCAACGCTGTTCGGCGGACCTCCCCTTCAACGGTAAGAAAGGTCGCTGGACCCGCGCCAAGTTTTGCCAGCTAGACATAGGGTCGATCCTCCAATTGTTGCACAAAATCTCAGGTCGCGGTCAAACGACGCTGACTGCCGGTCCTAAACGAACAAATCTTGTCTCAACACATGCCCAAGAGTTCATTAAGCTGCGCAACCTCTTTTGGATTAATCTGCTAGAACTAGCTAATCACGTAACAAGAAAGAACACGATAGCGATCCACGCCTGATCCCGGGGCGAAGCACGGATTTCTGCGCGAGTTCTAGATTTCACCTAGGCCTCATCTACCCGCATTATTCGAACCCTAAGCCTCGGCGGTATTTTGGCCTGTTAGGTAACTATCACCATCGATTTGGCAGACCCCGGAGCCTTCACTAGAATCGTGGGCATACACGGTGAGGATATAGCCTTTCCAAGTGTCGCAAAAGGAGCGTGTAGAAAGCACAGCTCCATAATCAACTTTGGAAAACCTCCCCTCTCCATTCTCCCGAAAAAGCATGAAGCTGCGGGCGCTTTGCGGTCTTCCTCTGTGTCTTCTCCTCTGCCTTCTCTTCCAGTCTGGACTGTCCCAAACGGTGGTCAAGTCTCTTCCCGGATTTCCTGGAGACCTCCCTTTTTATCTCGAAACCGGGTTAGTGACATTCCCTTTCACTTTTTTGTGCTGTTGTCCTTATCTCTCTCTTCTCTCTCTATCTCTCTCGGTACTCGTTTGAATCTTTGCGTTTTATGTTATGACTGATTCTCTCCCCCTTTTTTAAAATTGTTTTAGATACATTGGAGTTGGAGAGTTGGATGATGTTCAACTTTTTTATTACTTTGTCGAGTCGGAGAGGAGCCCAAGAGACGACCCTCTGGTGCTATGGCTCACCGGCGGGCCCGGTTGCTCTGCTCTCTCCGGACTGATTTACGAGATCGGTGAGTCCTCCTCTGAACCTTTGCCTTTGCCAAAACACGGGTCAAGAGAAACCGAGCCGAGCTTGTCGGATGTGGTGGTCAACCGCCGAGAGTGAAATCTAACGTTCCCAATTTTCATGGTCACTGTCTTACTGTCTTAATCGACTAATACCCTTTTGTTTGCAAATCGAACTCCATACTCGTGAGAGGTTGATTTTGAGGCTTCATGCCAAAAAAGATTGTAGCTGACAACCAAGCATTAGAAATCAATTACTACTTTCCTAGGTTAATAGTTACTATATTACGTCTCTTATGTCAATGACACAAAGGGGATATTAAATAAATGGAATTAAGAGATAATGACATTTCTTCTTGGTTCAAAAAGTAAGTTCATGTGGCACTTGAATTTTGCATGCCGTCGCATGCAATAAGCTGATTACGGCATGATAAATGGACATGTCATTTTGAAATTTTATGTATTCTAATGCGGATGTTCATTACATGTAATGCAGGTCCATTTACGTTTGATTACGAGAAATCTTCTAGATTCAGACCAGCACTCAAATTGACTGATTATTCATGGACAAAGGTAACAAAAAATGATTTATGCTACATGAACCTCTTAATTTGATTGGACAATTGTTCAGTATACCATATTTCTAGTCTTATATGTTAGCAAGTCATTCACGATTAGCTTTGCTCACTATACAGGTGGCGAATATTATACTCTTAGATCAACCTATTGGAACTGGATTTTCTTATGCTAATAACTGGGAAAGCTATAATATAAATGACAATATTTCGGTCGCAGAATCTTACGAATTTCTGAGGAAGGTAAAGTCAAAAAGAGAATTTTTATATAAAGAAAAGTCTCTACATAATTAATACTATTAATCTCTTTTTAATCTTTTGGTCTTGTTGCTTGATTTAGTGGCTTAAGCTCCATCCCCAATTTTTTAGCAACCCACTCTACATTGCTGGGGACTCTTACTCGGGTGTCACTGTTCCAAGGGTTGCTTTAGAAGTTGATAAAGGTATCATTATTTATTCATTTTTTTTATGTTATGCTTCCTTGTGAGTAACCATTTTATATTTGCAATTCTACACGTCAATATTTTTATATTCCAAAAAGTTTTGAATAAAAAAGCCCAAGTGTGTACTCCCCAAATTTAAATTAACCAAAAAGTAAGAAAAATATAAGTCAATTCATATGCATCCTAAAAGACGATTTTGTTTGTTTCTTTCGGGGATCATGGTCCATTATGATTTATACCAGGAAATGAAGCTGGTTTGGAGCCTAAGATGAATCTTGAGGTAACTATCGCTATCATTACATTAGTACACTCATTATTTTGCATTTCCTTTTTGAAAAAATGAAACTTATTAGTTCAATTTGATTCAGGGCTACTTACTTGGAAACCCCCTAACAAGTTATGATAGTGACCTCAATTCAAGAGTCCCATTTGCTCATCTGAAGGGTCTTATATCAAATGAGCTATATGAGGTAAAGACTTCCGCATGTTTTACGGCATGTCACGCCACATAAAATTTTCATGTTTTTCGTTATTGCCTGGTGCATGAAAAGATTGATTGAGACACATACTAAATGTATTAGATGTAGAATGTGTATCATTATTTCTAGAATGAAATACAAATTCAGGAAACTTTCTTAATTATCAATACTAATATCATAAAAAGCGAGAAAACAAAAGGCAAAAATATGTGTTCTGAGATTTTTGCCCACCCCGGATATTTCTCCACGAGTCACTTATTTTTATTTAATATTTGATTCGAAAATTCATGTCCATCTTTTTTGGGTATTTCAGTCAGCTAAAACTGATTGTAACAGTGAGTACATAAACGTCAACGAAAGCAATGCTGATTGCGTTGACGATCTTAAAGCTGTGAACCTGGTTAGTTGGCAATCAGTTTTTTTTCCCTCCTCTTTATTTCTTTATTATTTCTTTCTGCCTTTTTCCCCTTTTTGACCAATATTTTTTTTATTGTTATTGGAAATTCCATGCATTGAACCTTGACTTTTTGCTAACTACAGTGCGTGGAGAATATACGTACGGGAAACATACTGGAACCGAACTGCGTGACTCAGTCTCCCAAATCGACGGTCAGTGATAGGTGGGACCCAACCTTAATAAATCGAGACCCTTCACCTCTCCTTTTGCCGACGGAGAGAGCTTCCCGGGTTTGGTGCCGGGTAAGAATCGGATTTTTTTTCTTTTTTTGGACCACCGTTTTGCGACATATTTTCAGGAAAAAAGGAATCAATTTGTTAATTGAATTTTCCTTTTTACCTTTTAATTAATTTAATTTTAGCCGCGTATGCACTTTGACTTCTCCGTACTCAAAATACCAATAACTTCCATGATATATAAGTATTGACATGTAAATTTGAGTATAAAGTTCTCATAAATTATTGGAATTTAAATAATATTTTTTTATTCTGACAAAAAAACTAGATGTCGTTTTTCTTTTGGTTGAAGCGGATGTGACTTCATTAATTATATCTTTGGTGGATCATCATCTTCGTTGGTCAATTACAGTTTTCTCAGATTATTTTGATTCTCTACTTCTTATCCATTCTCTAGTCAAGAATATGAAATACATGTTAACATAACATTTACGTTCAAGAGAAAAAAGGGGAAAAAGGGAGTAATATTCATGTTTTTGATTAGTAGTCACACCATGGTAATTGTGTACAAATACAACTTCGTTACGCTGTAATTAGTATTCATTTACATTGAAGTTTGATTATTAATATATCAAATTAAAGGTCAAGGTTAAAAATTAAAAATGACAAATCTCGAAATTTGATGACTTACCTATTTTCCTGACCATAAAAAATTTAAGTTCTTATGTGAGTAGTTGCCAATGATGTGTAAAATATTTTTAATTTCTCTAGGGTTGAATTTGACGACCAATGAAGTTGGCTTAAGGATGATTCCCTTAAGCTCTCTAATCAAATAATTGGTGACTCATTTTTTTAATCATTGAGTGGCTAAATACACCCTCAAGCAGTCTAACCCGAAATTCTTGACCAAAAAAATAATAATTTGACTGGAAATTTGTGTTGAATCAGTCATTTTCAGCTTAAATAAAAAGGATCATGATCAAATTGCAAAGTTCCCAGCTCAATTTAGTAACCTTGTTATTCAACGTAGGAGTATAACTATCTCTATTCCTATATATGGGCTAGTGATAAAGCGGTTCAAGATGCTCTTCATATCCGAGAGGTATGTCTATTAATAATGTTAATTACATAATATCACTTTTTATTTATTTATTATCTTTTTCTTCTTTTACTTACATCTATTTTTGGTCTATGTTTTGTGATGTGTTTAATGATAAGCCAGGGGACAATTGAGAAGTGGGTAAGGTGCAATAAGACTTTATCTTACACATCCGATGTCCTAGTTGTCATTGACATACACAAAGAGCTCATAAAAAGGGGACTTCGAGCGCTTATTTATAGGTAATTAAGCACCACTTTGCAATGTGATTTATGGCTCATAGTTGACCTACTTACTTCACTTAATGTTACTCTTTCTTAACGTGTAGTGGTGATCACGACATGGTCATCCCGTACGTGGGAACTCAAGCTTGGATCGATACACTGAATCTAACAATTTCTGAAGATTGGCACGCGTGGTTTGTCGATGGACAAGTTGCCGGGTTTGGTTTCGATAACAACCTCTTTAACTACTATATAGTTCAATTTCTAGATGAATTCTCCCGACATCACGGTACTTATATCGATTTATTAAATGAGGCTCCTGCATTTTCGATACTCGGTGAAAGTAAAAGTCTGTCCATCTGAGTTCCCTCAGGATAATATCGCAAAATGCATATACAGCAGCTAGACAACTGATCCATTTTTATTTTTATTATACCTTCTATTGGGTATCTCAATCGTTTGTGCTTACTTTGCTCTCTTTTCTCTCTTACAGGTATGCTACGCTATATTCTTCCTTTCCATCCCTTTTTACATTTGTAACCGTCAAGGTAAAGAGATTCATATCCTATACTTTCTTCTTTACAAGCCCCTTTTTCTTAGCTTTTTCACATTTTCAATATCTTCATTTCAACGAAATTGGCTCCTTAGAATTCGCGAACCGTATGTTGAAAGTGGTGTTATATGAACTCCTTCGTGCAGGGAGCAGGACACACGGCTCCAGAATACAAGCCCAAGGAATGTTTTGCGCTGATTAGTAGGTGGTTCGATTATTTTTACATTTAACTTGCACTTGTAGCTCCCTTTTAGTTTGACGATTTATATAATAAACATATTGTTGATGTAATAATTTTCCGGTGCTCCGATTCGGGAATAATGCGAAATGGATATCCTTGCTCATCTCTAAGAATTCCAGATTAGATTGAGCTCCTCATACATCTAACATTGCGACATTTCAAAGTGTTTTTTCTTTTACGAATGTTGTTGATGAGTCATAACACCGCACTCAATAAGTAACTGATGAAGTATACATACTTTACATTTTTTTAATGCACTGATCTATCTCATATCATATGTGATCAATACCTCCATAGTCAAACCATTCCGTGTGGAGTAGAGGTGTTAAAATGGGTCATAAATGGGTCACTTGTTTATAACAAAAGATAGTTAAATGGGTTTCACAATTAAAGGTTTAAGATAGGTGGGTTTTAAATGGGTTGGGTTGAAAAATCATCTTTAACAAAAACATTATAATCCCTCCATTCTCTCTTTAACTTTATAAAAATCGAAATTATAATTTTTTTTATTTTTATTTTCTCTTTTCTTTTTCTTCCTTTTTTTTTTTTTTTTTTTTCTTTCTCCTTCCTCCTTCTGGTCGCCGGCACGATGACGGCCGGCGACCGGCCAAGCGAGCCTCGAGCTATCTCATATCATATGTGATCAATACCTCCATAGTCAAACCATTCCATGTGGAGTACGTTTAATAGCGGCCCCAAAGGCACTGTTGACATGATCCTCAATACATAATCGGGAGCATTGCTCCCTTATGCACCTCCTCAGTCATTGAATGATTGATGGAAATGCAACCTGCAACAGTTCAACAACAGTAATTTTTTAAGGTCGGTTATTGCTATTGGTTGTTTGCAAACAAACAAAATAGTGTGTTTTTTTGGGCTTCACATAGGAAAGTTTGGAAGGATGTCAACCACTCTATAAGCATGGGCCTCTTCTAGCGTGTGGGCTAGAGCTCATAACACCTGCGCGCAGGTGTGCCATTTTGGTGCAATTATTAGACGTAGTTAGCACTTTGTGCGCTCATGGATAATAATTAGCAATAATCCTCTGTTATTATCTTTTTTTGTTTTTTGTTTTTATCTTTTTTTTGTTTCATGCCGCTATTTTGCTAATCTTTCTTAGTCATGTCTCAACCTTTGGAAGGTTATATTTGTTCAATCGATATTTTCAGAAGTTATGAAATTCAGATATTTGTTCAATCAATACTACTACTACTACTACGGTAACAAGAATGTGATTCACTCCCTTGCTAGGACTTTTACTACTACCAGACCAACTATAAAAGGGCCTCCATACTACTACTACTGTTGTTGCTGCTGTTGCTACTACCCAAGATATTTATATTCAAGATGGTTCAAGGAACATTTTGAAAAATATTTTTCTAAAAATAATTGTTTATATCATGCAAAAGAATTAGTCAATGATTTTTTTAATTATCAATGACAATTTATATCTCAACATATTGTTGATGATGAAGTTGACTTTTTTTTTTTAATTGTATGAACAATCATTTAAAAAAAAAAGATTATCCAAATTGTTACCTTTCCGTGAACCAAATACTCTCTTAATTTTACTCTAATAATTTGTTGCTTGAGCTTTGATTCAGTGTTTTACATTGTTGTGCCTTGAGTATCCAAGCAACCCACTCAACTTATGTACAATGCTCTCTTGAATGTCATAAACTTTTCTTTGATTACTTAAATGTCATATAACTTTTGAATCGATCAATTGAATGCCATAATATATTAAAATTGTTCATAACAAATGCCATGCCACTCTGGATTTTTGACACTTACCTGAATGTTTTTAAAGAATTACGGCACTCAAGGGAACAATTGAAAGTCATAGCACTCAAATGAACAATCAAAAGTCACAGTAGTGAACATTTTTTAAAAGTTGTGACACTAAATTAGTCGAAGGAAAACAAAAGTTATTGTACTCAAATGAGATCCGTACGGAGGTTAAAGCACACGAGGTTTTCTTATTCCCACGTATTTGGTATCATTCAAAGGCCCCGGTCCTTATTTGAAATTCAAATGATAAGTTGACTTTGCCTAAAAGACCCAATCCTTGGCTTGAGCAAAGACACGAGGGGGACTGTCACGTTGTGTTCGGATTGGAAAAGTACTTCTAATTGAATTTGAATGAAGAAGGTCGTTTGGGTTTCGATTTCAAAGTCACGTCGTGCTCGGATTCTTCTGACGAATTCTTCCCCACTCAGGCCATGCACCCACTTTGCAATTGGAAGTGCCCGCCCCGCAAGAAAGAGGCACTATTTTGTAAAGCTCGTCGCATTTTTCTTACGACAACACCGTACTTCCAGAACTTTCCACTCCATTAATTCGAAAATAGTATCCAATTAATCTTAATTTTTTTAATTTTAGTAATATAATTCTAAAACTTTACGTGAAAACTTCTAATATAGTCCTTCCATCTGATTTTCATCGAAAAATGCTGACGTGGCATTCGGTCATCACTGGCCGTCCCCAGCATCTGACTTGAATAACTTCTAGTAAACCAACATCGGTTTGCTTAATTTTTTTTTCCTCTCCTTTTCTTTTTGTATATTGTTCGTTTTTTCCAAGTGTTAGGTCATTCCCAGTAACCTTGGAGACCGGATGCAGCAATGAGAAACTTCACCCATTGTCAACTGACAATGTAACACCAAAACCAAAAAGTGAGTACGGAATTTTAGTCCAAACAATGCATTTTACTAAGTCAATGAGATAATTGTGTTTGCTATAAATTAGGGGCATGCACGATTAGCATTAGCACCAGCAGAGACGTAATATGAAATTCTCAAAACACAAAGTATGGTCGAGTAACATTTTTTATCTTTCTTTTTTTATAATTTTCGGTTGCCCATGGTAAACTCAATAGAAAGACAAGAAAGTGTATAGTTCAAAGTTATGCACAATGTTACTATGGCTAATGGTTATGGTACCCAAAATTAATTTACCTTTTATTAGTAGAGAAGTTATATATGATGAGTTCCTAGGACTAATCGATAAGAGTGATTGTGGCAATGTTTATATGGACAAGGTGATGTTCAATTTAAGTCGGAGTTGAAACCACAAACTCCTAAACCAGATGGTGCTAGCATGTTAATAAACACAAACAGTGTTTATAGCAAGGTAGAGCCTATAGAACTAATGATTGCTATAACTGTTGGGTTTAACAATGTTCGTGTTGGATTTCTTGATAGATATGCATGCGATGATTTTGCTTTATCCATGGTTGAGGAGGTTGTGTAGAAAAATCCTTTTGGAGCATTTAATAAATGCAAGTGGAGTTGGGATTCTAATGAGGTCGAAGGTTAGGGCAAAGTTCATGTGTAACTTGGATTTCCAAGATCTCAGTGGTGATTGAGCTCATGAGGGGCTGTGGAAGAGTAGCAGTGAAGTTCAGAATCAAACAAAATGACTATAACTTGACTCAAACGTCAAGTTGTGATAAGTATTGTTGAAAATATATCTTGAGTTTGAGTTAGAAAAAGAACGTGTTTCATAATTTGAGTTGGTTTCTACTTTACGTAGTTTCCTATTTTGACTAGTTTTTCTAAAATGGATTTCCTATTTTGGATCTAACCTTGTCTATGTAGAAGAAGTGTTGCTTCGTGAAGAGCACCCAAAAGGCTGCTTCTTTGTGAATTACACCTTGAAACTATTCAAGAGTATTGAAGCCAATAATTTTGTGGTAAGTGTTATACCCCTAGATCAACTCATTAAATTTTTGTCCGCTTTAGCTCATCTCATACTGAACATCACGATTTTATTCTTCGGCATATAGGTGGACATTTTCCTAGGAGATCCTCACCTTAGTAGTGCTATCCCTCGAGCATGCTTAATGTTACATTATGTCAAAGATATCTTGTTAGTTAATTCCAATTTCACATATATCCCAAGAACGCTCCATACTAACGACTTCTCAAGAGCCATTTATTGTCTAGGCCTTTTGACATCAACAATCAATCTTCGCTCTCGTCGGACTGGGTTGTTACAATAAGATTTTAATGAGGAATTATAAGTGCCAAATAATGTGTGAATTACTTGGTGTAATTGGGGATAAACATTGAGAGTGGTTGGGTGACTCAAATATGGTTGTAATCTACATTATATCCCTCGATTTACAATAGAATTCCATGCTGCTCTCCCTATGGCCGTAAGTTACACCGTTCGAAGTATGTAAATTCAACATATGATTTATTAAATTTTGCTTATTTTATCGTTCGATTTTTATTTTTTATTTTTTTCCACAACAACAAATTTGTTCGAAGTGTATGTTTTCATAGAGGTTCAGCCCTTTTTATGAAAATGATCAGCCTAATGTTAGTTAGAAGAGTTCTTCTACAATCTATGTGAAATACTAATGGATCTATGCATCTTGGGTGCAAGTACAAATTCTAACAAAGTGATAATCGCATCGGCCAGCTTAAGGTATGTTTGGTAGTCATTCTATTACTAGGAACAATTTTAGCTTAGAAATAATTATTTTTTATTCTATTCCCATGAGCAATTTCGAGCTTTTGAAGACGTTCGATAACTGCCCAAAATTTTTTATTCTCAAAATAGAAATGTGTTTTGTAGGACTCCTAAAATTTTCTATTTCTTTTAATTTTAAATACTTTTATTATATTTTTCTTATATTTTTTTCTTTTTCCTTTTTTCCTTTTCTCTTCCTTTTCTTCCTCCTTCTTTATGGATGGTCACCAATGACGGCAGTGGCCGACGACCGGCTACACAATGTTCGATGAGCTCAATGGAGCCTCATCAAGCTAGGGCGAGATCAAGCAAGCTCACCAGAGGCTTGCCTAGCCACCGTGAGCCTTGGCCTTACCAAATCTAGGCAAGGTCGATGAGCCTCGCTTGGCCATTGGCGAGACTCAACCTTGCCCAAGTGGCAAGAGGTCAGCCTTGCCCTAGCTTGTTGAGGCCAAGCCTTGCCAGTGGTTGGCTGAGGCTTTCCTTGCCAAATCTAGAGAGGTTGACCCCGTTTCGCCTAAGTGAGGTCAAGGCTTGTCGGTGGCCGAGCGAAGCTCGTGATGGCTAGGCGAGCCTCCGATGAGCTCATTGGATCTTGTCTAGATAATCGTCGGCCACCATCAAGGGCGGTTGCCGGGACCAATTGGGGGGAAGAAGAAAAGAAAAAAGAAAAATCGTTTTGGATTTGATTAATTGTTACTGGAATAAAGAATCAACTTTTTTACTTTCTTGATTTTGTTCTAAATTTATTCCGGGAACAAAATACGGATTTTGTTCTTGGGAACAAAAAAATTAATCAAATGGATTTATATTCCAAATCTACTCTCAGGAACCAAAAAAATAGAATAAGTTACTATTAGGTAAGTTACGAACTGCGCCCTTAATGTCCTAACTTTCCTCCATAGTACAATATTGTCAATGACGATCCTTGCATTCACACAAATCTTCAGCTCATGCAGATGCTAGCGCTATTGGTGTTTGTTTGATTTCTGTCATGTGACTTCATTTTTTTCTTTTAATGTTAAAAGATGGTCTTTTTCTACACTAATATTTAAATATTCACACATTAAGGATTGACCCCTTGAAAAGTTTATCCAAAATCCTTATTATTGTGAAATTTTGTGAGACCAATACTAACTATTCTAAAAGTTTAAATTATTAGGTGAAAGTTTGGTTTATAATTTAAATATTTCAACACTCTCCTTCATGCTTAGCCTAATTTTTTGGCCTGGTAGTAAACGTGAAAATTTGATTGGAGAGATAAACGGAGGTGGGAAAGATTCGTATTTAAAATCTCTATCTACAATATCATGTGAGATCTCGTGAGATCATAATCGATTGCTCTAAAAAATTGAAATTGTATGAAATCATAATAAATTATTTTAAAAGTTTAAACTGTTAGATATGGTCTTAATTTATTATTTAAATATTTTAATAATTATGAGGTACAAGTACTACTCAAGAGGGGAGGGAGTCTTTCGTCAAGTCGAGAAACAAAGAGGAAACACTTAATGCTTCTAGCCTGTTCCTCATTCTTCACTTTTTGGTTGACATACCTAACTTTCCACGTAGGGTAGATCTATACCACCTTGCGTTAGAACATCTTGTCGGCAATGCGTGCCGCGTCGCCACATTCCCGTCCACTAATTTCTGCATATCTGTCGCGCCATTACCAAACAGTCTCGGTGCGACCGAAGGAGCACTCCTCGTTGAAAATGGGTAAAGAAATGGGTCGATTCCGAGTTAAGTCATGTCATATTCGGATTTCTCTGAACGAATTCTTCTGTGCTCGAGTCACGTTTGGAATTACCCACCCTACGAAAAAGGCATTAATTTCAGAAACTCGTCGCAATTATTGTTTTATAATAGCATGGTGCGTTCAAACCTTTTGACTCTGTAAATTTTCGCTAACCATCATTTTTGTATGCATCTGATAAGATTCCAACCACGCGGGGGTTGTGAGCAGTACCGGCTAATGCTACTTTGAGGGCACGTGAGACGCTGCGATTCGAACACTTAATTTAAGACCGAGCCAAGCGTTTTACCACGGCAACGAGAGCTGCGTCTGTTATAAATCGGAGGGCATGCACGTTGAGCATTAGAACTGACGGAAAGACATTCCTAAATTGTGACAGACATGAAGTGGTCATTGGCGTTTCTTGGCCTTGCTCTGTGTCTTCTCTCTCGCTCTGCACTCTCGCAGACGGTGATCAAGACTCTCCCAGGATTTCCCGGTGAACTTCCTTTCTATCTCGAAACTGGGTCAGCGAAACATCACCTCTCTCTCTCTCTCTCTCTCTCTCTCTCTCTCTCTCACGGATCTTTTCTCTTTATCTTTTTCTTGCTGAGATTTCATGTTTTTTAACTGTTGCATTGCTTTTGGTGGTGATTAGGTACGTTGGGGTGGGCGATTTGGAAGATGTGCAGATGTTCTACTACTTCGTCAAGTCGGAGAGGAGTCCAAAAGATGATCCTCTGGTGCTCTGGATCACTGGAGGCCCCGGTTGCTCCACTCTCTCTGCAATTCTGTACGAGATTGGTAAGTCTAAACATACACTAACACGTCATGTAATGTTAGTGTTATCTCTGGAGTTCTATTTATTTCGTAAAAAATATTGACTTCTAAAAAATATTTTCTAGAAAGTTAATTTTTAGGAAAATAAAAATATTTTCCATTGGGCTGAAACATAAAAATGAACTAAAATTTTTTTCGCTGTTTGGTACGAAAAATTTGATTTGATTTCTTGAAAATAATTACCAAAAAGTTGAATTTCTTAATTTTATTTTTTGCTTTCTCGTTCGTCACCAACCTTATCCTCCAACGCCCCCTCCGAATCTAGCGTGACTCCACCCACGGCACCCACTTGGCCGACCTTGCCATGGAGCCGCCCTTGCCCTCCCTACCGCGACCGCACCCTCGCGGCGACTGTGTTGGTGAGTTTGTGGATTCGCCGTCTAGGATTCTACAGATCACGAGAGAGTCGGAGGAGAAATGCGATTTCCTCGTGAGGATTGAGGGCTTCTTGAGCTTGAGTATTGCTGGCCTTTGGCGAGGTCGAGCTCACCCGACGCCGGCGAGATAAGATGAAAAGAAAAGAAGGCGAGGGAGGGGGCTCTATGGGCGTGGCAGAGAAGACGAAGATGGTGCGATCCAAGTGAGAAGAATTGAGATAGAGAGAGAAGAAAGAAGAGAGAAAAGAGAGAGTGACCTCAAGAAGGGAAAATGATTTCCTCTTGTCAAAATGAGGAAATCATTTTCCCTGCCTTAGAAGGTGTTTTTTTTTTTTTTTTTTTAGTGATTGAAAATATTTTTCTGAATTAGTTTATTTACTGCATTTCATACCAAGAATTTGGAAATTCTTTTTGTTTTGTTTCAATTTTTTCTTTCCTTTATTTTGTTTCATTTTTAGTTAAGTAATATGAAAGTGAATGCAACAATAAAAATCCTCATTTGTCAATACCAACGATCTATAGAAGATGAACTGTAAATTAAAAATAAATAAATAAATAAAAAGTTCAAAACACATGACCATGATCCATTAGTTCCCAATTTGTTTTACTCGGGAATGAGGAACTAGACTGGTTCCTATGGTCGGTTTGGTCCAATTTTCAAAAACCATTGCTCACCTTTAGTTCGGACAGAGGTTACTTAGTTTATGGTTGCATTCAGGTCCATTCACGTTCAACTACAAGAATTTAACACCGAGCAGACCGACTCTGAAAGTGCATGAATACTCATGGACAAAGGTAACAATAATTTGATTCTTTCCCCTGCCGTGACTTTGGTTGCATCGCCCCGATCATTTAATTGGTAAATTTGCAGGTTGCAAACATCCTATTCGTAGATGAGCCTGTCGGAACTGGGTTCTCTTACGCGAATAATTGGGAAAGCTACAATGTGAATGACAATATTTCGGCCACGGATACTTATGAGTTTCTTAGGAAGGTAAAGTAAAAAAAAAAAAAAAAGTTGAGAAATTTTCTATTTTCAAGATATATATTTATATATTTCACTGTAACTATAGTAGGCCCAAGACATTATAATTTAGTTTAATTTTACTCTGATTTTTCTGTCGCGTGAGGTGTGATTCAGTGGCTCACGTTGCATCCTGAGTTTCTGAGCAACCCACTCTACATCGGTGGTGATTCTTATGGCGGCTTTATCAATCCGATTGTCACTCTGAAAGTTGCTGAAGGTATGCTTATTTATTCATTTATTTATCTTCATTTAAATACCATTCACCAAGGATTTTTCTTTTTATTAATGCCGTTGACGTACGATTAACAATTCGTGTTTGTATTGACAATTCATGTCACTATAGAAATATTTCAACGTGAGTATGTGATGTCTTTATTAAAAATGAGAAAAAAAAAATGTCTCGAATTGTGTCAATTTAGATTTTTTTTTTTTTTTTTGGGTCGAAGGAAAGAGCTTTCATTATTGAATTGCTGAGGAAGCATAAATAGGTCTAGAATTAGATCATATTCAGGGAGTAGGTTTCTTCGATGGGTTTTAACTATCTAATCCACAGTCTGGTTTGCTTCATGGGGGTTCATAAGTTTTTTTTTTTTTTTAATTATTATTATTATTATTATTATTATTATTATTATTTTATTGAAACTCCTCTTAGCCGGGCCAGAAATTGCTCGCAATCTTCTATGAGAGACTTTCACTTGATATGAGCTCTACAGCTGATAAGCTATCAGCGACTACATCAACTTGCAGCTTCGAAGACTTCAGTTTAGAATTAAGTAGTGTTCAGTCGAGATGGGTTCGGATTCTTTTTCTTTTAACAAATTCGTGTTGAGAATCATCGGCCCTACGTCAATCTATAGGATGTGCACATGAATTATTCTCTTCTCAATAATCCATGCATATTAAGATGTGAAAGGGAAACAAAAACTAGGATTTGGTCTACTACATCAAATTGAGGTACCAAAGAAATCAGCTTGAGAATAGTTTCTCTAATATTAACCAGTTTATCTCATTTTTTCCATCCTTCCAATTGTTCTAGAATAAAACTTCTCTTGCTCACATAACAAATTGTCTTAGTATTATCTGGACAATCGAATTAAATAAAGATTAGGTTTGTTCAATTCTATATAAAAATATAAGTTAATTTATAAAGTTCACATGAATATAAGTATAACAGATATGAAAAATCGGCTGTCATCCAATTAATTATCACAAGAACAACTTCCTTTACCAAACCTTATAAATTTTTGTTTCCTGGAAAACAACAATCTATGACTGTAGTCGAATATTATAACTTGTTGCAGGAATTGAAGCGGGCCTTGAGCCAGTAATGAATCTGAAGGTAAATATCATCAACCATACTAAATAACATGTTTCTTATATCCATTTTTCTGTTGAAAATGCCAGCATTTATCGGTCGAACTCGATTTAGGGGTACTTGCTTGGAAACCCTGTAACAAATTTGCAAAGTGACAAGAATTCAAGGGTCCGATTTGCTTATTTGAAGGCTCTTATATCTGAAGAATTGTACAAGGTAACAATTCCCACATATCTATGGTATTGTTATTATTTTTTCGATATGTTTTGTCAAATGATTGGTTTTTAGAAGCGATGCCAAATCGTAGTAGAAAGCTTCGGAATTCTCATTGGCTCTTCCCGAAAATTGGTTTCTCTGAATTTCAGTCGGCGGACAAAAATTGTAATGGCGATTTCATAAATGTGAATGAAAGCAATGCTGCTTGCGTCGATGACCTCAAAATCGTGACTATGGTTAGTGGGCATTCAATTTTTTTTTTTTTTTTTTTTTTAAATATGGATCGTATCATTTCCTGTTGAGAATTTCGCATATTAAACCTTTGCTTTTATTTAAATTGACTTTAGTGCCTGGAGAAATTAGACATAGCAAACATATTAGAACCAAAATGCTTCTATTCGACTCCAAAATCGACGGTGGATGGTACGTGGGACCCGACCTTACTCAATCGAGACCCTACATTTCTTGCCTCACCGCAGCTTCCTGGGGTCTGGTGCCGGGTAAGTACAAGAAATGTTTTGTTTTTCTATTTCATTTTGCAGGTGAGTAATACACTTTTATCGTGACCTTACTAAACAAAACAAAATAAGAAAACTTAGACAAATGCACCTAATAATTGAGACTTTGACATTCAATACTCATGTATAGAATAATTTATATCACAATGGCATTAATTTAATCTTTGACTTCATCGTGATATTATTGTATTGTCGTTCATTTTCTATCACGTCATCATAACTAAATGATAAGCATCTCTTAATAATTTTGATATTCAATATCAAAAGAAGATAAAACAAGTTTAGACATACGGCAATTGAATTGGAAATAACTGCTGATCCCGAAATTTAATTATTCATTTTTTTTTTTTTTTAGATTCAATTTGCAGGTATATCAAATTCGCCTTTCAAAATTTAATGGGTGTTCTTTTTTTTTTTCTTTTTTTTTCCATGTAGGTCTATAACTACATGCTTTCCTATACTTGGGCTAACGATAGAGCCGTCCAAGAGGCTCTTCACGTCCGACCGGTATGTAATTGCCAATACTACAACGAAATGCAATTGAATCTGCAAAGTAATATAATTTCCTCCTAATTAAATTGTTAATTTCTGTTTATTTTCATCTTGTTCCGGGTAAAAAATGATATGCCAGGGAACAATTAGGAAGTGGGCAAGGTGCAACGAAAGTTTATCTTACGAATACAGTATTAGAGAAGTGATTGACTATCACAAAGAGCTCTTGAAAAGGGGATATAGAGCACTTATTTATAGGTAATTAAATTAGCCAATTTCCTTCTTCTTCTTCTTCTTCTTTTTGGCTATTACCCAATTTACTTAAACTTTCTCGAAATGTAGTGGTGACCATGACCTGACCATCCCGTATGTGGGAACACTCGCATGGATTGAGACGTTGAATTTAACAATATCTGAAGATTGGCAAGCATGGTTTGTCGATGGACAAGTTGCAGGGTCGGTTTCAATAATAACCCTTTTCTTAGTCTTTACATTTTGTTTTATAGGTTGATGAAAAGAATCACTCTTAATATATGATGTTTACGTTTGCATTGGGCTTTTTATTAGATACACTACAGTATACTCTTACGGAGAAGCCTATCTTACATATGCAACCGTCAAGGCAAGCGCAATCACCTCCTTTTTTTTAATATTTATTTTAAGGATCATAGTTTTCACAGTTTCAAAGTTGCTAATTATTTGTGAGAACATCATTAAACTGTCCACTCGTTTTGCGCAGGGAGGAGGACACACAGCTCCAGAGTACAAGCCCAAAGAATGTTTTGCCATGATTGATAGGTGGTTTGCTTATTATTACCTCTAATCTGGTGGAGATCGAGATGAATGCCATCATTGCCAAAGCCAAAGGTCCTTAATTTGCATGAATATCATGCAATTCGAATTTGCGTTTTGGTGTATCTAACCCGCGTCGATGTTCAAATAAATAACCTTCTCTCATCTCTATAAATCCCGTATCCGCTCAGGGATTTTAATTTTTTAACCCTTAATGTGTTTTTATTGCATAAACTTTCTCAATGAGTGGTAAAACGGCACTTGACGAGTAACTGAATAAGTGTACTTCAAAATTCTCCAATGTACCGACATACCTCGTATTATGTGCAATGAATGCTTTGGAAGTCGAAGTATTCCATTTGGAATATGCTTGACAGGAGCCGACATTGCTTCTTGTCAAGATGATCCATAATACGCACTAGGGAAGCACCGCTCCCGCATGCACCTCATCAATCATTGGGCGACGGATCGGGATACAACGAGGCTTGCAGGGAGCAAATGCTTTGGGAGCACCTAATATATGTTCTAAAAGTTCTCTGTCTAATCTAGGGTAAACGCACCGCATCGTACCAAATAATTAATGTAGATCAGTGGAAGCGCGTAGTTGTCTTGTTTGGCTTAATTTCCTTTTCGGGAGCTAATGTCAAAGCTTCAATCCTCAGCAGCGGCGATGAACCAGTACTGGGAAAAGAATTGAACGCACCGACGTAGCCGACACGTTCTAGCTCATCGCACTCCACGAGTGACCATAAATGTTGCACATATCTCGATTCGTTATTCACGATGCGAAATGCAATTGACGAATCTCGTCTCGACATGACATGAGTCCATTAAGCGGCGCCCGAGCCAAGTCAACCTTGTAATATCGGATGTCGTATGCACCCGCAAAGCACGACTTTCTGCGCAATTCTGAATTCGAGATTCCTGCTTCATCCCCTAGTCACCATCTGCATGGTGCAGACCGGAGCCTTCAACTTATTTATGATGGCCATGCATGATGAGCGAAATCGTCGCAAGAGTCGCGGAAGGAGCGTGAATTGGAAAGGCAGCTCCACTAGCACCTAAGGAAATCTCCCTCCATGCTCCAAAAAGTTTGAACTCGTGGGCGCTTCGTTGTCTTGCTCTTTGTCTTCTCTTCCGACCTGGACTCCCCCAGACAGTGGTCAAGTCTCTTCCCGGATTGCCCGGCGACCTCCCTTTCTATCTCGAAACCGGGTCGGTGAAACGCCCCCGCTGTCTCTCACTCTCTCTAAATGCAGTCGTAAGATTAGTCGACACGCCGGGTTGGCGTTCCGACCAGGATGCGCAGGTCACGTGTGTTTGGATGTTTGCATGTCGTTGCTGATTCTTTTCCTTCTGTTTTTAGATACATCGGCGTCGGGGAGCTGCAAGATGTTCAGCTGTTTTGTTACTTCGTCGAGTCGGAGAGGAGCCCGGAAGACGACCCTTTGGTGCTGTGGCTGACCGGCGGCCCCGGTTGCTCCGCTCTCTCCGGTCTGTTGTACGAGATCGGTAAGTCCCCTTTCATATCTTCTGATACTTGGGACAGGGATCGAGTAAAGGCCGAAATCGTTCTCTGAGAGCAAAATGTTCTTCTATTTTTATTTTTTATGCGGGAATAATTTGATACCACATATTGATTATTTAGTGTATAAAATATCAGCATTTTGACGATGAGCCTGGTTATTGAGAAAGACATTTTATTCCTTGAAAATCAAGTACAATACTTGCAACTCTTTTATGTGAATCTCGCAACCTAAATCACCATGAAGGAAAGCATTCTTCGTATCCGTCTTAGTGTTTCATAACTCACTCGCATATCATGATTTTTATCTATTGAAGTGAAATCTCATCATAGTCTAGCCCATCGTCTAATAAAATCCTTGAGCCATCCGTCGAGTCTTATATTGCTCAATCAAACCAATTAGGTAAATTCTTTATCTTGTGAACTCATTTATAGGGAAAAGTGTCCAAAAAATCCTAAACTTATTACACATTTGTTAATTCAGTCCTAAATCTTTCAGTTTTACAAATTGAGTCCTCAACCTTTTTCACATTTTGTCAATTAACACTTAGATAGGGTTCTCAAACTGGCCCTTCGTCATAATAAGGTAAGTTGTATCTGAGAAATACATTATTTAATTATCTCGATAATAGTACATATTTTGCAAGGAGCCGATTACAGCCTGTAAAGATTACGTATTGCTCTTCGAAGAAATGTGCATGTCAATAGATTTTGAAATTTATGAATTCTAAAACGTGAAACGTGGCATATTTATTACATTGAATGCAGGTCCATTTACAATTGACTACGAAAATTCTACTAGATGGAGACCAACTCTAAGATTGAATCCATTTTCATGGACAAAGGTAACAAGAATTGATTTTTTATATTTTTTCCTTTTTGGGCTATGATTAGCTTTACTATAAAAAAATTGGCGAATTTGCAATCACACAGGTGGCAAATATTATATTCCTAGATCAACCAGTTGGAACTGGATTCTCCTACGCAAATAATTGGGAAAGCTACAACATAAACGACAACATTTCGGCTGCTGAAACTTATGAATTTCTTAGGAAGGTAAATTCAAAGAAAAAGGGAAAACAACCGATTCGATTGTAAATCTATTGTATGGATGCCAATTCAGTACTAAAATTTTCAATTTTGCTAATACAGTTTTAAAACTTTGCATGAAATTCCAATGTAGTGATTTCGGCCAATTACAACCTTAAATCATTGAACTAGCGATCCACGTAAGATGTCGTTCTGAGTAATGTTGTCCACGTCTGTGTACCACGTAGGACAGTTGACGATTATTGGATGCCTCGTTTGCAATTTCCGACAATGATTGGCAAAAAGGATCATACTGAAATTTCGAACAAAAATTTAGGATTGTATTAGCAGAATTAAAAGTTTGAGATTGAATTGGCATGTGTATAATTGATTTACGATTGATTTGGTAATTATCCCGAAACAAGAATCTTCATTTAAATGAGAGCCTCTAGATGATTAAAATCCATAATTTCTTGTTATCTTTTGCCTATGTTGCCTGTGCTGTGATTTAGTGGCTTAAGCTCCATCCTGAGTTTCTGAGCAACCCACTCTACATTGCCGGGGATTCTTACTCGGGTATCATTGTTCCCATGGTCACTCTGCAAGCCGCTGAAGGTATGGCTATTTATTCTTTTTTTCTTCATTCTGTTTGCTCACCAATAAGCATTTATACATGTGGTTCTTCGCATCAGTACATATTCTGAAAATTTTGTAATTAAAAAAAAATCAAAGTTCGTGCACCCCAAAACTAAATGAAAAGTAAAAGATAAAAACCGAGTTAGAAAGGCCATAACTTGCACACATTACGATAGGAGATTAACAGGATATGAAAGATCATATTATCATACCACCCACCGCAGTGGCTCCGCTGGATAAGGCCATGTTGATCCTTTCTTCAAAGGTGAAGGGTTTAAAACTCAAAGAAGGCGCTTGGCGCTTTCTTATCTGCTATCATGGGATGGTGGTTCCTTCATGCGGCCCGGGGTTTGTCCCACCGTCTTGCCGGCATACGGGGTTTCCTGGGTCATCAAAAAAAAAAAAAAAAAAAAGATCGTATTATCATTGCCCCCTCACACTTTTTCCGCTCCGAATATCGTTGAGACACCCTCTACCATTTTGAAGAGACAATATTAACCTAAATAAAAAATAAAAAATCATTAGGGTTGTAAGGAAACTCCTCTTATTAACAATCGTATTTTAACTAAAAGACAATATTATCAGGGCCACCTCTAAGAAAGCCGCTTCTTCCCCACTCTCTCAAATTTCTTTTTCATGGTTGTACTTCTTCTGAAGTTATTCCCCATTCTCCAAAAGTTTAATTACTTCTTGTAATCTGCAAGTGTCAAATACACAAAGGAGTAAAGAAAGGTTAGTTATATTTGCACATTGTTTACTGTAGTTTTCCTATATTTCTTCTTGATCGTGAATTTTTTTTTTTTTTTTTACTTTGATTTCTGGTACAAAATTATGAGAATTTGCTCAAAGATTCGATATTGAGGATGATGTATACATTTTTCATATTCCACTCGAATATAATATTCCATGTGGCTATGTTTTAGGGAGCTTTTTCTTTTCAATTTTCTTGATAATAATAGATGTTTAAAATTATTAATGTAATTATCTATGTTGTACTGTTAATCTTTCTTTAGAAAAAATGTATTAGCAAATGGCGTAGTGGTGACATGATAAATAAATCAAAGTTGGACTATTAGATTCACCGAATAAGATGAAAGTTAAGCAATTAGAATATATAGATCTCTACGTAATGACATATATTAAAGTTCGAATTAAACCAAATGCATTCATTTTGACTAGTACATGATTCTCTTCACTTGTAATTGTGCTAAATAACTATTTTCTAGTACAAAATAATGGCTATCTACCAAATAAATAAATAAAATCCAAAAGGTTGCCAATTTTTCCTAAATGAAAAAAAAAAAAAAAAAAAGGAAAAAAAAAAAAAAAAAAAAAAAAAAAAAAACCAAGCAAAAGGAAGGGAAAAAAAAAGAACTAAGCTTAAATCAATACTAGCCATATTTGACCTTAGCCTTCGTTGCGCAAGTAGATTGTAAGTAAAAATTTTGAACTTCCAACAACATTTTAAAGTGGAATTGTAAGGATTAATGTGGCAAATTAAGGGTAGTAGGGCTGTAACCATTTTTGGAGTAAAAAAAAAAGCGCTAGTCTATCATTTCAATAATATGATTTTTTTTTTTCTTTTCATCTTCTATGTCTTTAGAAAGTAGCAATCCTCGAAACATACTTGAGCCCTGACTTTTCTATATGGGGGTTATCCGAACCTTTTTGTTAAACTAATCTTTAGGACAATGATACCACAAATATCATAACTCTCATATAATGCTCACTTGAGCGTCATTACTTTTTTTTCAATCACTTAAGTGACATAATTTCTAAAAAAAAGCGTTTATTTAAATGTGATAACTTTCAATCAATCACTTAAGTGTAAAAAAAAAAAATTCTAAAAATGTTGACCCAAGTGCCGGAATCTAATATGGCATAGCACTTATGGCGAATGTTCTTGAAAAATTATGGCACTCAAGTAATCGATTAAAAAGTTATATTGTATTTTATCAGAAAAAAGATTTATAGTACTCAAATAAGTGATGTACATAAGTTATGTGCCTTGAAAAAAAAAAAGGTTATGACACTTAAGCAAGCACCATATAAAAATTATGACACTTAATGTGTTATTTTCCCATTAATCTTTATTAATACATGTAAACTGGCGTGTCCATGTACATCAAATAAAGCTTTTTCTCATAGTTATGACAAGCCATACATTCACTTAACAATTCGGTCAAGAGCTTTTTTTTTTTTTTTTTTTTGGGTCTGTAATTTTCGTAATGGAATAATTCTTTAAGTCCTTATCTCTCAAGTTATGCATTATAGATGTGAAAGGAAAACCAGAAAACAATGCAACATAGTCTATCGACTATTGACACTGAATTAGGGTTTAAAAAAATAAATTCAAGATTATGTCGAAGGAGTTATTCTTTAATTTCTTTGTTTCTGGTTATATTTATTGATTTTTAAACACGGCTTATGTTTAAGAGTGATTATTATATACGTGACTTTGCAAGAAAATAAATTGAATAACCGATTAAAAGTAGGTAGCGACATGCCTCCTAATCAATTTGTTATATATTCTT
The DNA here is from genome assembly GCA_017140395.1 of Eucalyptus lansdowneana. Taxonomy (NCBI): domain Eukaryota; kingdom Viridiplantae; phylum Streptophyta; class Magnoliopsida; order Myrtales; family Myrtaceae; genus Eucalyptus; species Eucalyptus lansdowneana. Next base: position 24,262,026 of record CM029489.1, read on the forward strand.
TTGTGAAAAGAAAAATCGTGACCTTGCCTTCCCACCTGCAATCCTCTCACCACCATAATTGGAATTAGGTAGAGATTACTATTTCACAATTACTCGCGGGCATGTTTTAATCTTGGTCCATCATCATGATTTCTGCCAGCAAACAAAGCAGGTTTGAAGCCTAGAATGAATCTTGAGGTAATTATCACTGTCATCACAATTAGCGCTCGATCGCTGAGCTATTACGCACTCTTTCAAGGGTGGCTGCTTCTAGGCAAACCTCATGGCTGTCTCTGCACCCCTACCTCCCTTTATATCTGAACAGCTATATGAGGTAACGGCTTTTATCGCACGCATAGAGTATCATGTGAAAAAAAGTTCACGGTCTTCTTCATTGCATAGTTTGTGAAAAGGATTAATTCAAATGTATATCAGATGTATTAAGTGTTAGGAAAATATGACTTCGAATTGGGTAGAACAATGAAAACGGATTTTTAGAGTATTTAAGTCGGATTTTGTGACGTGATATCACTTTCCTTAAGGATTTATTTGCCTTACAACGTTGCTAATGATTATTGGCAAATATCATCAAGGATACAACAAAGTCTCAAAATGAGAATATTAAATAGCAATTATAGTATTTCTTTAGAGTCTCTCTAGGAAACAACTAAAAGGTTGGCTATAGTTTTTAGAAAGAATGATCAAACCGCTAAGTGCTCCAAAATCACGACATTATTCGTGCACCTGCATGTAGGTATGATGGGGTCTAGCCTCGCCCAATTATTTCTTTAGGTACACAAAAGAAACCCCATACTTATTAATTAGCCCACTTCCTTCCATTTTTCTTATGTGGAATAAGGAAAATGTACTTAGTTTGTTTTTACAAACAAACTTCCAACATTACATGCATAATGTGTATCGTTAATTTCGAATAAAAAAGTGAGAAAATAAAAGGTTATAAATGCGTGTTTCGGGAAATTTTTTTCCACATTGATTCTCTTCCCATTAGTCGCTTATTTTTCCTTAATAAGTCTGACCCAAAAATTAATGTCAGCTTTTTTCGTGCATTTTCAGTCGGCTGACGCTGATTGTAATGGCGACTTCATAAACGTCAACAAAAATAATGTTGATTGTGTCGATGACCTTAAAGTTGTGACCGAGGTGGGTGAGCGTTCATTCTGTTTTCTTCTATCCTATCTATTTTTGTTTTTTTCTTCTTTTTCCCGTTTCTGGTCTTTTAATATTATTATTATTTTTCTTTTTCTAAATTTCATGTATTGAATCTTGACTTTTGTTAATTTTAGTGCCTGGAGAACTTATATATGGCCAACATATTGGAACCCAATTGCGCATATGCGACTCCGAAATCGAAGATGGGTGATGTGTGGGACTCCAGCTTAATAGACGAAGACCGTCGACTTCTCCTTTTTCCCTCGCTGGAATCTCCCCGGGTTTGGTGCCGGGTCAGTAACAATTTTTTATTTTAATTTTCAACTTTTTACCACTTTTTTTTCAGTAAAAGATGCTAATCAACTCCTGAATGGAAGTTTAACTTTTATCTCTTGCTTTATTCAAATCTTTATTGCGTGTGCACTTCGACTATTTTATAATCGAAACACTTCAAACTTTCACGACGTATAAATGATGACACCTTGAATCGCATACAATGTTGCCATAATTTTTTAAAAATTAAAAAAATATTTTAAATTTTGATGAGAAAATAAAAAGGATTTTTTTTTTTTTTGGCTTAGTGAAAACAAACATGGACTTCATTAATTAGAATTTTCTTTTTCACTGTAGAGTTATAACTATTTGTATTCCTATGCTTGGGCTAGCAATAAAATGGTTCAAGATGCTCTTCTTATCCGAGAGAGGTACGTAATTGGTAATATTAATCATGTAAAGTCTCTTTTTAATCATTTTGCTCTTTTATAGGGTAAAAGTCACGGAAAACTCTAAACTATATCTAAAATGACCTATTTACTTCAATATTTTTTTTTTTATGATATCAAAAGACATATTTAACCAAAACATGTACTCATGTGATACATTTACTCCATTTTTTTTTGTGACAAAAAAGTCATAGTTATATTTATATGACACATGTATCCCGAACTTATTTTTTATGACACTAAAAACTCAAACTTATACTTAGCTATATATTTATCATCTGTTAAGATTTTCTTTTTCCTTTTTTTGCTTGCCTCCTTTGTCTTCACCACTGTTGTCACTGTCCTTACCATTGTCATTGCGACCATTCTCACTATCGCCAAACTAAGGAAGAAAATGAAAGAGGAAATTTAAAAGAAAATGAGAAAAGCAAAACACACAATATGTTGACATATTTTTGTTACATGAGCGCCACATCAGCGTCGTTTGCTTTCCTTCATTCGTGTAGGTAGCCATATAAGATTTTTAACGAAATTATGATAAAGAATAAGTCTCACAATGATACAAATTTGGTTTAGGTGTACCATATGAATACAAGTTTATGATTTTTTGTGTCAGAAAAAAAGTTTGGGTAAATGTATCACACAAATACAAGTTTGGAGTTTACAATGTCACCAAAAAAAAAAATTAGGGTACACGTGTATATATATATTCTTACTATGCTTTATGATGCGTTCAATTATAAACCAGGGGACAATTGAGAAGTGGGTAAGGTGCAATGAGACTTTATCTTACACACACACTGTCGAAGAAGTCATAGACATACACAAAGAGCTCATAAAAAGGGGAGTTCGGGCGCTTATTTATAGGTAATTAAGCACCTCTTTGCAATATGATTTATGACTCATAATCTAGCTACTTACTTCACTTAATTTACTTTCTTAACATGTAGTGGTGATCATGACATGGTCATCCCGTACATGGGAACTCAAGCCTGGATTGATACATTGAATTTGACGATTTATCAAGATTGGCATGCGTGGTTCATCGACGGACAAGTTGCCGGGTTTGGTTTCAAGAACATCCTTCTAGTTATTATATATTTCAATGTCTGACAAATTGTCTCGACACCCTCGTATTTATGCCGATTTTATCGAATGAGGTTCCTACCTTTTCGATAATCAATGAAAGTAAAAGTCTCTCAAATGTTTGTGCTTATTTTGGCCTCTTTCTTGTAGGTATGCTACGCTATATTCTTACTTACCATCCCTTCTAACATATGCAACCGTCAAGGTAAGGAGATTCATATCCAAAAATTTCTCTTTTACAAACTCTTTTCTCTTCTCTTTTTCCCATTTTCATATGCGAATTTCTTTCCAATTGTATTATTAGAACTCGTGATTCGTACGTTTTAAGAGTGGTATGAACTCCTTTGTGCAGGGAGGGGGGCACACAGCTCCTGAATACAAGCCCAGAGAATGTTTTGCGATGATCAATCGGTGGTTCGACTATTACTACATTTAATTTGCAGTTGTAGCTCCTCCAGCATTTAACCTTGTGACAACTCGAAATGTTTTTCTCGCATGAATGTTGTTAACGATAGTGGTAATACCACACTTGATCAATAAACAATTAAGCATACTTTTACATTTTTCAATGCACCGACTTGTCTCATATCATGTGTGATCAATGCCTTGAAAGTCGAACCATTCCATGTGAAGTAAGTTTGATATGGGCCCCGGGGGCACTTACAGTTGACATGATCCACATTATGTACTTGGGAGCATCGCTCCCATATGCACCTCCTCAGTCATTGAATGATGGAAGGAAACGCACCCTGTATGATTCAACGATAGTACATTTTAGGCCAACGATTGCAAGGGGATGCAAATGCTTTGGGATAAACTAATTTGTGTTCTAACGTTGCATGTCTAACCTTAGATTAATATACGGCATTGTACCGACAAATGGATGAGGATATTAGAAACACACGGTTGTCCTATCTAGCTCAAAAGTTAAAACAACTACCTAATATCCGGTGTTGCTTTGTTTGCTACTTAGGGTTCGTTCGTTTCATGGAAAATTAGCCATTTCCTGAAAATATTTTCTCAGAAGTCATTTTTAAGAAAATGACAATATTTTCTAGTGTTCGGCTAAAACTTAAAAATGTTTCGGAAAATATTTTCCAGTGTTCGGTAAGGAAAATATTTTCCGCTTCCCAAATTGGCGAGGGTGAGAGCAAGCTCGAGACGCTCGCGCTCGCCAAATTGACAAACGCGAGCTTGAGGTTCACCTGGTGACGGCCAATGACTAGTCAAGAAAGAAGAAGATGGGAAACAAAGAAAAGAAAAAAAAAAGAAAAAGAAAAGGAAATAAAGAAAAAGGAAATTTAAAAATAATTTGAATAAAAGAAGAAAAGAAGAAGAAAAAAAGGAGAAGAGGAAATGAGGATTTGTAGAAGTGTGAGATAAGAGAGATCAAGTAAGGAAATGTTTTCCATTTTTTAAAAGTAGAAAACATATTCCCCTAATTTAAAAGACTTTTTTCCTTTCATGGAAAACATTTTTCCTAGGAATTCATTTTCTATTAAACGAATCTTTGGAAAATCTGGAAAATGTTTTCCCAAAACATTTTCCGAAAATGAACGGAGCCTTAATGTCTTTTTTCTAGAGCTAATGTCGAAGCTCCAGTCCTCATTTTCCCTCGTTCAAACTTGGTTTGGTGTACCTCCCTTTCAACGGTGATAAGGGGGCGATAAGCCCCTCTCCGTTTTGCATCTAAACATGTGATCGATCCTCTAATCCACAAACTCGTACTCGGAAAAGAATTGAAGGCACCGATGCAACTTGCACTTTCTAACTCGACTGACCAAAATTCTTGGACAAATCTTGGTCATCGTCAAATGACGCGATCCATTTTACATGGACAAATCTCGTCTCCATTTGACATGAGTCCATTAAGCGATAGATGAGCCAAGCCACCTGGATCCCACTGCAAAGCACGAGTTCCCGCGCATTTTCAAGATATCAATCGGCTCCGTCTATGGTATCATCTGTAGGCCGAGCCTGCCCGATACTTCCTCTATAGTTTATGGGATCAACCTTAGTCAGTTAAAAGATTTTCAATGGGATAACAACCAACTGTTTTAAAATGTTGAGTTGTTTGATGAAAAATTGTTACGAGATCACAGTCAATTGCTCTTGCTCTAAAAACTTAAGATACTAGATGGAGACGTGGTTTAATATTTTAATATTCTAACATTAGGTACTAATTAAACATTTTCCCAATATTTTATTGGACCTAAGCCCAATTGGATATTAATAACTATAGACATGGCCCAGATGAGAGTCTTCATTATATATGATGGACTTGCATGATGAGCATAATCTTTCCACGAGTCACAAAAGGAGGGTGAATGAAATCTCTCTCCATTCTCCAGAAGTATGAAGTTGTGGGCGCTTCATGGTCTTGCTCTCTGTCTTCTCTGCCAATCTGGACTCTCCCAAACAGTGGTGAAGTCTCTTCCCCGATTGCCCGGTGACCGCCCTTTTCATCTCGAAACCGGGTCAGTGAAACTCCCCCCCCCCCTCTCTCTCTCTCTCTCTCTCTAAATGCAGTTGAAAGATTAGTCAACACACTTGGTCGATGTTCCAACCAGGACGTGGAGATCATGTGTGTTTGAATGTTTGCATGTGGTTGCCGTTCCTTCTCCTTTTTGTTTTAGATACATCCGAGCGGGGGAAATGGAAGATATTCAACTGTTCTATTACTTCGTCAACTCGGAAAGGAGTCCAAAGGATGACCCTTTGGTGCTGTGGCTCACCGGCGGCCCCGGTAGCTCTGCTCTCTCTGGACTGTTGTACGAGATCGGTATGTCTGTCCCCCTTCAAACCTTCGCCTTTTGCCAAACCCTGGTGAATCCCGAGCTGTGCCTGTCGCATCTGATGGGACCGCAGATTTAGATCGATGAATCTATCTTGCCCCGGATACGGAAATCTAACTAACATTCACAATTCACACCAAGACCTTGGAGTTGTCAAAAGTTCTAGGATTGTTCTAGGATTGTTTAGTTCTGACCGGAAATAAGAAGAGACAAAAACATTCTTTGTTTTTTTTTGCCTTTTCAAATTCTAGCCCGCCACAAAATAATGAGCGGCCACCCAACACGATTAGAGATATTTGTTTTTTTTTTTATTGAAAAGGATATAACATCCTTGAAAATCAAGTTTAGTACCAACAAATCTCCTTTTTTTTTTAAATGTTACTCATGATCTAACTCTCCATATGAGAAAGCATCTTCCCCATCCATCTTAGAGTTTCCATAACTCATTCATGACATCTGAAAGTCTCGTCATAATCTACTTCATGGTTCGAGAGAAACCCTTGAGTCATTAATCGAGTCTTACATTGCTCAATTAAACCTATTAGGCAAACTCTTACTGGGTTTGATGCCTCTTGGCCTTGGTATGAGATCTCATGTCCGATTTTACTTTTAAGGCTTGGATCTCTCCCTCTATTGCCTTCTTTTCGTTCTTGCTTTGGCAAATCCTTCTCCATATGAGGATAGTTCTCTCACTCCAACGTCCTCAACCAGTGCTATAATAGTGTATATAGGATTTGAGAAAAATACGTGAAAGATTTGTTAGTGAGGATTTCGACTTCCATGACCACCATCCTGGTTCATTCTAAGGAGGTGATTCTTGATATGGCCTTGAAATCCTTAGATTTTGATATCCACCAACAGCATGACCCCTTAAGGAGTTCCTATATGCTTTTTGGTCTAGAGGATCCACTTCTTCAATCATCTGTTTGCAATGAGTACAAATCTGCAATGGTTTTTACTCTTGTCTTGAGATCTTATTGAAACCATACCAGTCATTACTGGGAAATGGTCTATGTCTACCTCCATTGGGGACTTCCCTTTATCATCAGCAAATTTTCCCTTTGTCAAATTGCCTCCCGAATATTCTTCTTAAGGACCATACAATCAAAAGTATTATGACTCCACGAATGGTGCCATTTACAGTACTTCTTTCCTACTAATTCTTCTTTGGGTGGAACTTTCTATTTTTTGTTAATTTTATTTACCCGTATGCCAGTAATAGATCAAAGATTTCTTCAATCCTACTAATATTGAAGGAGTAGTAAACTAATTCTTTAGCCTTAGTCATAATGCTTGACTTCTGCTTTGCTTAGGCTAACTTCAGCACTTGGCATGTGTATGGCATTTCAATGACCATTTTGACAATAGCTACTTCTGCTAGCTTCATTTGTTCTTCGTCAAAATCATCTGTCTCAACAATGTTAACGCCTCCTCTTCAACCATGTCTTTTGTTCTTTTTCCAAAGCAAGCTTTCATGTTTGATTGCAATGGTGGACAATTGGAACAAGTCTAAATAAGGTTGACTTACCATTCTCTCTCAAATTTCAAGCATGCCAAAAACATGTTTCCTCAGTTTTGGATCCTGCAACGAAATATGTTTCACCAAGTGTTATATTTTGGTTTTTATTGAAGGAGAATTAGGTTATATGTTAGCTTTGGATAGAGAATGTCGAAATTTAAGAATTCACTGAGCTATTTAATGATAATTAATGTCAAAACCTAATCATTTGCATCATTTAGACATACTTTATATAATAATGAAAGCCCTTTGAAATTAAAGTAGTCTATACAATATCGAAGGCACTTCAACAACGCTAGGTACAAACAAGATGCCTAACGAGGCACTGGTTTCTACTGAGTTTAAGGACACAACGTCAGAATTTAATCAACGACGTTGGACAGTGATGATCACCTAGTAGACCACGGTCTAAGACAGATATGAAGACACAACATGGCAATATAAAGTAGTTTTGTGTGTTGTTCAGGAAGGGGTCTCTTTGTTGGATAGTTTGTGGTATTTATAGGCTAACTTGGTAATCGTCAATAGTTGGTTACTTTCTCCTCAAGGGTCGCTCCACGTTTCCAACTAAACCTCCTTATTTATGCTTGTTCAATAACTATATCATGGCTTGCCTAGCAAGTATTAACCGCTTCTCTTTTAAGTTTGACATTTTAACGGTTCCCACCTATTTTCACTACCAAGGTTACATCTTCATCATTGATATTTGGCTTCGGCACGTGGCACTCTATCCCTTCATCGTGATATTACATGTCTTGTCTGTCAAAATTCGGCCCAAAATTTTTCAAAATCCTTAATTATCTTTTCTCGTACAAATATTCAGAGGCCAAGCCAATGTAAATTATGGCCCATATATGGTTGCGATGACTACTTCAAAGCTTTCTATCCCTTGTGTTTTACATGTGCCCATAGGGATATTTTTGGGTATCAACAATAATAAACATTGTTGATGTGGCAAATTTTATAATAACACCTTTAGTCTAATAGTATCTTACTGCTGACTTATATTTTGGTGGACATGAACTTTTCCATTGCCAAAGCCAAAGTTTCTTAATTTGCATGTATCTTATGCAATTGTATTTTGAATATAGTTAAAAAAAAAGTTTATTTACATAAATGACATAAAGCTTGATAATGAATTTACCAAATCATCATTTATTTTCCGAGGTTGCTGGGCCAAAACGCCAAAATAAATGTCTTCTCTCATCTCTACAAATTCCGTATTAGATTAAGCTCGTCCGACATTTATTTTTGTAACACGTTGAAAATGTTTTTACCACGTGAATTTTGTCAATGAGCAGTGAGAGGGCGTTCGATAAGTATAGTTTTACATTTTCCAATGCGTCAGCACGTCTCATATAATTGATATTTTGAAAGTCGAAATAACTAATATCTGATGTTGGCTCTTATGCTACTCAATTCCTTCTTTATGGAATTAGTGTCAAAAGCTTCAATCCTAATATTTCCTTATTCCCACCCCGTTTGGTGTACCTCCCGTTCAACGGTGAGAAGGGGCGATGGACCCCTCCACGTTTTGCAGCTAATCATATGATCGACCCTCCAATTCTCAAACTAATACTAAGAAAAGAAATTGAAGGCACCGATGCAACGGGCACTTCCAAGCTCATTTACCTCCTCGGATGACCAAAACTATTGCACAAATCTCGATTGTTATCACATCAAGCGAAACGCCATTTTAAATGGACATGAATCCATTAAGTGGTACACGAGCCAAGCCAGCCTCACGGCTTTAACAATTCACAAGAAATTTCTGCGTAGGGCTTACTCTGTTTGGCCGAGCCAATCACAGAATAAGAAAACACACGAATCCGACTGCAAAGCACGAGTTTCCACTCGATTTCTAGTTTCAAATAGACTCTATCTACCGCAGTATCCGCCAGCGGAGCCTTCATTATATATGATGGACATGCATGATGAGCATCATCTTTGCAATATTCAAAGAAGGAGCTCCAAATGAAATACCCCTCCATCAGTACCTAAGAAATCTCCCTCTATTCTCCAAAAGTATGAAGTGGTGGTGGGTGCTTTGTTCTCTTGCTCCGTGTCTTCTCTTCCGATCCGGACTCTCCCAAACCGTGGTGAAGTCTCTTCCTGGATTGCCCGGAGACCTCCCTTTCTATCTCGAAACCGGGTGAGGGAAACTCCTTTCTCTCTCCCTCTAGAAATGCAGTCAAAGGATTAGTCAACAACACGTGTGTTTGAATCTTTGCATGTGGTTGCTGATTCCTTTACCTTTTATTTTAGATACATTAGAGTGGGGGAGCGGGAAGATGTTCAACTGTTCTATTACTTCATCAAGTCAGAGAGGAGTCCGAAAGATGATCCTTTGGTGCTGTGGCTCACCGGCGGCCCCGGTTGCTCTGCTCTCTCCGCAATCTTGTACGAGATCGGTATGTCCCTTTCCAAACCTCCACTTTAACATAGTTCTCCTCTGTATGCCTTGCCCATTGGCTTTGGCAATTGTCAAGCGTAATGTGGCACGAGAAAGTTATAATAGGCAATCCCTTTTGTCTTCTTGAAGTCAGTTGTTAACACAAGGCAGAGTTGTCTGAACAATTTTTCTTGTGCCACTACCATGAAACACGATAAATAGTACCTGAGCAGAATACCAAAGTGCAAGATTACTCTGCATGCGGTATCAAGGTTTTCGAGAAATGCTCAAACACGGAATCAATCTCACTAACGTTGGATTTGAGATTGTTTTGATCAATCTAAGGATTTTATTGTTGCACGTTTAGAGTTTAGTATGAATTTGTTTGGATTAGAGGCCAAATCGAATTAAAATGAACAAACTCAGTTGGGGAAAACTACAATCAAGCTTAATCGACTTTATTTGAATAGAGCTGTTAGGTTATGTATGAAATCAAATCGAACTGAGTAGCTCGGACAAATGTACTAAGAATATGCCTAAAGTTCAAAAAGTGATTTGGAAAAGGCTGGCACACTATGCTTAAATTTCATGGAAATTTTTCTTTTTTGTCCTACTCTAACTCCTCTCTCTCTCTCATGCTTTTATTTCGCCCTTTTATATAGCATGGTTGTTGAACTTCACACATGAAACTAAACGTCCCTAACTCACCCAATTCCCTTACCACTGGGCCACGTGACTAGTCCAGTGGAGAAATGTCATGGACTTGCCTAATAAGTTTTAGGAGATCTAACTACTATCTGGGTTGAATCAAACTAGTAATTTCAATTTGATGTGGCAATTTTAATGTTAGCGCTAATTTTTTGGCAGGGCACTCTTTCAAATCGAAATGCGAGCAGAAAGATTTATCCATTAGAGAAATGGTTCCCACCAATTTGGAAATGGCTTAAATAGCTAACCATGCTCATACGCACAAATTATCATTTTCTTTTCACATATATAACACGGTGCTGAAAATAGGATTAAAAGGTTCTTTGATGATAATTACAAAATGATAACCGAATATTATCAATCTCTTACCAGACATAGAAAAGGCTATATTTTAAACCTGTTTATTAATATATTTTACCATCAGTCTTTGTGAATTCTTATACGTGAAGCGTGACATATTGATTACATTGAATGTAGGTCCATTTACGTTCGACTACGACAAATCTACTAGAGACAGACCAGCTTTAAAATTGAATGAATATTCATGGACAAAGGTAACAACAACTAATTTTATTTTTCTTTTCAGGCTATTATCTTTTGTACATTACGCTCATAATTTGATTGGACAATTGCTAAGTATACCTAATCAATGAGCCGGGCAGGGTGAGTGCCAAGCCCAAAAGTCATTTTCCTAAACCCTAATGATAAGAAAGATACTTTGTTTTTATGGTCTGGTTTCCAAGGGCTAGCAAGCCATTAGGTTCATAATCGGCTCTATTCATGGATTGGCAAATTAATATTCACACAGGTGGCGAACATTATATTCCTAGATCAGCCTGTCGGAACTGGATTCTCCTATGCAAATAGCTGGGAAAGTTACAATGTAAACGATAATATTTCGGCCGCTGAATCTTACGAATTTCTAAGGAAGGTAAAGAGAAAAAGAGAGTCTTCGGCTAAAGGAAAATCGCTGCATTATTAAAATTTATAATCTCTTTCTAATCTTTTGGCTTTGTTGCTTGAGCTATGGTTTAGTGGCTTAATCTCCATCCTGAGTTTCAAAGCAACCCACTCTACATTGCTGGGGATTCTTACTCGGGTATCATTGTTCCAATGCTCACTCTGCAAGTTGATGAAGGTGTGCTTATTTATTCTTTTCTTCATTTGCTCATCAATAAGCATTTATACATGCTATTCTACAAGTCAATATTTATATATTTTGAAGATTTATTTAAAGTGTATACTCCCCAAAGTTTAAATAAAACAAAAGGTGTAACATAGGAATCAATTTAAACCCATCGTAGCTTTCATAGAAAGTGATGAGAAATTAATAGGCATAAGTTTGAAATATTTGAAATATGAGAAATCATATTAACATCTCAGAATAATTAAAAATATATACATTTTATAAGCTTCTATGTCTTTAGAGGGTCCTTAAATATAGATAGGTGATTATTCTATAGAGAGATTATCCAAACCTTTTTATTGGACTAATCTTTATGTGTACATGCTAACTATCATGTCTATGTACATTGATTACATAAAACTTCATCCTTAGAGTGATGATAAATGTCATATATTTAAACTAATCACTTGGTTACTCAGTCAATAGTTTTTTTAATCCTAATTATTTACTTTATAGAATAATTATTTATGCATTTTATATACGAAAAGAAAACCAAAAAGCCACGAAACATAGCATATCCAGTATCAACACTTTCCAAACAATTAATTTGAGGACTATTAGTTTTTGTTTAAGCTCATTGTTGCGGATTATTTTTCTTGATATTTAGACAAAGCTTATGTTTTAGGCTAACATGCTTTAATCCCGGTCAATTATGATTTCTACCAGGAAACAATGCCGGTTTGAAGCCTAGAATGAATCTCGAGGTAAATATCACTACCATCACATAAAGACCCTGTCCCCTAATTTGCATTTCCTTTCTGAAATGATGGAACTTATGGATCGAATTTGATTCAGGGCTACTTGCTCGGAAACCCTGCAACAAATATAAGTAGTGACAGGAATTCAATCGTCCCATTCGCACATTTGAAGGGTCTTTTATCTGATGAGCTATATGGGGTAACGACTTTCACTGTGCCTATAGCATATCATGTGAAAAAGTTCGTGCTTTTCTTGATTGCATAGTGCGTGAAAAGATTAATTCAGATGCATCAGATGCATATTAGATGGACAACGTGTATTGTCATTTTTAGAAGGTGAAACAAATTCAAAAATTTCTTAAGTCACGACCCTATCATCATAAAAAGCGAGAAAACAAAGGTAAGAAAGTAAATTGTGGGATTTCCTTTTCACATCGATTCTTTCCCCATTAATCACTTATTTGTATTTGATATTGGACCTGAAAATTAATATTGGGTTAATACCTTAAAAAACCCCAAACCCGGTACACCCGTGACAAATTTACCCCAAACTATTTTTTTAACCACCAAAAACCCCAACTGGTACATATGTGACAGATCTACCCTCTGTTAGCTTCCGTTCGATTTTTCCGTTAATTTTGCTGGCGTGGTTGCTGCGTGGCAAACCATGTGGAAATTCATAAGTTTAATACCGTTAAAAACCCCAAACTGGTATATTTATGACAAATTTACCCCAAACTAATATATTTATGACAAATTTACCCCAAGCTGATATATTTACGACAAATTTACTCTAAATTAATTTTTTTGATCATAAAAAACCTAAATTGGTACACATGCGGCACATTTACCATCTTTCAATTTTCCCAAATTTGACTAAGTTGTGATGTCCAATTAATTTTATTTTCTAGATTACTCTAACATTGCCTTCATATCATTAATACTTGATTTTTTTTATTGGAATCATTATTAGAAAACTATTCAAAGGCTACCAAATGTGCACTTCATTCTTGTATCTTCTTGTGCCGGGAAGATGCCCATTAACTAAAAGATGGATAGATCGCTTGCGCACATATACAAAAGAATCACACTCAAAGCACACTTGAAATTAGCGACAAACATAAGTGATTTTGGTTCCGGCATTTCAACGAGCATGTGATGTACAAGTCACTCATACCATTCACATGCAAGTTCCATGTTAAAATTTTGACACTTACAATTCAAGGTAGAAAAGACTACGTAACGCTAATAAGGACCAGCAAAGTAAGAGTGATATGTAAGCGTACAAACAGATTGCGGACAAGTAGTAAACCATGTGGGGCTGAGACATAGAAACATAAAGCCAAGTTTGTCACAAACCAAAAACGAGTGAAGCAATCACAATATGTGCACTTCTTTTGTATATGTGCGCAAGCGATCTGTCCATCTTTTAGTTAATGGGCATCCTCTCGGCACAAGAATGAAGTGCACATTTGGTAGTCTTTGAATATTTTCTAATAATGATTCCAATAAAAAGAAAAAAAATTAAGTATCAATGATATGGAGGCAACGTTAAAGTAATCCGGAAAATAAGATTTATTGGACATCACAACTCTGTCAAATTTGGGAAAATTGAAAGATGGTAAATGTGCCGCACATGTACCAATTTAGGTTTTTTATGATCAAAAAAATTAATTAGAGTAAATTTGTCGTAAATATACCAGCTTGGGGTAAATTTGTCATAAATATACCAGTTTGGGGTAAATTTGTCATAAATATACCAGTTTGGGGTTTTTAATGGCATTAAACTTATGAATTTCCACATAGTTTGCCACGTCAGCAACCACGTCAGCAAAATTAACGGAAAAATCGAACGGAAGCTAACGGAGGGTAGATCTGTCACGTATGTACCAGTTTGGGGTTTTTTAGGGTATTAACCCATTAATATTTACCTTTTCGATGCATTTCAGTCGGCTAAAATTGATTGTAATGGCGATTATTTCGACGTTGACTTAAGCAATGCTGCATGTGTCAATGACCTTGAAGCAGTGACCAAGGTTAGTGGGCGTTCATTCTGTTTTTCTTTTTCTTTTCTCCACTCTATTTAATGTTTTTTTCTTTATGTCTTTTCCCACTTTTTGATTATTTTCTTTTCTTGTTCGAAATTTCATGTATTGAAACCTTGAATTTTTGCTTCTTCTTTTTTATTTTTTGGACTAATTTAGTGCCTAGAAAATATATATGAAGCAAACATACTCGAACCCAATTGCCTGCTTATGGCTCCGAAATCGACGGTGGGCCGGGCGTGGGACTCCAGCTTGATAATTGAAGACCGTTCACTTCTCCTTCTTCCCACGCCGGGAGCTTCCCGAGTTTGGTGCCGGGTAAGTGCATCAGATTTATGCTTTTACCTTTTGCCATATTTTTCTTTTTTGCAAAAAAAATATGAATCGTAACTTTTAAGAAGAAAACCCACAAAAATTCTCAAATTATGCCCGTTATGATGTATTTACCTTGAACTGTTTTTTTTTTTTTTTGTGACATGTTTATTGTGACACATTTACTCTAAACTTTTTTATGTGACTAAGAAACCTTAAACTTATACTTATGTAACAAATTTACTCTCAGTCAATACTCTGTCAAATGATTTTTCAGTCAAAATAACATTATTTTTGTTTCATGTATGTTGATACCATTTGCTTTCCGATGTTCATGTAAGCAGATTTCATGATGAAGTACAAACAAACGTTCCTTAAAAAAAAAAAAAAAAAAAAAAGATTTACCTCTAAATGCAATTTCCAATTCTTTTATTTTTTTTCCATTTAATTTTTTTTTGTTATTTTTCATCTATTCCAAAGATAACATGATTATACCATTAAATAACACTAAACATGTAAATTTAACACGAATGAATTATGGTAACACAAATTAGACATGTGCCAATGTGAACGGGACATCCCAAGTCGGCTCGGGACCCTTATTGGTGCCGAATAAGGACCCCAGCCCTGCTGTTTAGCGGGCTAAAGGCGTTGGACATCGGCTTCGAGCGCTTATTTGAGCTCCAAATGGGCCCGAATGAACCCCCGAAACACCTCGAATGACATGCTAAAGTATTGCCCTAGGATTGCCCTGGACCATCAAATGGACCGTAAAGGGTCCGGCAGTCCAGTGTCCAGCACGTTAAAGGTTATATTGGGAAATTTGTGTGATATTTATCTGCAAATTAAAACGAAAGAATCGTTATCAAATTGCAAAGTTCAAGTTCAATTTTGTAATCGTGTTTTTTAATTGTAGAGTTATAACTATCTATACTCATATATTTGGGCTAGCGACAAAGCGGTTCAAGATGCTCTTCATGTCCGAGAGGTATGTCAATTGGTAATATGAATTACATGAAATCACTTTCTTATGTATTTGGTCTTTATTTTTATATTTTTTTCATCTATGTTTTGCGATTTGTTCTATGATAAGCCAGGGGACAATTGAGAAGTGGGTAAGGTGCAATGAGACTTTATCTTATACATACACTGTCTCAGATGTCATTGGCATCCACAAGGACCTCATAAAAAGGGGATATAGAGCACTTATTTATAGGTAATTAAGCATTCTTTTGCAATATGATTTATGAAACTGATATTCTTATATTGTGATGTGTCTAAAGCTTAATTAATTAATTATGTTTTTTTCTTTCTTTTTGCATGCTAACCCATCGATTGAATGACTTTCTTCACTTAATATAATTTCTTAACATGTAGTGGTGATCATGACATGGTCGTCCCATACGTGGGAACATTAGCCTGGATTGGAACACTGAATCTGACAATTTCTCGAGATTGGGAAGCATGGTTCGTCGATGGACAAGTTGCCGGGTTTGTTTTCGATCACAACCTTCTAACTTCATTATATTTTAACTTACCGATAGATTATCCCAAAGCCCCTATACTTAGGTCGATTATACCGAGTGTGGCTCTTGTACTTTTAATAAGTCGTGAAAGTATAAGCATCTCTACCCGAGTTACCTTAGAGTAATAATGCATAGTATATACAGTGTTTAAACAGAATTAATTTATTATTTTTATTTGGCTTCTCAGTTGTTTGTGATTACGTTTGGTCTCTTTCTTTCTTGTAGGTATACTACGCTATATTCCTACTTCCCATCCCTTTTAACGTATGCAACCGTCAAGGCAAGCAGATTCATACCCAATAATTTCTGCTTTACAAAATTTATGTTCTTCAGCCTTTTCCCATTTTTTATATTCTAATTTCGTTCAAATTGGCTCCTTAGAATTTGCGATTCGTAGGTTGTAAGTGTTATACGAACTGCTTTGTGCAGGGAGGGGGACACACAGCTCCAGAGTACAAGCCCAAAGAATGTTTTGCGATGATTGATAGGTGGTTCGATTATTATAACATTTAGTTCGCAAACGTAGCTCCCTTCTAATTCACGGATTTATATAATGAACATCGTTGATTTAATAAATATTTGTCTTGTATGCATGGGACTATACATCATCAATTAAATGCGTAGGTGCCATTAAACTAGGACGGTTTGTCGATGCAGATTTTTCCCAACGAGTGTTCGGTGTAAACGTCCTTAATTTGCTTGTGTTACCCAATTTCATTCTAAAATTCAGCAGTGCTAATAATATATAAGATAGTTTTGTGGAATTTTTTTCAAAAATAATCTCCACTTTCCATTCCTGTATCAAATTGCTACCTCGAGTTCGAAAACCAACAACTTAGATCCTCAGATCTCCCACTTCATTTCAAGTTGCATCTATCATTTGGTTCTACTAGGGGTGTGCAAGACGGATAGGTATCTGCGAGAATCTTAGACTGCCCACCTTTGAGGAAAACGGTCGGGAACGGTTCCGTTGAAACCGTCCAGGGCCGGTTCCCAAAATGTTACAAAATAACTGAGAATATTGGAAATTAAATGTCACTATTGCAAATCTTTTAACTCTCAATTATTATAATGGTTAATATCACACAAAGCAATAAATTAGGACACATGTGATAAATTTTCCTTTAAACACCAAAACCCCTAAACTAGTATACTCATAACAAATTTACCCTTCATTATTTTCCGATATATTTTACCATCAAATTACTTAGTTGGATAACAATTAACAAGTGTATTAATTTAGGGTTTTACGCTTATTTGTCGCAAAGATACGAGTTTGTTTTTCATAGTATCAATCTAATTAAACGGAAACTAATTAATAAATTGTCACAAATGTCCGAGTTTGAGGTTTTTAATGGTAAAAAAATTAGTTTAAGATAAATTTGTTTTTGAGATTTTTGATGGTTAAAACATTAGTTTGGGATAAATTCTTATTCTATCATAAGTGTATCAATTTGGATTTTTTTTTAATATTTACCCTTATTATAAGACGGATGATGACCCTCTTTGTCATCTTGCGCTTCGTATAAGAAGCATCGCTGCAACGTTATCCACAAGCACAAGGCCTCGTGTGGACGAGCAGTCGAGCAAGCATTATCACATAGAGAGAGAGAGAGAGAGATTTAGTCATTGGGGATAGATGATTTAGTCGGACATTTTCATGGCTTCGATCGCACAGAATGTTTTGATGGCGCTGACTGCGACGGTGAACAAGTTCGCCTCCTCCAACGTCCAGGCCGTTCCGAGAGGCGAAGGTTGGCGGCGAAAGCCGAGAGCCACTCCGGCGGACTCCCGCCAATCAGTCGCCGGAACCAGACGGTGTCTCCTCCTCCTGTCCGCGGTGGCTGTTGGGGACTCCCGGACCGAGATTCTCGAGTACTCTCTCTAAACTAGTCTCTTTGCCTTTTCGATCTCCAGTTTTTAGCCGTGATTTTTTTCTACACATAAAGGCCAAAATGCTTGTTATATTCGTCGGCCTCAATGGAGAGAAAATTTCTTTTTTTAGGCGAAATAAAACATGATTAAAAGCTAATGGCACTTTTTTGATATTTTGTATTAATTAGTGTTACTAATTTTGCACCATTTGACTCGTTTTAGAGTATTTGAAGAAATCGGAGGAGAATAAATCGAAAAATGACAAAGAGGTATGGAAATTCTCATTTTTTACTACCTATCTGGAATTTGTCCTTGCAATATTGTTATAAATATGATTTGGGGTAATTGATTATAAGTACACTAAATAACCTTTTTTGCCCCTGGAATGGGAGCTCTTTCTTTTTTTTGTTTTCCCCTTCCAGAGGCTGGAGAGCTACTACAAGAGAAACTACAAAGACTACTTCGAATTTGTGGAAGGGTCATTAAGGAATAAGACGGATCAACTCACTGAATCAGAGAAGGGTATTCTCGATTGGCTTAAAAGTAACAAATGATAAGAGAGTAGCGACCATGTTTTTTTAGGACACCCCTTTTTTCCCCTTTCTTATAATTATTTCTTTTTATCGGCATTTGGTGTTAGAAGTGTTCAACATTACTTGTGTACGAAGTTGCTATACTTTGTATATACATGCGGTCTCCTTTCACCTATAAAGTTTCAGATTTTGGGTTGGACATTCTTATGCGATATGAAAATCGGACTCTATCTCGGTTTATTTCACATGGGTGGCTACTCGCTTGTCAAATCTCACGTTGTCTTCCTAATATCGCTTGTTCTTTCAAAAAAAAAAAGAGGTATCGAAGTAACTTGAATTACTTGTCTAGAAAATTCATTTGCTCTTCATGTACATGTGATTTCCCTCAACTTAGAAGCTTAAGTTTTTGGATCAGACATTATAACGTTAGCCTTCTAGTAGACATCTACTTTTGTTCAAAAAGACTCCTTAATTTGATGTTATCTTTGCTCAGCTTGTGTGTATATATATGTAACACGAAATGGCCTGGTTTAGCGGTGGCAAAGGAGCCTTGCCGTCCGTTATCTGTCGGTCCGTGGGCCGGCATGGCCTATTTTCTTAGTGAACTATCATTTATGTTTTGATTTATCTACTTGTATTACCTTCAAGTAGTAATACATAAGCACACGTATAAACAGGGAATAGTGAAAAGGCCGATGGACCTTAAAAAGAAAGAGGACTATAATGATTTTGGCCCATGGGCTCAATCATAATTCGGAAATTCGAATAGGCAAACAGATGCACACATAATTCAAAAATAAAAATAAAAATTATTCACCCAAAATTAGAAACCCAAAAAAATTTATGTTTGACCCAATGTCTGTTCATTGATTGTGTGGTCGAAAATATTAACAATTGATAAAAGAAAGTTTAATCAATCTTTTTTTTTTTTTTTATGGTAAGATTCAAGGCATCTGCTTGGCTCGTTGCTTGTCAATTTCCCCATTATTTCTGATATGACTCGTCCAAGTGGTCTTTAGGTGATGCAATGCTCTCGTCCTATACACGTCGACCATCTAGCTTTTATTTTGCGCAATCACATCTTTTGTATCTCCTCATTTGTATGATTAGGTGTTGTTTGACATCGTTTCGAGGAACACCCATTTCTATCATTTTATACCCATTTCTATCATTTTATTCCCCAGAACATAAATTGAATAGAAATGCACTTGGTAATTCTTTTTGTTCTTAGGAATAGATTTAAAATAGTAATGAGAAACAAACAAAAAAAAAAGTTATTTCTTATTTTTAGGAACAACTCAAGAAACAAGTTTTTTTTTCCTTTTATTTTCTTCATTTTCTTTTCCTCCTTTTCTTTTCCTCTCTTCTTCCTAGTTAGTTGCCAGCCTTGGTGATGGCCGACGATTGGCCAGACAAGGCTCGATGACCTTGCCAGAGCCTCGTCGAGCCCCGGTGAGGTCGCCTAAAGCTCATCAGCCATTGACAAGGCTCAGGGGAGCCTCACCATGGCTAGGTGAGGTCCTCTTGAGCCTTGCAATGGCCAGGCAAGGCTCGGCCTCACCAAATCTGGGCAAGGTCGAGTCTCACCCGACCATGGTGAGGTCGAGCCTCGCCCAATCACGGCAAGGCTTGAGGGGACCTTGCTAGTGGCCTACAAGGCTCCCTTGAGGCCAACGACCTCATCGGCCCTCGTCTGGCCTATTGCTGGCCGACCATGGCAAAAGTCGATGATTGGTTGAGAGGAATGAGAAGATAAAGAAAAAAAAAAAAGTAATAAAATTATTTATATATTAAAAAAAAATCTAAGTCGCAAAAAAATTTGGGATTGTACCTAATGTATTTTTGTTCTCGGAACAAAAAAGTTTTATAGTTATCAAATGCCTTAAAATATTCAAAATTATTTCTAAAAATAGAAATAGAAAAAAGTATTTTTTTTTTTAAAAACCATTCTTGAAAACAAAAACCTTATCATATGCACCATTAGGCTCTCGCTTCTTTTGTTGTTTTCCCAAGTTGTTGTTTCGCCAATAGGGCACTAATTAGGCTTCGCATTAGCACTGTGCCTTTTTTGCCACGTCGGCAATGCCTTGTCATTAATTGAATTTTGCAGTTTACTAAAAGTAGTTGACCATAGAATCCGATTGTACCAAAAGAGAAAATAATAAGAATCGATTACACAAAAATAAAATTTAAAGGACCAAACAATACAAATCAAGAAAATTAGAAAACTCAGATTGGATATAAGTTAGAGGATGGAATCATGCAAAAGAAACTTCAAGATTAGAATTGCAGCTAAATCCGTTATCTCCCGGACTGCTACCAGAAAAAGGAATGCAAGTGCTCTTACCCCGTTTGGAATTAGCTTTTTCTTTATCAATGTCAAGTATATTATAGCTTCAATTAACAATTATGAATTAGGTGTTTCTTTTAAATTCAATAAATATATTTTCAAAGCATGATGGATGCATTTTAGACTCTCTTCAATTTTGTTAATTACAAAAATGGTATGTAGGAATCATGAAAAACAAACGCAAATAACAAGTTAACAACATGGTCATCCTTAGTAAAAAAATGTATCTACGCTCTATTAAAATTCCTTTAATTTTGTTGAGGAGGAAAGTGAATAAAATAAAGAAACTAAAAGAATTGCCATCGTTTAATTATTTTCAGGAATAAAGTTTAATTATAAGTCAAGACTTCTTTTTTTTTTATTGTGTTGGTAATCTTTTCCACGCAAAATTCTGATCGCGACTTCAACAAGTCGCTTCGCAAGGTCAATACATTGGTTGGACTGTCCGCTGTCTTGAGGAAGACTTGAGAACCATACATGACAAGAATTAATAATGAATCATGATGTTTTTGTGGTAACGATAGTTGCTAGAACGACAAAAAAAAAAAAAAAAGAAGAAGTTCATATAAGTTCCTACTTTTCATAGAAAATGGCCAAAAAAAAAGTGGTCCTATTGCTAAAAATTTTGCACTTTAAAAATAAGAAAATACATGCGCTTTCAAAATCACTTGGGAGGTGAACTATTCAAATTGCCTCAAAACTAGTTCAGATAACACTTGACTGCTTCGAAGAAATAAAGAAAATATATGATAGCACCGAAAATAAAGGGACAAGTTAAACATAAATCCGGAGACTGAGGTAAGTACTTTTTACATTTAACGACAATTTTATCCCACACCAAATAATCATGTGATTAATTTTAAACCACCTCTTTCTTTCTTAGATTGCCCTACTACGTTGATGTGATTAAAGATGTACACTTTAGTTAGTATGCACCTTAAATTTTGGGATAAATATACTAAAAGTTTTAAAATTTGTTATGAAAGTATAATTGAATCTTAGAACTCTCAAAATGTGCAATTAAAACATAAAACTTGCTGCACAGTTAACAAAGAGATTTGATTGCATCAACTTGATAGATTTAAGGATTTGATTACACTTTTTTGAAAATTTTAGAACTTCGGTTACATTTTTTGCGACAAATTTTAGGATTTTCAGTGTACTTATTTCTTCAATTTAAGAAAACTTGTATGCTCCTATTATCGGCTTGAGCGGATGACCTAGTCGGACACAAGAAAAATAAATAGAATCGATGACACTGCATTAATAAAGGGACAAGTCACGGAAGCAAATGCAGTTTTCAGTCCGATAACGCCCGACATAAGGAACATCTTTCCATCCGCGCTTTCACATTTATCGGTCAATTTTCATCTGGTACCAAAGAATCATGCAAATTTTATTTACTAAATCTTTACTTTATTCCCTAAAGAGTGCCCCCTTCTTCTTTTATATGTTGTACTAGCAAGAAATCCTAGACCCTCTTTTGACAGCACCAAGCTCCACAACAACCAACATCGTTTTCCCATTAATGTCGATTATTGGCAATTTGGCATCACCACCTCTCTCTTTCCCTGAGAGTGCCATGAAAATCCCATATTTGACATCGTGGACCTTTGATGACCAGAGGTCATGGAAGTGTCACCACCACGGCAACCTCGACTCGAAGTCATCCAAGCTTTGTGCCATGGCAAAGGCAGGGCGAGAGCTAGAGAGAGAGAGGCCGATGATGACATTAGAGACAGGATGATGTTCGAAGGTGGCTGCGGGCACCGGCGGGTGACGACGGCGGGGGAGATTAGTGTTGAGAAAGGTAAATTGGGGTAAGGGGCTTTAGGAGATTTGTAGATAGGGTTTTCAAAGAAGGGTAATCTAGTTTTTTCCCTTATGGGATCTTGTCCAAGATTGCTTTAGGAAATTTCTTGTCCTTTATATCATATCTTATGATACCTTGATTGATGGTAGACTCATCGAATAGCACATGGAACGCGTAAGCCTCTTTCTAGAGACTCTCACATAGGTCAAATTGTACTTCAATCACAAGAAATGTCTTTTCGTGCAAAACCAGGTTAATTTTTCTTTACTTTATTAAAGCCTAAGCGTGATATCATCATCAATCCCAATAAAATGTTTAGATGGATTAGCTACTATTAGAAACCCTAATACCATCATTGTCTCGGTGGAAATGAGGAAAAATTCAGACGGATCACTTCTAAAGCCTTTTAGGAAAGGAAAAAAAGCCACAAAAACACCAAACTACGTCAAGTGTGCTATATTTACCTTAAACTTTTCTTTTTTCATGCATAAAAAATCTTGAACTTGTACTCATGTGATATATTTATCTTCCATCAAAGTATGTTAATAAGCACCGTTAAAAATTTGCATACATGAGCGCTAGAAAGCAAATGATGTCGAGATATAAAAACAATGTTATTTTGACTAAAAAAATCATTAAATCAAACCTTGATTGAGAATAAATGTGTCACATAAGTATAAATTTGGGGTTTTTTATGACACAAAAAAAGTTTAGGGTAAATGTGTTATAATAGGTGTGGTTTGGATGTTTTATGTCACCAAAAAAAAAGGGTAAATATGTGATCATGGATATAATTTAAGATTTTTTATGGATTTTTCTCAATGCATGGTGAGACCACCAAGAGACAGTGACCTTAAGGTGGAGGGGGAGACAGGTAGGGCCGATGTAGCAATTACAAGTAATGAATTGAATACGCTATTTTATTGCCTAAAGAGATGACCGAGATGCAATGACTTGAGGTAGGTCGACCCACCAAGTTCGACCAAAAGGAAGATGACCAAAGACACAAAATTGACCTAAGATTTTTTTTTTTTTTTTTGGAAGGAAATTGACCTGAGATTGACTTGCCATTCCATGATGAAGCCATTGATGGTTCATGAATAGCACGATTTTTTATTGTTCGTATCTCTTGTTTGAGGGGTTAAAAGGATGAATGTGTGCTTTGTAATTCGAAGTGCATAGAGCACAGGCTAGTTCTAGGTTTTTTTGCATTGGAAATGACACGAATATATTTAATTGCAAATGGTAAAGGGGTCGAGCAAGATACTTGCTTAATGAATCGAATGGTCGTATCAAATTCCTCGTGATCATTCTTGCATAGTTTGGATGATTTGGTGCATAGAATTGATTAATGGCATATCGATTGGTCCACATATATGTGACCAATATGCCATGAAGCCACACGCGATGCGCATCAAACTTTCATAAGCAATTTATAAGGTGATGACCACATTACTAATTTGTCCGGACACCATGTCATTGCCACATCGCTTCTCTGTTAGTGAGTTGCCAACAATTTGTCTGTATTTTAATGAAAGTGCATCAATTCCACACACACAAAAAAAAAAAAAAAAAAAAAAGACTATTTAATGTATTGATTGATCGAAACCAAAGAGCAACCCAATTATTAATTTCACTAGAGCTTAATGAGCACGAGAAGCTACCCGCCATTTCTCTATTACTAATAAAACTAACACAACAGCAAACTTTGTCTCGAACTTTTACAAAACAACTATCCATGACAATTCCATATTTACAATTAAAATAAATTACAGTACTTATAACTAAATAATTGGATAAGAACCCATGATTTACGATAATCAAGATGATTGTTAAGTGATCCATGAATTTCTCGTCATTCAAATTCCAATTCAAGTTGATTGCCAAGGTTACACGGATTCACTTATCTTAATGCTTTGTTTTTTGGTATGAAAAGGGGGCTAAAATCGAATACAAAAATTTAACTAATGAATTCATTATTCTTATTTTATCGCCTAGTAAAACATGAAGTGACTCTCTAAGAGGCAATGAAAAGAACATAGCGTTCAAGCACTTATAAATTCCAAAATTAGTAAGCCAGCCAGTAGGATGATTTTCTTCCTGAAAATCTTATTACACTTTGAATCCAAAGTGAGAACTTAACAGTTTTTTGATATTTTTAAGTAAAGCAAGGTTAACATTATCAACCATAAGCTCCAGATTGACAAGATCAGTGATGGCTTTTAGAGTCAATCTTAATAGTGATCTTGTGAAAATCAAGTTGTTTTAGCAAAGTTTAGTCCCGATTACAATACCCAAAATTCTACTTATGTCGATGAACATACTCTCTCGAATGTGGCAAAACCATCAAGTTGGTCACCCTCTTCATTTCTCAATAAACCCCCTATACTCGCAAATCCTAATTCCTATAAATATCAGTTTAATCCACCTCGAAGGTGGAGAGATCCCATCCGATCAAAGTTTGAAAAGTGCCCAACCCACCTTGCATCGAGTTCTTTATAGACAAAGCCTCGATGATTTCTTTTTTGTATTGGGCATAGCCGCATTTTTATATATAAACCATATAAAATCGCATTCCCAAAATATGGACCAAACATCGTCGTATCACGTTTTCAACACTTTTTCCAAGTATTTCTTCTTCAAACGCAAAGCATACGCTGTTCCTTTTTCTTTTCTTCTCCAATTTGATGTTATGAAATTGAAAGGAAGAAGATGCTATTTTATATGGTCAATTTTGGGAACCTACTCCTAAGTATATTTTAGAAACGACCCGAACAGAGACGCATGCTTCACGCGGTGCTTTCTCCCTCAAACCGCCTTTCAGCCCCACTCCCGCTTCCCCCGTTTGACTAGTGCACGAGTTTTGCCTTTCCCTTTTGGCTTTTTCCTCTCTCTCTCTCTCTTCTTTTTTTTTTTTTAATAAAAAAAATTGAATTTTTCCTAGTATTTGCCCTTTTGATAAGAAACGGTAACAAGCACGTCTTCCGATGCTGATTCGCTCCTCAACAAATCACACACAAATCACAGCCCTCGAGCTCTCGCCGACCACGTGGCGAAATCGGGACCCTTCATCTGTCTGGACGGTTTCCACTGCTAATTTGCAGAGATCACCGTGATTAGGATAGTAATGATGGCCCCCTTCCTTTTTGATTTAGCAATTGCCACTTACATCCCACCTTTTTTCCCTTTTTAATTCCATTTTAAAATTAGGAATCCTCATATTCAATAATTGGGTAAAATCCCGATTAACGATCCGAAACTCGTCTTCATTGTAGCAGTCCTAGGCTGCCGGCTTGAGATTTGAATCCGAACTTGAGTAAAAGATTATACCATGCAAACAATTTGTGACATACTAATTAAGTTATGAATAGACTTCCCTAGTTGATTAAATTCGATTCTCCAGTTTTCATATTAGGAACCTATTAGTTCAGTATAAATCGGCCTAAAATCAGTTGAGTAGAGTTGATTTGGTCTAGCCTCTTTCACACGGAAGGCTAAATTTTGAATTCGAATTCGAATTTCTATGAAAAAATTAATAATATAATTCGCTCCGTCTACAACCGCCATTGTCACATAAAAAATTATATTATTAAAGTAAGCGGACCACGAAAGATCTTATCAATTGCAGCACCAAACACTCCCGCTGTCTTTTTATTCATTTACAATCCACGTAAAATAAATTTAAAAAAGCTAAAAAAGAAAAAGAAAAAAAATCACTAAAAAACAAAATTATAAAAGTCCTCTCCTTACCCGTCTCTCTCTCCTTTCTCTATCATCACTCTCTCTCTCTCTCTCTCTCTTTCTCTCTCTCTACAAGTTCTGGTTTTGCTCGCAGACGAGGAGGAGGAAAGCAATCTCTCCGACGGCCGCCGGGAGCCGATCTCCGCCGCGAGAATGAGCTACTACAACCAGCAGCAACCCCCCGTTGGCGTCCCTCCGCCGCAAGGTCAGCCGCGAATCCCGCCCCCTGGATCGACCCACTTCCGATTTCGCCGAGTTTCCCCGCCGGTCGATGGATGGGTCGTCGTTTCTCGGGCGAAAGTTCCGAACTTTATCCCCCTCAGATCCGCGTCGGGCCGGCGGTTTCCGGCGACGGATCTGGTGTGGGGTTCGGCTTCGTCGTCAAGAATCTGACCCTGTTTGGTTGCGTGTATTAGGTTATCCGCCGGAAGGATATCCCAAGGATGCGTACCCGCCCCCCGGGTACCCCCCGCAGGGCTACCCCGCCGGGTACCCGCCGCAGCCCGGCTACCCGCCGCCGCAGTACGCGCCGCAGTACGCGCAGCCGCCGCCGCAGCAGCAGCAGTCGAGCACCACCGGTATGATGGAAGGCTGGTACGTCTCCTGATTCCCACCTTGTTCGTTCTTCTCGACTGGGATCGGTCTTATTCGTGTAGCCAAACATGCGGTTTCTTCGGTTTTCCCGTCACATCCATCCGGTCGGGCGGCTCGACCCGAACGGGTCGGGTCTAGCCCGGTTCTATGGGCGTCAATCGGGGCCGCCGGTCGCCGAATTTCCGGCGGGTGATGGAGAGTCTGGTTTGTTTCGACCCCGATTCGGCGGCAGCAGCGGCGGGCCGCCGGAACTCCTGGCCACTTGACAGTGGGACGGAGTAAGCGGGTCGGGTTCGGGTTCAATCTGGCCAGTGACAAAATCAAATTCAGTTTTGGGGATTTAGGTTAGGGAAAATGTCAGTGATCTGGTCAATTGGGTCTCTTGAGTATTTTATCATTTGGCTGATTCAAGATGATGAGTGTAGTTTGGTGCACTGAATTATTCTATTGAATTACGAATCATTGACAAATTCTTAATGACTAAGTAAAAATTAAGGAGTTTTTCCTAACAAGGTCTTTCTTATCAAAACATCAAATCGAATAGGGATGGAGATTATCTTCGTTTTGTTATGTGTAATCAATACTTTGGAACCAATCCGGATGAAAACGGGTGCCTCCACCACTTGTGGTTGGTGGAGGTGCTAGGGTTTTCGGAAAATGGGCGGTCAACGCCGGTCCCCGGTGTCAGGAAAACTGAGGTATCTTCACATAGCTTTTGGGACCACCATCGACGAGTTCCTATCCTATCCTATCCATCTAGAAACCCTTTGACATAGAGGCATGCGTGATCAATGCTGGCGTTAGTTGACTGGGTTCATTGCACAATGCTCAACTAGGGGTGAGATGCGCCTCTTGGGACGCAACCTTGAAAGCGTGCAAGAACCCCAGATAAACATTTCGCAGCAGATATAGTAATTGCTAAAGTAGTATAAAAATCGATTGACTTTATATAATTCGATATCGCATTTACAGAATCGCTCAAGGATACATTTTACATGCAATCCATTCAGTAAGCTCCCTGGTCAGGCAGGCGATGCGATTGCGATAGTGTGGTTCAATGTATATTTTGCCTTACTGTTGTATACATCGGGTTCTATGTTATCGGTATTGTATGCTTTCATGTAATCGACCGATTATCTTGGTTGGAACGCCAAGGTTTTAAGAGTAGCATAACCCTTTATTGTGGTCTAAATGCCCTTTTTTTGGAAAATTATTGGCGGGTAAATGCCGGAAATCGATGCTAATCTTGGGTTTTTTTTTTTTTTTTTAAATTCTAATTTGGGAATGGTGAATGCAAATTGCAGTTTGGCTGCACTGTGCTGTTGCTGTCTTCTGGACGCTTGCTTCTGAGAAGGAGAGCAACAAGACTTAAAAGTGTGATGTTCATGTGAAGGAGGACTCTTTTGTTATTTGCTTTTGTTCTTATTGTTATTATTATTATTATATTTTCTGCCTTTAATTTGTGCTCCCACACCGACTCCTCAAATAATACGAACTTTGCTTGTCAATTTGTAAGTGTATTTCCCCCCGCCCATGTGGTCGATGTGTTTTGTCCTAGAATCTGTACCGTGCCGCCGCTGCTGCTTAAAGTCCCACGTGAATTTGTCCTTATCTTCGTGGTAGTATGGGAAGGCTCCAAATCCGATTTCACTGTACCACCTAGGGATGTGCAATGGGGTCGGTTTTTTCAATTCGGGAAATCCAACGTAACCGAACCTACTTTACAACGGTCGATTCTAGGACAGTTCAAACTAGGACTGGTTCAATTTTCGAGGAAAACCTTTTGGGGATTGGCCTTTGCCAATACGACTCTTGATTCCTTACTTTGAACTAATTGTTCCCACCCTGAAACCTACCTTAAATGGTTCTTGGATAGAATCGGTTCTTATGGGGAAGGCTGGTTCTCATTCGCGCCTCTCTCTCTCTCTCTCTCTCTCTCATTTTTGTTTATGTAAATGATGTGCTTTATTTTAAAATATGGTGCTTAAATCCTTGCAAAAATTGACCTTATCATCCCCGTTATTGAAAATAATCTCGCATGATTCTTATATAGGGTTTTCGATAAGATGGTATTAGAGCTACCAAATCGAATTTCTTTGTACCGTCACCTGTGTACATATACTCGTTGACTTTAACTAGTTCAATCTCGAGCTTATAATGATTTTGAAAATGGGTTTCCATAGTCTTAACAACGATTAAATATGAGATTTAATCGAAGTAAAATTATTGGGTTAGAATCTGTAGGATTAATTGGAGTAATTACTGTTCTTTTTTTCTTTTTCTTTTTTCATTTTTTCATTTTTGATCTTTTCGTAAATAGATTTGGGCGAGTGGCGGTGGGTTGCGAGGTAGGGTGGGGGGAAGGAATTTTCCTCCTTGCTTTTGGGGTGCGGTAGTGTGTTGGGATAGAAGATTGAAGAAGGGAATATTCGCATGCTCTTTTGGAAGGTCTAATGTAGAAAGGATATATACGAAATCAAGAAAAATGTCAAATCATGTCATCGTGGATTCCACCTCGTTTATGATCTCATGTCGCGTCGGTTCAATGCATCCATTTTTCAGATTTAGGCTGGGTGTATAGTGAAATAAATTCGACGATTATTCTTACGATGCCATATAATAAGTTCGTCAATTATTTCATCTGTACTTTAATGATATCAATTTTTTTTTCTCTATTCTCATAATAGTGACTGCCTTACGTTCACATCTTAGACATTATAAAATTTTGAAAAAATTAAATTTTTCGTTAAACGAGTTGTTGTCACTAAGATGTCGCTGGACAGTGCAGCACAAGTCTTTCGAAAGTCTAGTCATGACCCCATGTTTATCACGACCTCAACTACTATGGCGGATTTCGACCAAAACCAAAAAAAACTAGCGTGGTGAAGATTTTGGTCAATATGAAATTATTGGATTGACTTGACTAATGCATTTGTGGAGTCGCCTCAAGAGAAAATGACGCTTGAGAGATGGCCACAAGAGGATGATGTCATTTTCCAATTGCATCCAACCAGCTTAGCATGTTGGCACATGATACCAACTCATCTTCTTTTTCCCTCTCCCGATTAATAAAATCGGAAAATATTTTTTAAAAATAATCATTTATACTATTTAAAATAACGACCAATAATTTTTTTTTCATTTTTAGAGGTGATGAAAATATTCATCATTCATTAATTTTTGCAATTGACACCAAGCGATTAATTTCGTGTTTTTTTTTTCTAAATTATTCAATTTTCACGAAATAAACCAAGCCAATCCCCTCATTAATTTTCGGGAAAATTGTAGGGAGAGATCACCTAATTTCTTGGCGACAGGAACCTTTATTAAAAAAAAAAAAAAAAAAAGAGAGAGTGTTTTGTCCCATGTTCCATCTTTTCCTAAGCTCAACGTCAATATCATGCGTACAGTCGGAACGAACGTGGGAACTCCACTCATCGCTGGGAAATTAATTCAAAAAATATTCCAAAAAAGAGAAAAAAATAAAAATTAAAAAGAATAGTAGTTTGGCTTTTGCGTGAAGATGTTGCTTTCGTCCCCATGCTGTCCTTATCATTCGAATTTTTCTCCTTTAGGCCAAACCTTTATCATTCGATTTGTCCATTACTTCAAACGATATCCTTATAAACGACCCTTTTGGATTTGAATTGGTTTGACGGGGTAGTGAGAGAATCCTAGTCCTAATATAGTTCATCCCAAAGATTCTAACTTTTAAGAATTTACACAAATACAAATACATTTTCTTTTTGGGAAAAGCGGGCCCCGCCCCGCCCCCGGGAGAAGGGAATATAATTTTTTAAGTGATATACATCATTCAAGGATATACATGAATGTTATTTTTCTTTCTCTATCTATTCTTTTCAATTTTAAACTCAAACTTTTGAATTGTAGATAGAAAAGATGAAAGTATTACAAAAACAAACTATGGGTTTAACACATTTGCCATTAACTTTTGTCAAATGAAAAATCCCAAACTAGTACCTTATAACACATTTATCCAATCTCATAAATTGGTGCGCCTAACCCAAATCTAGAATTCTGTTCACTATCCCATTAAAATTCATACATTATGCATGGTAGAAGATAATAAGATAAATCTAAGGTAGAGAACAACAAATCCAATGTGGAAATCTACATTGTTGACACATATACTTTTTAAAGAATGGTAGATTTGGGTTAGAGGTACTAGCCTATGAGACAAAGATTACTTTAAGGGTAAACGTGTTATTAGATACAAGTTTAGAATTTTTAATGGTATTAACTCTTCATTTTTTAAAAAAAATATTCGTTTCTTATTGATGAGATTTTGCTCAATGAAAAATTTACATTGATTAAACAAATGATTATACCATTGAAGAATGGTAGATTTGGGTTAGAGGTACTAGCCTATGAGGCAAAGATTACTTTAAGGGTAAACGTGTTATTAGATACAAGTTTAGAATTTTTAATGGTATTAACTCTTCATTTTAAAAAAAAAAAAAATATTCGTTTCTTATTGATGAGATTTTGCTCAATGAAAAATTTACATTGATTAAACAAATGATTATACCATTGAAGAATGGTAGATTTGGGTTAGAGGTACTAGCCTATGAGGCAAAGATTACTTTAAGGGTAAACGTGTTATTAGATACAAGTTTAGAATTTTTAATGGTATTAACTCTTCATTTAAAAAAAAATTATTCGTTTCTTATTGATGAGATTTTGCTCAATGAAAAATTTACATTGATTAAACAAATGATTTTACCATTGAAGAGTACATATGCGAAACTAATTTCGCAATAAGCCATATTGTTAAGAGTATATTTGAAAGGAAGTTTCTTTGATCTATCCATTTGTTTTATAAGTCTAAACTGAACGAGAGATATAACTCGGCATGCTCTCTACCTACCCTTTTACTGAAATTTAATCTCAACAAAAGATAACTCCTTGGAACCAACATCTTCTCTAACTCCAACTTTTTACCATATATATATGTCAATGGTTTGTTCATTAAGGTTGTAGCAAATTCGGAAGTTTTGCCAAGAGAAATAATTGGAGGTTCAGCAGAAATTATTTGCACGGTCGATTTGCTCTTCTGCATCAGTTCAGTGGATTTCCTTCTCTCTTGGTTTGATTATATTGGCTTAGGCTATATAATTTCGAGTCTTGTATGTGATCCAAGAGGCCTGTCACTTTGATTTGGCTACTGAGGAGAGTTTGATATGGTGCCAAGCGCATATATGTACATATTGACTATGACCATGTACTGATATGGAAACATGTGGAAAGTATGTGATGTATATATGTCATGTATCGTTTGGTGCCGAACTTTATGACATGTCTAATCCATTGCATTCTGAGTTGATGATTCATAGTTAAGTTAAACCAGTTACGGTTTTGTAGATTTTGAGTAGTTTGATCGTGGAGTTCATGGATCGTGTACTTTCGTGGAATTAGTTTGGCTTGTTCTTAACCTGTGACATAAGTTCGGACAGCACTGTCGCCCACCGTGATAGTTTTCGACAGGATTGATGATTGACCTGTGCAGGCACTTCTGTGGCTGCTCTTTGTGCAGGGCTAGGAGACATGAAGGCTTTCTCAGGATTCACCATGCCGTTGCTTCTTTGTCTCGCATTCGTGCTCTTCTACTCAGGATCAGGTTCTAGTTTCTCTCGTTTATCTCCCTCTTTTGTTTGCTTAGTTTGCTAAATCACATGCCCCTCCTAGAACACTTTACCAGACTCCCTTTAGTACTATGTGATTCTTTTGTGTTTTCCTTGATGCTTTGAAAAAGGTTGACTGTTGGATTGTTTTACCTGTTCTGATGTAGTAGTCATGGGCAATTAAGCTAATGCTTTCTTGTTTTAAGCCATTCCAGGACAGGTCACGCAGGATGCCTTCAATGATGTTTACTATGATGCATCAGCAACAACACAGGCAAGATCAAATTCCTAGACACCCTTTTGCGAACTTAAGCATGTCATAGTCGCGGTCATTGCTAAGTTGAATTCAAGCACAAAGAACCGGAGATTGATCTTAGACAATCAATTATTCCATGCATTGGTTTTTCAAGTAGTTCACATTTTTGGTCTCCTGATAGTACGTAGCTAAAGCTGCTGGGAAACAACTTGCAATCCTAAGCTAAGCATATTAAATGTTATTGAATTCGATGTTTGGTGAATTCAATGCTAATTAGAGAATTGACTGAAGCTTCTATGTGTACGTATTCGAAAAGCAGTGTCTAGCAGAACCAGGGATTACCATGTATGGAGGCGGCATCATAGTTAACCCACAGTTTACCTACGGCACATACGGATGGACTGTATCTGGGCAAGGAGAGATTGCAGAACGTGTATCGCGTACCAACAATGGGTTCATGGCAGCGTACAATAGGAAACTTCCACTGGACAGTTTCTCCCAGAAAGTTCTACTCGAGAAGGGCAAGTTCTACATGTTTTCAGGTAATTATTCCCTCCGCGATCTCCACAAAGATTATTGTATGCTCCCAGTACACGTACGTATGCGCCTATACGTGCATGTTGGAGTTGTTCATGTGAAGCCCACAAGCTTGTGACATAACAAGGGATGTGAAAACATGAATTTCGATGAAGTTAAAGATGAATGTTGCTCATGTTGAAAAGTGGTGATTTTGCAGCTTGGGTACAAGTCAGTGAAGGAAGCGAGACGGTATTGGCAGTATTTGGAACCGGAGGAGGCGAGTTTGTTCCCGGAGGCAGCGTCGTGGCTGAGCATGGTTGCTGGTCATTGCTAAAAGGAGGCATCGCTGCGAACTCTTCAGGACCCGTCGACCTCCTTTTTGAGGTGAAAGTTATTCAACTTTTTTGGTCTATCTAATTATGGTGAACACATTTCTACTAGTCAGTGCTTTATTAGGTGTTATTAGAAGATCAGCACATTCGAAAATGAACTGTTTTCAAGATACTAAATCAGACGCTTAATGTATGATTGTTACTCTTACTTTCCATTTTGAGTGATCAATTCTTTTGATTTTACCATTAATTCATCCTTAATTTTGTCAAGATTAAACCTTTGCAAGAACAATTTCATTAAAAAGTTCGAAGCTACATTAGGTGCAGACCTAATATTAAGCATACTTGATACCGATTTCTGATTGTTGCAGAGCAAGAATACCTCAAAGGAAATATGGGTCGACAATGTCTCGTTGCAGCCATTCTCAAAGAAGCAATGGCGGTTTCACCAAGACCAAAGCATTGACAAGGTAAGAGTTATGAGTTGAATTCTATCTTGTGCCATAACAAACTGCGGCAAATTTCATAATTGCAGGTGCGGAAGAGCAAAGTGAGGTTGCAAGTTACTTATCCATATTCAAAAGCCGGTGTTGGTGGAGCCACAGTTCTCATCAAACAAACCAAACCAGGCTTTGCATTCGGGTGCGGCATGAACTCCCACATTCTCAAAAGCACCGATTATCAAAACTGGTTCGCATCGAGGTTCAAATTCACTGCTTTCACCAACGAAATGAAGTGGTACAGCACAGAGAAGAAGCAAGGCCAGGAGAACTACACGATAGCTGACGCGATGCTGAAGTTTGCACAGGACAACAAAATATCGATTCGAGGCCACACCGTTTTCTGGGATGACCCGAAGTACCAGACTGACTGGGTCAAGGCCCTTTCGCCCAAGGAACTGAAGGAAGCAGCTGAGAGGAGGATCAACTCCATCGTATCAAGATATGCTGGAGATGTGATTGCTTGGGATGTGGTCAATGAGAACCTGCACTTCAGCTTCCTTGAGGACAATCTTGGGAAAAATGCCTCTTCGATTTATTTCTCGAAGACATATAAGCTCGATCCAAGTGCGAGAATGTTCGTGAATGAGTTCAATACCATTGAGTTTGGTGGAGATGTTAAGGTGAGCCCCGGGAACCTCAAGAAGAGGCTCGAGGGGATGCTTTCATATCCTGGAAACGAAGATATACCTGCAGGAATAGGAGTGCAGGGCCATTTTGGCCCTGGCCAGCCAAATTTGGCTTATATGAGATCAAGCCTGGACATTCTTGCAACAACAGGAGCGCCCATTTGGCTGACAGAGGTATCTGTGGAACCAGGACTTAACCAGGTATTGGACTTCCCCTAGGACAGAGGTGATCGTGCCTGGTGGTGCCACTCGACCAGAAGAGCAAAATGGGCAGGCTTGGGATAGCGATTCTCTTCTTCCATCCTGCCTGCCAAACCTTGCCAATCTTTTATAGAGCAGTTTCCTTTTCCTGATATTAGTCCTGATAGATCCATTATTCCAAATATCCACTGTCCTGAGCCAGCCTTTGAGATGCGATCAGTAACTAGAAGTACAGTTTTAAAACTTGGCAATTTGACACTTTCTAATATGCACAAATCTTTTCCTGACATCGCAGGCTCAGTACTTGGAGGAGGTGCTTAGAGAGGCTTATTCTCATCCTGCCGTGGAAGGGATCATAATTTTTGCGGGCCCTTTGCCCGCCGGCTTTTCTGCCACTGCTCTCACGGACATGAACTTCAACAGCACCCCGGCTGGAGACGTCGTGGACAAGCTGATCAAGGAATGGAAATCTGGCGACCTGAAAGCTCGCACAGATGAAGGAGGGTTCTTTGGCACTTCGCTGCTCCATGGAGAATATGAGATCACGATAATCGATCCAATCACGAATTCCTCTTCCACTTCAATATTCGAAGTGACTAAGGATAGCTCAGAGAAGATCTTCCATATTCAGATGGAATGAATAGTCTGCCACAAGCTCCTATACACCTAAGGATAGTTTTTAAGCGTCGATTGATGCTGCTATAATTCATAGTATAGGTATTTTTAAAAGTAGATAATTCATCTTAGGATTTCATGAGCAATAGTCGATATTTTTCAATTTTCGTTCTTCCAAGGAGACTTTTCTGAAATGAGAGTAATAGGAACATTACATATTGGGTTCTGCTCAGGATCA
Source organism: Eucalyptus lansdowneana (assembly GCA_017140395.1). Classification (NCBI taxonomy): domain Eukaryota; kingdom Viridiplantae; phylum Streptophyta; class Magnoliopsida; order Myrtales; family Myrtaceae; genus Eucalyptus; species Eucalyptus lansdowneana. The sequence goes on from CM029489.1 coordinate 24,298,002, forward strand.
GGTATTAGTGATTTTTTTTTTTTTTTTTTCTCTCGATGCTTTGAACGAAGTTGACTGAGAAACCTGTTCTGATGACGCAGTCCTAAACAATTAAGCTAATGCTTTCAGTTTTAAGCCATTTGAAGGCAAATCAGCACCAACACAGGCAATATCAAATAGGCGGACTGCCCTTTTGAGACTTTCTTGCGTGTTGACATGCGAATTGCCGATTTGATTGCGTGATCAGTACTATCATGAATGCAAGAATGAAGAACAGAACATTGATCGTAGACGATCAGAACCCAAGATCTCAGCCTGGAAAAGAAAAATGGCCACATGAATTATTCTGCACATCTGACCTTCCAAGTAGTTCGCATTTTTGGTCTCCTAAAAGGCACATAGCTAAAGCTTGCAGGGGACAGCTTGGAATCCTAAACTAAGCAGGAAAAAAGAAAGAAAAATTGTGATTGAGCTCGAAATTATGCGAATTCAATGCTAATGAGAGAATTAACTGAAGCTTCTATGTCTACCTATATAACAAGCAGTGTCTGGCACTAAAGTATTTTTGCAACAATGACCTACTAGGCTAACTTTAAGCTTAATTTTTTTCGAACTAGTTATATCTTCCTAGTTTGATCTTATATTATAACTTACGCAAACATAAATATTACGCTATAAAATGAATCAATCATCGTTTTTGCCTTCTGATGGACTGAGAGGAGACAACAATCGCAATGCGACCATCACCATCGCCACCCCACAACTACCGCATCGCCTGAGGTGACCCAGCCAGCATTATTAACAGGCTTCTGAGGGAAATTTCCACATTCTCATAGAGGTGCAAAATCACTTGTATGTCATCAATAAGCATGATCTTCTAGGTCAAAATTACATGCTATTGACTATCCATACAAATAATTACTGACATTTTTATTGAACCCTTTTGCTTTTGCCCTCCTTAATTAATTTTAATTAGCAGTTATCTATCAACCATCAAACACTATCCTCAGATATCTATAGGAGCTTCCAGCTGAGTATTTATCCAATCTGAAAATGGAAAGTTCTCCCTGAGCTATCTCTGGTCACTTCAAATCTTGAAGTGGAGGAGCAATTTGTGGCTGGGTCGGTTATCGTAATCTCATACTCTCCATGGAACAGTGAAGTGCTAAAGAACCCTCCATCGTTGGTGCAGGCTTCGAAATCAGGGGATTTCCATTCCTCGATCAGGTTGTCCACGATGTCCCCAGCCGGCGTGTTGTTGAAGCTTTTGTCGGTGAGGGACGTGGCATTGAAGCCGGCGTACGCAGGGCCTGCAAACATTATGATCCCTTCCACAGCAGGATGCGAAAAAGCCTCCCTTAGGATCTCCTCCAAGTACTGAGCCTGCGACGCCAGAAAAGGAAAAAACTTTAATGCATTAGGGAGTGCCAATCCTTTGATATTGCACTTTCAGTTTGTCACTAATCACAACTCTAAATTGGTTCAGGACAGCACATTCTAGGATGAGTGTGGATGCCCAATATTAAGAAAATCAAATATTTTATTTAATATTGACAGGGTTGGCGGGTGAAGTTGGGCGGGCCGATTGCAGGAAGAGAAATGCTTGCCCAAGCCCGCCCATTTTTTCCTTTTGGGCCAACCAGTCTGACCCGGCACACCCGGTTGCATGGCCATGCATAGTTGATACCTGGTTAACTCCTGGTTCCACAGACACTTCTGTGAGCCAAATGGGAACACCAGTTGTAGCCAGAATCTCCAGACTAGATCTCATGTAAGCCAAATTTGGCTGACCAGGGCCAAAATGGCCTTCTACTCCTATTCGCGCTGGGATATCTTCATTTCCGGGGTACGAAAATATCTCCTTGAGCCTCTTCTTGTAGTTCCCCGGGCTCAGCTTCTCGTCCCCACAGTACTCAATGGTGTTGTACTCATTCAAGAACATCCTCGGGGTTGGATCAAGTTTGTATGCCGTCGAGTAATATATCGAGGAAGCGTTTTTCCCGAGGTTGTCCTCGAAAAAGCTGAAGTGCAGGTTCTCATTGACCACATCCCAAACAATCAGTTGTCCTGCATATCTGGAGACAACCGAATTGATCCTCTTCTCTGCTGCTTTTCGCAGGTCCTTGGGCGACAGGGTCTTGACCCAATCGGGCTGGTACTTGGGATCGTCCCAGAAAACATTGTGGCCTCGGATTGAAATGCTGTTATCTTGCGAGAACTTCACCATTGCGTCGGCTATTGTATAGTTCTCTTGGCCTTGTTTTTCCTCTGTGCTGTACCACTTCATTGCGTTGGTGAAAGTGGTGTACCTGAACCTCGAAGCGAACCAGTTTTGATAATCCGTGCTCTCGAGGATGTGGAAGTTCATACCGCACCCGAATGGAAAGCCCGGCTTGGTTTGTTTGACAAGAAATTTGGCTCCTCTGACCGCGAGTCCTCTTTTCTTCGCATAAGTTATCTGGAACCTCACTTCGCTCTTCCGTACCTGCGAGATTAAAATTCGCAACAGTTTTTTTTTTTTGGGTTTTTTGAGCTAACTTGGGACAACTTCTGATTTCACCTTCTCTATGCTTTTATCTTGGTGAAACCTCCATTGCTTCTTCGAGAATGGCTGCAGCGCAACATTGTCGACCCATATTTCTTTCGAGGTATTCTTGCTCTGCCACAATCAGGAATCAGAACAACATTAGCACTCCACCTAATGTAGCTTCCAACTTTTCAGTGAAAGTGTTCTCACACAGGTTTAATCTTGACCAAATTCAGGACGAATATGGCAAACACACTGCACGTTTTCTCCCGATCGAAGGGTGAATTTCAAAAAGTACTGATTACTGGAGAAGTTAACTGTACACATGGGGGATAATAATAGCAATCATACATCAAATCTCTGATCTTGTCTTGAATTCAGTTCATTTTTCGAATGTGCTGATCTTTTAATAATCAAATAAGAAGGCATAAACTAGTTGACGTGTGTTCTTTCAGAAGTAGATTAATCTAAAACAGTTCAGTGGCCATCACTTCACCTTGAAAAGAACATCGACAGTGCTCGAAGAATTCGCAGCAACGCCTCCTTTTAGCAAAGACCAGCACCCTTGCTCTGCCACGATGCTGCCTCCAGGGACAAACTCGCCATCTCCAACTCCAAATACCACTGATACTGTCTCGCTTCCTTCATTGACTTGTATCCAAGCTGCGAAAATCCCTCATCAACATGAGTAATAAATCATCTTAAACTTCATCCACAGATACCGTTTCGCATTCCTTGATATTGGAGACCCGAAATTCTTTGCAAAAGAAAAAAATAAAAATAAAAACCATTCAAGTGTCCTGTTTATGCAAGCCCACAAACCACATGTTTATTGGCTTCACATGAAGAAAATCCGACATGCACGTGAAGACATGTGCGCGTACTTGGGGTTTGTAGTGATGTTCTGTAGGAAAAGTTTTTCAGATAATTACCTGAGAATGCATAGAACTTGCCCTTCTCAAGTCGAACTTTCTGAGAGACACTGTCCACAGGACGTTTCCTATTGCGTGCCACCGTGAACCTGTTCTTGCTACGCGATACGCGTTCTTCAATCACTCCTTTCCCAAACATGGCCCATCCGGCGGTGCCATTACTGAACTCCGGGTTAACTATGACCCCACCGCCATACATAGTATTCCCAGGCTCTGCCAAACACTGCTTATTGGATACATAAGCATCCCAGTTACAGTTAGTTCTCATCAGTACCAAAATCACAATCTGGGCATGAACCAAATTTTTTTGCTTAATTTCAGCACAAATCGTTTCCTGCAGACTTTTAGCTGTTGACTCTCAGGAACCAAAAAATAGGTACTACACGAAAACAGCATCATTGTACAGAATGATACGTTTGATCATATTTCTCTCTTTGGGGTGGCAATCTTGGGTTGACAATAATTCATTTGACTTATCGATGACCATGAAAATCGAGTTGGCATTCACACGTGAACATAACTCAAAAAGTTGCGAGGAGTGTCCAGGACTTTGACTTTACCCGGGTGGTTGCTGATGCATCATATTGCTCATCACTGAAGACAGCCTGGGTGATCTGCCCTGAAATGGCTAAACATAGAAAACATTTAGCTTAATCGTTCATGTCATCACCGAAGTGACTAAGAAAAGCATTTGGAACAGCTAAAACCAATTTAACAGTCAACTTTATTCAAAGTACATCAATAAAAATCTTTAAAAAAACAACAAATCCTAAACTCTATTGAAAAGTTCTTGGAGGGATATGACATAATACTAATTATAATGCAAGTGGAATAAACTGTGAGAGAAACTAGCACCTGAGCCTGAGTAGAACAACACAAATGTGAGCCAAAGAAACAGTGGCATGGTGCATACAGGGGAGCTTATCGCCTCTTTCCAGTCCTGCAATAAAAAGCCAGCCAGAGAAACCGTGTAAGGCACTAATCAGTCATGTCCAAAAGACAAAATGACTCCTGTAAATGTGAAAGCGTGCAGCAACCTAATCAATCTCAGTTCTTTCACGTCCCGTGACTCTTCTCTCGAACCCATATATATAACGCAACAAAAGACTGGCCCAGGGCTGGTCTGGAGATCTTGATGGGTAGGTGGCAATGGTGTCCAAATTAGCATTCTGTTAGTCAATAGTAAGAATGTGACTTGGATGTAGAGAGAGCATCGAGAAATGAGTAATTCTGCTAAACTTGTTTGCTAAGCGAATGTGATAGAGCACATGTGGATAATTTGAACAAATGGGATATTCGAGGTTTCGCTAGATATGGCCATATCGAACATTCACTTCAGTTAACAACATCGTCGGTCCTATTATATTTCAGTAGCATTCTCCCGAGGAATTTAGCTTTTAAAGAACTTGTTGGGAATTGGAATGCAGGAAGCCCCTTTCCTCCTCCCTTTTACTGTTTGGATTGCCTGTTCAGCTGTCTCGGAGGAATCCTCTTTCGGACGAACCCTGATGAAGCAACGACTAGTAAATTCACCGGGTGTGAATAACGAGGACATTTTCTTTATTTTTATAACGGAGATTGTAATTTATTTATTTTTGGTTTTGGGGGGGGGGGGGTGGGGGGGGTTGATGGGTGTCGTCGCCTTGGGGGGATTTTTTCAGTTCCTTGCAGTAATTTTACACGGTTCTTTTAGACACACAAGAAGAGACAAATGGGAATCTTTAAAAGCGGCATGGCAACGCATACGTTGGGAGATTTTCATTTCTTTCAGACACACAGGAATGGCATAAAGTTCGGTGCGTGAAGAGGATGTGTGATGGAAGCTTTTGTGTCGAGGTGATATTTTTATAAGAGCTTTGCTACCACAATAATTTTTGAGTTATTATAAGAATAATAGCTTGTTTTGAGTTTTAAATTCTTAAAGAAGTAAGTCTCATAATAATTTATAATTATTTATTATTTGATAAGCCTCACAATAATTTATAATTATTTGTTATTTGATTTTTTTATTCAAAATGGACTTATTATCACCCATCATTTCTCTTTTGGGAATAATTGTTGCCATGATCTTGTATGTTACTTGTGAAATGCTTTGGTACGGGCAGTATATGTCGGTGTTTTGATATGTTCTTGTGACGCTTGGATCTATTGGAAACTAGTAGGGAGTCGAGTTTTGGGAGCTTTTCTTGAGGGCCTGTTTTTCATGAAAAGAGTTCGAGTCGTAATGGAAAATTTTGAAGAGATTCTTCACACAATATGGAAAGTAGTGAAGCTAATGATGTGAGCTTTTAGGGAGTAGGAGGGAGAGAGATGGTTGAATGATATGGTGAACTATGAACTAGTCCCCTTCCGACCAAAAATATAAAAAACTAGTCGGGTTCAATCCAAAGGTTAGAATATTTAACAAAAAAAAAATGCGGTTTTACACTTTTGACTTTGACTTCTACCATAGTTTCAAAGTCGGTGATTGGTTGATGACCCACTCTCAATAAATATCGATGTTTAGTGCATATTTCAAAGAAGGAATCTCATGATTAGCAATCTTTATGGTTCGGTGGTCCAGTGAAACAAGACGAGATGAAGGTGAGCGTTGTGGTGTAGTGACGTGATCTCAATGGCAGCCTTCATGATATGGTCCGGTAAAAGAGACTAGGAATGGAAGTCGAGAGATGTTGATACAGAAGGATACTTGGAATTAAGGGAGAAAATAACTAAGGATGAGCTCCTCCGTGAAAAGGAGACCACACACACACACAAAATATATAAACCTTATAGTCAAGTAATGTGTGATATATTTTAGTTACAACACTTGCAATTTTGAAGATAATTGGGAAAAAAAACATAAACTTATTGTACGACGATCAATTCAATTCTAAACTTTTTAATTTGGCAAATTTAGTTCTAAACATTGATGATTCCCCAATATAATACTTTCAGCCAATTTTTGATTGAAAATTGTGGACATGTATGTTGATTGTCTTATATGACATAGTCGATGCTAAAATAACCAATTTTATAACTTTTTTAAAATTTTCTGAATTTTTTAATGAGAGGATAAACAAAGGTCTAGATCTACACTAAATAACACTCCACCTAAACTCTAGATGATAATTTGATTGTTGTGAATATTTAATTTGCTAGAATTTTCTGCATATCAGTATATCACTCTTGCGGAAATTGCCGTCAACAATAACATTTAGAACAACATTATATATATGGTCTCACACCCGTGTAATGCATGAGCACCCTCTAATAAAACATATAATAGTGCTGAAACTAGCACGAGGTTAAGTTTCATGACATGTGTTGGAAAATCTCCTTTCGTTGAAGACAACAAAAAATTCTATGTGAAATAATATGTACCATTAAGTGCGTAGAGATCCTCTTGATACACGAGTTGATAAGCAGACAACGTTAAGAACAGGACCTCTGTGCTAATGGAGAGTTTCCTTGATTTGCAAATGGAGAAAAACATACCAACTGAGAAGTGTTGGAATTGGAAGCACCTCTTGATTTCGACAAACAAGCAAGGGACATCAATAAAAAAGGTCGTGGAATTTGATAGAGGAAAGTATCGTCATAATCGGAATCCAAAGCTCGTCCAAGCGAATATGTCACTCTGGGGTCTCGAGCTGGTTCGACAAGCCCACGCTTCCCTCTCCGTGTCTCTTTCTTCTGCAGATTACTCTTCTGATGATCTTAATGAGGGATTCTCAAAGGAAATACCCAAAACTGATGGAGAACATGCACCAGATTTAGAGCAACCATCCACTAGGGGTGAGCATGGTCCAGGTTCGTCCGGGCCACCCCTAACCTGGCCTCAATCCGCATCGAGATCGGTCCTCAATTTTTAGGACCAAGACCGACCTTATCGAGCTTGGGACCAAGGACCACTGCACCAAACTAATGGGTTCGGTCCGGTTAAAGTCAACCTAGGGACCAATTGATAATTTTTTTCGTCTTATTTTTTATACTCCCTAAAAAAGCAAACTTATAAATTCAAATTACACATCCATCGATAATATGACATTGTGTAACTAAACTATAAATACCAATACATATTTAGCAAACTTAAAATGACACAATAATAGAAATTTTGTACACCATCGCCAGCTCATCGAGATATGGGATAAGATGAAAAATCCTTGTAATCATCTATCTTTAATATTCATAACACAATATGCAAAATCATTTTCCTGCATTTGATTATGTAGAGTCCACTCAACCAAAAAATGAGCTTCACACCACTTAACTAGCAAATCACTGTAGCAACTATGGTACTACTTTACTCTTCAAAAACTTCTACCATTTGACACAAATTGAAAAGCAAAGTGCAACTGAAATTTATTAGTAAAATACAATTAAATCATAAAAAGTTTAAAATACTTAATATAAATCATGAATATATAAATTCACATCTTGTTAATTCACTTAAACTTCTAAACACCGAAAACAAAACAAACGACACATAATTAATACTCAACAAAAGTTTTAAATTGAAATTATTATTAGTACTATTGATAGAACATTTCAATATAATATAATATAACAAACATTTTACTTAGATTTGAATATATAAAAGAATTATAAATAATATAATATAATATAATATAATATAATATACAAGGTTGGTCCTGGGATTGGATCAACTCAAAACTCTTAGGACTAAGGACCAACCCGCACAGTGTTGGTCTTGGAATTTCAAAACCAAGGACCGACCCAGTCCTCTTGGGAACCGGACCAAGACCGGCAGGGTTGGGTCGGTCCAGGGTCGACCCTAGACCGCTGCTTACCCCTACCATCCACACTATGCACGTGCTATTGAAGTAAGCGCCCACTCCATGCACGACCTATTGAGAAAATCGATGGAGAAAATGAGTGGATTTGCTATTCACGCGACGATTGTGTTGAACATTGTGAAGCATCAAGTTCACTCCACCTATAGTATAAAGTGTTAACAATCATATTTACCACATGTTTTTCCAGATGTGGTCATACAGAATGAAAAGTACAACCTTGATATATATTCGGGAAAAATTATGAAAGAAGTCCTAAACTTAATATATATATATATATATATATATATATATATATATATATATATATATATATATATATATATGTCAATTTAATAAATAAATCTTATAATTTCGCCAATTGAATTTTAATTTTTTTTTTTATGATTTGTGATTAGCCGAGTTTTTGGCTAGACTTGTTAAACTGGTGGGTCTGGTTGAGTTGGGTCGGGTCATAAATGGTCCACTCAAATTAACCCATTTAACCCATTTATGATCTCTTTTATCGTAGTACAAAATTTTTTACCTATACCCGATCTAATCCATACTTGACTTATACCTGATCCATTTAACAAAACCTAACAAAACTTATTTCTTATATTTTTTTAAAAATGCTATTGCTAAAATACTTTTATGCAACACGTATAATGCACAATTTTTATAATTTTTATAATTTATTTTAAAAAATCGAATTTTTAATTATTTTTATTTAATTAAGTTTAGGACTTCTTTAACGGGGGCTTCTTCTTCGGCTTCGGCGAGAGTCCAAAGGAGAGGGAGACCGAGAAGGAGGGTGAGCGAGAGAGCGTCCCAGAGAGAGAGGTTCTTCAGAGAAGCTGCCTGGATTGAGCGTCGCTCGGCCATCCTCCACACCAATCGTTGACCCCTAGCCAACACCCTTGAGCACGCGACGTCTCGTTCCCAACCCTCGGCATTTTCGGTGAGTTTCCTTTTGGTTCAATCCAGTCGTTACCGAGGATCTTGGCTCGTAACATCGCGAGGCGGCCGACTGAAGTCCGATTCGTCTCGGGGCCCTTGTGCCACCGAGTAGGTTTTTTGGTGACTGAAACTCATCCCCATGAACCCTCTTAGCACTGCATTGTTTTGGCGATAGAATAGCCAAGGGAGTTTTCTCTGATTCTTGAGTTTTTTTTTTTTGGGTCCAACTGAATCGATTTGTTTGATGTTGAGCATTTCCCTGCGTTGGCTCAGGTCTAGGTCCGGGTTCGTGTCCTAAGAAGTGGCCAACGCCATTCCCCTCTCTTCGTGCCCACTATGTTTTTGATGAAACGCTCGAACCGAACCTGTGTAACCCTGTCTCTGTGCCGTGCTTTCTAGCTCCTTTCTACGTGTTTGAAGAAATGCCTAAACCAAATTCTTTAGAACTGATCTCTGATTGCGAGTTGGCGAAAAGAATACGTGAACATATGTTGTGCGGCATAGGCCCTTTGTTGATTACTGGGTATACGTTCAGTTAGATTGCATTTCTACTGGGTCCAAATCTCTTCGATTTTTGGTTGCCTTATATATTTGTTTTGGTCATATCCCTGTGAATGTGTTCGTGATGTGGCTACAAGCGTAAGTCTTGAATGGATGATGATGGAGATGGACGTCAACAAATGCTTGTCCAGTGGTTGGAAGCATCCGGGGATGGAGGTCCTGCGATGAGTCTTTATGATTGGGCGTATAGTGTTGCAGGAGCTTTGACGTTCTGGGCAGCAATTTTCATGGATTGATGATCGAACTGATATGCAAACAAGCTAGTTTCATGTTATCCTTGATAACAACAACCATAAAAGGTTGACACTTCTATAATTTCCATTGATAGGGTTGTTCTTGAGCCTCAGGAGAGGGAAGTCGAAGTTCTTGAATTTCTTTTCAAGAAATAGAGGAAGAATCTCAGGGAGAGCATGTTTTCCAAAGGCCCCTCTCACCTTGATCTAAATTTAGATACATATAATATTCGGCAGAGAAATTTGAAAAGACAAAAAAATGGAAAGAGTAACAATAGACCCAAAATTATTTCACTATACCGACAAATTAAAAGAATCATTGATGGATTGACCTTGAAGTTTGGTTGGGATCTTTCTCTCAAAGCAAGAAATCGCGATCGATTATGCCAATACTGTAGCAGACATTAACCCTACATTTGTAAAGCTACAGGTTGAGCTTTTTTTCCAATATTGCAGCAGATCTCAAAGTTTGGTTGTACGCTTATCATGTGATGGATGTAGGATTTTGAAATTTGAAATTTTCTTATTTAATTAAGTTAGTTTAGGATACTCACATATAATATATTTGAATATATTGTTGTTACTATTTTAACTTTTTAAATGGGTTAAAGATTCCACATGGTCTAGTTGTTTTTCTAGGTTTAGCTTAGGCTTCTGTTACATTCATTGTATTTCATTTTCTGTTACTTTATTGAATAGTAATTTCTAGAAAAAGTATTGCGACCGTGTGTCTTATCGGATCAAGCAGTTTGCCTCTTTTAGAAATACAAAAAAGGTGAACGCTTCTAGCATTCGTGTTTGCAAGTTGTGACTCAATGCTTTCGTTTCTAATGTGTCGTGTTTTTGAAGCTGAATTTAGAGAAAAGCTGTTCGAAGTCCCAACTTTAAGCAACATCACAGGTCTTTCGGGATTAATGAAATTAATAGATGAGTCCATTACATGCAATTAATAAAGAGTCTAGTTCTTCTAAACCTCGACTAGAAACATAGATAATATACATACGCAATAAGAATAGTTATAAGTAAATAATACTTGCAAATCATAGCGGAATCTTCAAACCCTGAGGTGTCTCCATCTGGCATCGATTCGGCGCAGAACTCCGTCATGCTTCATCAACAAAAAGAAGGGGAGCCACAGCACGGCGACCGCCAAGGACACATAAATCACCGCTAGGAAACTTGTCATGACAAGATTGGATTTCGGGAATTCGACTGCAATGGAAGTAAAGTAAGCAACGCAGAGAATAAATAGAGAAATGTAAACCAAGTAAGTGTGGGGCCATAGTGGAATAACGGTGACCCAGATTGTGCCAATGGAGGCTAAGAAAACCGCACTGTTGAGGACCGTGAACATATATAGATATGTGCCATTCATGATAATGTTTCCGGCTCGATGTGGTTTTTCAATAGCAATGCCACTGGAATTGGCAGTAACCACAGTGGAATTGGGCAGGAGATTTGAAGAGTTATCCTGCCAGTATCCTCCCGGAGGACTGAGAGTGGCTTGGTAAGTCGTAGTCGCAATTAAGGTAGCCATTATAAGGATTATATCTCGAGCAGACTCATCTTGGTGGCCGAACCATAATGCGCTCTTCTGAAAGATAGTTAGTTCCATCCTTAAAAATTGTGATAGAGGGAGGGTGGGATGAAACGAGTTTGCTACAAGTCCTACACGGCGTAACACCATCTTTAGATCTTGATCGCCAAAAGGATCATCTTGGAATATTTGCAGAGCCGTCAGACCTTGGTTGTTCTTTGCAATATCAGTCATTTGCCCAATCAACGACCTGACGATCTAAAAGAAATGTAAAGGGAATAAAATTAGGTATGGTTCCCTTCAATTTTCCACCGTTGCTTTGTCACAAGCTTTACTATAATGCACAAAGTGAACCCATGTCATGAGTTTGAATGATGCTAGCAATGCAACAACGGATGTACAACGGGACCAAGTTTACTAAACCTTATTTATCAAATGCAATCATATCAACCAATGTAAAGAAACCTTGAATCTTTTCAAAAGGTGCAATTTAGTCCGTGCACCCAAAGTAATTTACGTAATAGATTGGATTTGCCCACGTGAGTTGTAACGTAGGCATGTAATGATTTAATGATTATGAATATAATAAAGTTTAGCACTTAATCATGTCAACTGAAAGGTTTAGGATCGTTTACATTTTGAATATGATTTTTTTTTTTTTTTTTGCGCTATGGAGAGGAAGACTACATTAGACAAGTGAAAATGTATATACTTTATGCATAAGATTCAATTGATGAAGAAGTAATTTTCCATCCACAAAGTGATTATTTTATGATTGTGTCGGATTATTCTTGTTAGCTTCTGTCTTGTACAATAAGTACGGATGGACTGGTTTTGAAAGAAGGAGGCGCATTTGCTAATCAATGGGACCAATAAAAATATAGAAAAGAATGGTAGGAGTGATTAGGATGGAAAGAGTTGGAAGGAAATTATTCAAAACCATCCAACTTAGACAAATTCGGAGATCACTAAAAACAGAGTTTCCTCGGGGTTCGTGCGGACAAGATTAATCATACCTTTTCTCCCCACTAAATAAACTGCTGTATCTTCCAACCAAAACATTGTTTGGCCAATTAAAATGAACTCAAATTAGAAGCATCATGGCCTCAAAATAGTCTTCTCGCTAGCAGTTTTGGAAAAGAAAATATGGCCTTTTTTTTTTATAAAACTGAAAAAAAAAATTATGTTGATAATCTCAAGTACAGAAAGCAGTGAAAATGATTAATATCTTACCGAATGTGGAAAGCGATTATTATTGATAGGTTTTACAAATATAATTCGGAAGATTCTAATTACTATTCATTATACTGATTACTAGGTTAAGTGAATTTTGTAATTGAATTGGATCTTTTAAGCCAGATACTATTTAGAATTACTACCAAAGTTAAATCTTATTTAAGCTTCATTCGTTTTACGGAAAATAATTAATAGGAATTTTTTTTCAAATTTTCCAATGTTCTTTTCATGGAAAATGATCTAGTCGTGCAAAACATTTCCTATGAAGGAAAAAAAAAGTCTCCTAAAAGAGGGGAAAATGTTTTCCTGAAAGTTATTTTCCATGAAACGTTCTAATATTCTCTTCAGGAAAATGATCTAGTCGCACCCGCTGGAGGTCCGAAGGCCAAATCTAGCCTCCGTGACCTCAAGCGACACCAGATCTAGCGGATCTGGCCTTCGCAACCTCAAGCGCAGGCCACACCGATAGCGTTGCCTAGAATCGCGACCTCAGGCCACCAGATCTGGCCTTCTGGTAGCCATATCTAGCCTCCGCGACCTTAGGCCACTAGATCTAGCAGTTCGGAGGCTAGATCCAGCTGTCCGATGATTGGCCAGTGGCCAATCTAGACCGAATTTAATTTTCATACTAAAAAAAAAAAAAAATAGCAAAAGCCCTTTGCAAGTATGGGTTTTACCAAACGGTATTTATTCCAATGCTATTTTCCAATGTTATTTATAGTTACAATTTACCCAACAGTGTAGTATTTTGCAAAACTTCTTTACCTTAAAGGTATTTGCATTTTTTTCAAAGTCATTTCCCAAAACTAAACTAAACGAGCCCTTAATTCCTTTTCTTCTCTCCATCAAAAGAAACCAAACAAGGTGATCCCGTTCAAATCTCATCTCTAGAGTGTTTCTAAAACCATGTATTTTCAACCCTTAGTACTTCATTATCATAGCATTTGTTTAGATATGTCGAATTCAAGGATTGAACAATAAAAGCATGAAAAATCACAAAATTGATAAGTTATATCAACATGAACCATACCTGGGACTGCTTTGCCAACACAGCAATGTGTAAGACAGTATTACCATCTTCATCTTTCCAATCTAAGATTTCTTTCAGGTAAACTCGATTAAGCCATCCAAACAAAACCTCGAATGCTTGGATGTTGTCCCTTTTGACGGCAACATGAACTGCAGTCTCACATTGGTTCGTCAAATCTTCAATAGATGATTTGCAAGCGTATAGGAATTCAGCCAGGATTTCCAATAGCTCCATGTCCTCCTCTACATTGTGTCCTTTTTCCATGGCTACAAAATGCAAAGGGGTGATCCCACCTCGTCCTCGAACTCGAATCAACTTGGAGTTGAGGGTCATTAGTGCCCTGACGGTGCCATAATGCTTATTTTGCAAAGCTAAGTGCATGGGGCTATAACCCTTTCGATTTAGCTTTCGAGCAAACGATGGCTTCAAGATGGCTATCTCCATGGCCACTTTAGTTTTCCCCTTGCCCGCAGCATCGTGCAGTGGAGTATTTGGGAAGGGGCCTTTGGATCCGTCATCTAAGAGCTTTTCGTTCAGCTCAATTAAGCTGTATAGCTTATTGACATCATCAGCTGCTATTGCTTCTTGAAGGGTCATTGTTTGAGGAGGGGAATGTAGGAGAAGAGGGGATTTGCTCGTTGATGATGGATGGAAGTAGGAGTAGCAAACTTGCAATAACATAAATAGCGCCATCGTCAACACAATAATTGATAAAGTAGGAACAACGCAACTAGTTGGGGATCTTTCTCTGTCGGAGAAATTAGATGTGAAGTTTCGCAATGTGGGAGCCCACTTAGCAAGATAATTTAAATTAATCGAAAAAGCCTAGTTAATCCTAGCCCAGTAATTTGTGGTTCGCCTTTTTTGTTTTTTGTTTTTTGTTTTAATCGTTGGGTGCCATCTCCACGCCACCGCTTGAAGTTGTGGGGAGTAGTAGCTGAGGCTGTCTAGATAAATCACAACTACACCCACTTCGCTTGCAAAGATGGTATCCACTTAAAAACTGTGTCAAGCTTGAATTCCATTAACAGTAAACTCAATAATTTGATACGAGTTTTTTTTTTATTATATAAATTTTAGGTCATCAAGTGGCCAAAAAATAAAACTTTAACTCTTCAATTCACCGAATACCCAAACTAAGTCTTTTTGTACCCTAATCTCTTATTACAGTCAAGAAGATCAAATCAATATCTATAAACTGGTGTATCATTAATGGGTTCTTCATTACTTGTTCCTCTTTAATGTATTTGACAATTAAGTTTTCCATAATCATAAATTAGACAGATGCTAATAAAAGTGAGGAATCAGGTCAATTTTATTCGGAAATCAGTCCAAACCAGTCTTATTGGACGCAAGCCGGTTCATACTAGATTGGTTCGATTTCCAAATAAAAAGATTGAGAACTAGTTTAAAGCAATTCGGTTTCCAATTTTATTACTCGAGTCGATCGATTTTATCGAAAAATAGGCATTGCAGAAAAGTTTCGAGAAATGGAGTGTTCCAACGTACTCAAGCGAGAACTACAAGGGAAAACGACTCACTTCAGATTTGGGTTCCTCCGGCGGTGGGCATGCTTAAAATCAACGTTGACAGGTCGCTTGGTGAGGGGTCGACGGAAGGAGATATCGCGTGCATCGTCCGAGATCACACAGGCGCCCTCGTAGATGGATTCACCAGATCTGTTCGAGTGGCTTCTATTGCTCAACTGGAAACCCTAGCCCCCTTGGAAGCTCTGAAGCACATCCATCGCATGAGGTTGAAAGCTGTTTATGTGGAAACCGACCATCGATATCTAGTACGGTCCCTTAAAATCACTGAAGACTTTAACTGGGAAGCACGTGCACTTTTGGCAGTGTGCAAAGATCTTTTAGCAAATCTACAGTTTGTGGGCGTTGCTTTCTGTTCTAGAACCGCAAATTCAATTGCAAATTGAGCTGCGCGTGAGCATAGGAAGAAAGCTTTACCGCCCAATTGGGTTTCTTATCCTCCCCCGGCCCTTTGGGCTTTACTACCTATTGATGCCCCAGTCTTGGGCACTCTTGGAACTACACCAGCTATGGTATAAATAAAAAAAACCAGCTTTCGACCAAAAAAAGAAATACGAAGTTGTAGGGTCCACTGCTAATCCCAAGTCAATCCTTTTACTCTTTTATTGGGTGCCTTGCCCCAACTCTCTCTCTCTCTCTCTCTCTCCCTCATTTACTGACTCTCCCTCTTCAGCGGTGCTCTCTACGTTGGTTACGTTTTCGATTTCTTCGTGGAATACTGGAATAGTATCAAAGGTAATTTTCCTCCGCCGCCTACGGGACAATCCCGACTCCGCGTGAGGAACACTCGTGTGTCGCGGTGACGTTAATATTTTATTCAGTCAGTGGTGATGTCAGGTGCCGACAGTTTTTCCGGATTGTAGCATTAAAGCTGAAGAACTCTTGCGACTTGTACACTGATTTTTCGAGATAATGACTTTTGAGCGGTGAAAATAGGACTTTTCTCACGTCGCAGTGCTCTCTTTTTTTTTTTTTTTTTGCTTTTCTCTCTTTTAGTTTTTTTCAATGAGAGGTGGGTCACGAGTAGGGGCGAGCGAATTGGGATTCCGTGTCTTTTTACTGTGAAGACTCCATACTGTGAGCAGTTTGTCTGTGAGCAGTTTCTCTGTGAGCCCGTGTGGTAGAGTTGGTAGAGGTCCTTGTCTACTTTGGAGTTCAATTTTCCGTTCTGTGTAAAATTCAGATCTATGATCTATCTATAGTGGAAACAATGGGGCTTCTAAGAAATTTAGGAGCGTTTTTGACAATAATGCGAGTTGGATGTGTTGTTCTTTGGCTGCGTCTTTTTTGGCCTAATCAAACTTCATAGAAGTTTCTCTTTACATTAAGACTAGTTTGTTTAAAAGTGAAAAATAATTTTCGAGAAAACGTTTTTTGGATTTTCTAGCGTTCGTTTCACGGAAATGAATTTCTTGGTGAAAATGTTTTCCATGAAAAAAAAAGTCTTATAAATTAAGGAAAAAATATTTTTCACTTTTGAAAAGTGGAAAACATTTTCCTCACTTGATCTCTCTTAACTCACATCTCTACAAATCCCCACTTCCTCCTCCACTTTCTTCTTCTTTTTTTCTTTTTTTATTCGAATTATTTTTTAATTGTTTTTCTTTTCCAATTCGAATTATTTTTTGATTTCCTTTTTCTTTTCCTTTTTTTTTCTTTTCTTTGTTTCCCATCTTCTTCTTTCTTGGCTATCGTCACCGTTGCTAGCGAACCCCGAGCTTGTCAATCTCAAGCTCATGCTCGCATTGTTGCTTATCATTTTCTTTATTTACTTTACCCTATGCAGCTTATACATTACTTAAGCAAATGACTCTACAAGTTTTGCTTCTTTTGTTTATTAGAACACAAAATACACAGGGGGAGAACATGCCACTCAACTGAAAGATTCTCATTAGGGTTGTACATGCTTTGCTTCTTTTCTCTTTTTCTTCTTTTTAAAATCCATACGAACATTTTTTTTTTTTAGAATAGATGAGCATTTGGCAATCATGAGGGAACAAAGATATGAAGCAAGTTTGCCCGAATTTAAAGGCAAGTTCATATTTTATGGATTTATAGGTCAGTAAGTGATACATGCCTAAGTGGTGAAGTCTAAGAAAATATTTTCCTTACCGAACACCGGAAAATATTTTCCAAAACATTTTCAGGTTTTAACCAAATACCACAAAATGTTGTCATTTTCCTAAAAAATGACTTATGGGAAAATATTTTCCAAAAATGACATATTTTTCGCGAAATGAACGGATCTTAAGTGAAATCTATAAAGCAGAAGGAAGTTTCTGTTTCTTGTGCTCTAGATATTTGGACAGTTTGGGATCTTGAACGCTTTCACCTGTAGTTCAATTTTGTGAAATACATTTGAAAAACTTGTACTTGTACTTATATTGATGCATCTAATTGCTTATTAGAACCCTTCAGCCTTTGGGTTTGGATCTACGTTTTCAAAAAACATTACAAGATTTGATGTTTAAGGCAGATGGAATCACATATTTTTCTCGATGTCATGACATCTTGGGATTCATGGGATATATTGATAACTATGGATTATAATCATCTACATCATTCTAAGCTTTACTGGATGCATGGGATTGGCTAGCTAGAGGGAATACTTGGATCTCTTGTGAAGGATAAAACATAGTTGTGTCTGTATATTGTCTTCCTCAAACTAGAGGTTGGGACACCTGGAGTGCCATAACTTGTCACGGAGGGACACTTAAGTGTCATAACTTTGAAATGGTACACTTAAGTGCCAATATCGGAGTAAAATGATGTTTAAGTGCCAATCCGGCCAAAAACCGGCCAAAATACAGACGTGGCATTTTCCGGTGACATGCTTAACCGATGTGGCAATTTATTAAAAAAAAAAAGCACATGTGGAGGAGGAAAATGACGTCGCCCCATCCACTGTGCATTTGGCCAAACTAAACGACGTCGTTTTTCCTTAGTGCTAAATGACGTCATTTTGCTTATTTGGATTTTAACCTTTCGTCCATCGGTTCACACCAGATCTGACGTCCTCTCCATCGCTGTTCACAGCTCGCCGTTTGCAGGTTGCCGTTCACAGGTCATCGCTCGCCGTTGTCGATTTGCTCAGGTTTTTTTCTCTTCTTCCTCTCCCCTGTGGTGAAATTAGGGCTCAGACTTGAAATTTGGGGGTCGGGTGGGAAAGCTTAGGCTTTGATGGTATTGATGTGAGATTTATGGCTTAGATGTGGTGTTACAATCCTATTGGGGGGTTCGAATTGATAGTTTAGGATCGGCCTCGAAATGTAGGCTCAGTGTAGGGCTCGGCGGGGGGAAAATTAGGGCTCGGTGTAGGGCTCGACGTTGCCTCATCCACTGTGATGTGTGGTTTAGGGCTCTAATGTTGAATTGTGATGTGCGAAAGTAATTTGTAGTGGTCGGATGTGAAATGTGCGATGGTGATTGGTGATTGTTAGGGTTCAGAGTATTGGACCTTGGACATGTTTGAATCGAATCTCTTGTTATCGTGGGGATGGGGACTTTTGGGTATTTTTTTAATAAATTGCATTGTTGATGACCCATGCTGAGGGATCTCTCCATATTTTAAAGGAATGCGACGACATAATCAAAGTAGTTGTCGGGTCCCATCTTTATTTGTCATTGTCCTGAGGCCTCTTTTCAAGCTGCAGCTGTTGTCTGACCTATGCATCTTCCCTCTTTCTTTCTTCTTTTCTTTAATAAAGAGTGTAGGGACCTCCACTTGCAATTGTCTGTCCTTTGTGAATGTGGTCCCAAAAGTTAATTGTATGTTTGTCCTCTTTTGTTGCAGAAATAGCTCATGATAAAGACTATGTTACTGTCATCGTTTACTACGGTGGGGATTTTGTGATTGGGAAGGATGGGTGGGAGTATGAGGGGAGGAATGAGGGTACTATCTTTGTAAATATAAAGAAGGCATCTTATATTGGATTTGTTAGGGATATAGTGACATTTTTGCATTGTAAAGTACAAAAGTTACTGTATTGTGTTTCTGGGAAAGGCTTGAAGATGGTTTGAGAGTTTTGGAAGATGATAATGGTTTTAGGGATGTCTTATATCATTATCTTTATGACGAAGAGGCAAAAGTATTTGATGAAAACAATAGTGATAGTGAGGACGAAGATGATGATAGAGATAGCACCCAAGTAGGAGAAGGAAGAGATGGTATTCAAGCTAGTACTGAGGTTAGGGATGAAGCAGAGCATGATGGACAGGACGAGGAGGAGAGGGGCACAGATGCTGTTCACTAGAGCGATTGTGACATAGGTGATGTCATCATCACTGAATTAGATTGGAAAGTAGCTGAATCTAGTGATGGTGATGATGACGATGATGATGAAGGGTTGGCTGTTGAAGTTGAAAATTTATTAATCCTAAGTGACGATGACGATGAGGAGCTTACACAGTCAAGGAAAAAACCAAGGGACTTTTTGTCAGATAGATTTGTAACTTTGCAGCTAGCTAATGAAGTTTCAAATAGAGACGAAGGCCCTACAGATGTTGGTGTTGCTGGCCAGGAGACACATTATGAAGAAAGCATCGACACCGCTACTTCCCAGGACGAACTTGAAGAAGATCAACGAGCTGTGCGTAGAAAGAAAAGTAAGTTTCCTTCCTATGATCCATCTGTTGCCTCTCCTACTTTGTCAGTAGGTATGAAATTCCATGATGCGATACAATTTAGGGAAGCTATATTGAAGAACTCCATTGCTACACAAAGAAATATTGATTTCATTAGAAATATCAAGAAATTTGTAAGAGCTAGGTGTTAGCAGCAAAACTATCCATGGAAGATTTACAGCGCGTTTGTTAAGAAGAGTGAGTCTTTCCGTTAGAGCATACCAAGAGGAATACACTTGTTCCTACACTTGTTCCATTAATTTTCAAAACAAAAGGGTAACAAGTGCATGGTTGTCCAAGCACTTCTTTGATCTGATCAAGTTGATGCCTGAGATGAAAATTACTAACTTTAGGATGCTAGTGAAGCAGCGTGTCGGCCTCAATGTATCTAGGAATCAATGCAAAAGAGCAAAGCAAAATGTGATAAAGATACTTATTGGTCAGTATGCTAAGGAATATGGGTAAGTGTGGGAGTATGCTTGGGAGTGTAGGCTGCAAAACCCTACAAGTAGAGTGTATGTAAAGGTGGTTGAGAGACCGCTTCCTGATCATGGGACCAAGTTCGATAAGTTCTATGTGTGCTTTGATGCATGCAGACGAGGATTTTTAGCTAGTTGTAGACGGATTATAGGATTAGACGGCTGTTTCTTGAAGGGCTTGTACAAGGGAGAATTATTGGCGGCGATTGGAAGAGATGCGAATAACCAAATGTTCCCACTAGCTTGAGCTATTGTAAAGATTGAGAACAAGGACAATTGGTCATGGTTTTTGAAAAATCTGATGGCTGACTTGGAGATAACAAACGGGGAAGGGTGGGCATTCTTGAGTGACCAACAAAAGGTAATGCTTGCTTTTTGAAAAATTTAGTCAATAGTTTGCTTTGTAATATGAATATGTAATTTGCTCTAGTATTTCTTACTTTGAATTATTGTAGGGATTGGTTCCGGCAGTGGCCAAGTTGTTGCCCCATGCTGAACATCAAATGTGTGCGCGGCACATATACGGAAATTGGGCAAAGACCTACAAAGGGGATAAGCTGCAATTGCAATTTTGGCAATTAGCAAAGAGTGCAAACATGGCTGACTTTAGGATAACCAAAGAAAGACTGCTTCAGTTGACAAAGGAAGGTTGTGCTACCCTATTTCAATTAGAACCGAAGCATTGGTGCAGGGCATTCTTCAGTGAGGAGTTCAAGTGCGATAACGTCGACAAAAACATTTGTGAAGTATTTAATTCGAAGAAAATAGATGCCAGATGCAAACCGGTCATCTCAATGCTTGAAGATATACGAGTTGCAGTTATAACTCGGCTGCAGAAACAAAGAGATAAGGATGCAAAGTGGACAAGACAATATGGTCATAGGATTGTCAAGAAATTGGATGAGAACTCGGCTGCAAGTAGGCATTGTCATCCCATTTGGAATGGAGATGACGAATATGAGATAATGAAGGGTGCTGATAAGTATGTTGTCAATTTAGGAAGTAGGAAGTGTTCATGTAGAGCATGGCAAGTAAGTGGAATTCCATGTGCACATGCCATATGTGCCATCCAGTTGAAGGGCGACAATACAGATGATTACATCGATGATTGGTACCATAAATCAAAGTACCTTACTTACTATCAGTTCATGATGTAGCCAATTAGAAGCAGCAAGTTTTGGGAGCCCATGGATCATGAAGCACCTCAACCTTTGCCACTGAAGAAGAAAATTGGAAGGACAAAACGAAGATGAAGAATGGCGGAGGGAGAGGTCTCGGGTTAGCAGAGAATGAGCAGGCAAAATGCAAAGATAACGTGCTCTTATTGTCACCTAGTAGGCCACAATATTAAATGTTGTCAATTGAGGAAGCAACAACAACTGTTGAGGCAAGGTGAATGGCCTAGTGAAGAGACAGTTGGAGAAATGCAAATAGCAGGGCCAAGTGAGTCGACTGTTTTTCAGTCAACAACTAGAACCCCGGTAAGTCATGAAATTTATTTTATGTTTATGTTACTTTTTCATTTATCATAAAAATGTACATAATATCCTATTTGGCCTTGTATGTAATGTGTTTGTTAGGTCACAAGAAGAACCCTAGTAATTCATGAAACTGAACAGCCTGTTTGAAGAAGGTAAGGTAGAAGACAACTAGCTGAAGGATTGGCCCAAGCAGCATCACGGCCAGCTGAAGGATTGACCCAAGTAGCATCATGGCTAGTTGAAGGATTGGCCCAAGCAACATCACGGCCAGTTCAGTCGACTGTTCTTCAGCAGCGAAAGAAATACCCAGTGGTAAATTCAACCATTTGTATTCAGTTTTTCATTTTCTTTATATTATTATATGTCCCGATATTATATTTATGGTGTCTTTTGCCTCTTTCTCAGGTTCGAAGAAAGCAAGTTGGAACTCAACTGCCAACTGAAGGGCCATCACAAGAGCCACCTCAAGGGTCATCACATAGGCCACCAGAAGAATCACTACAAGGGGCACCATAAGTACCACCACTAGTACCACCAGAAGGCCCAACAGAAGGAGGTGTCACTGAAGTTGAAGGGCTACATAGAAGGACAACTAGAAGAAGGCCAGGTGAAGGGGCAGCTACATAAAGGCCATATAGAAGACGCCCGGCTGAAGAATTGGTCGAAGAAGCCTCGGCTGTAGCTGAAGGGTCTACGAAAGCAAGAAAAAGAGCCAACAAATCACAAGTTCCTGAAAGTGATGCCTCTATTCAAACAAGAGGGGCACTTGGGAATAGGTTAAGACAATATGGCTATGGCCTTTATATAGATGAGCGTCGGAACAATTATTTTCAATGTAAGTTTTATTGGTTGCATTTAATTTAATTTATGCTGTAAACTTTTGTTGACAATTTATTGTTTTTTTGTAGCCTGGGAGAAGTTCGAGATTCTTATCTCAGCCCAACTCAAGAATCAACGGCTGCACCAACAAAAAAGAAAACATCAACTCAAAGCCAACAAGAAAGAAGAGAAAGAACCCGGTTGCAGCTCTAGCTCCTTTTGAATCAATTCGGCCTGGGACATTTGCAGCTCCATCTCGAGTTAGTGGATACGAGAAGGTTGAAGAAGAAATTACACGTCCAATTAAAAAGAGTGCAAGAATTATGAATCAAGTGAAAGGCCCATCGAAAGGAGCACAAACAGGGGGTGTCGTGCATATTGATTGATGAGATAAGACGTGATAGGATTTGTGGAGCTTATAAGTCAAAATAGTTATGTAAACGTTAATGTTATAATAACACTTGCTATGGATGGTTATCTTTTTTTTTTTTTTCTTTTCTTTTCTTTTTCTTTAGTTTGTGTTGTGAGACTTAATTTCAATATCAATGAAATGATCTTGCACTTGCTTGTCAATTTTTGTTATTTGTCATGGATTCTGCTTTTACTTACTGCAGCTGCTGTTGGTGTTCTGTGGTGGTAGTTGGAGTGCTGGTGTGGCTGGTGGTGGTGGATGGCGATGTTTGGTGGTAGTGAGTTTGTTGTTGGGGTGCTAATGTGGTGGCTGGGGCGTTGGTGTGGCTGGTGGTGATGCCCGGTGATTATGGGTTTTTGGTGGGGGTTATAGGCTTATGCTGCACTTACACCTGGTACAAGTGTGCAGTTTGCACATCTTACACCGTGTGTACTGGTGCAAGCTAGTGCAATGCTCAACTTGCACTAGTACCTTATGCAACAACACCACCGGCATGATGGTGGCTGGAGCACCTAGTGTGTAGTGTGGCTAGTGGTGATGGTTGGTGGTGCAGCTGGTGGTGGTGGCTGGCGCAATTTTTAGAGAAAACCCACAAAAAAATTGGCACTTAACTAGTCATATTCTAAAAAACTTGGCACTTAACTATTTACTTTTAACTACAAGTGACACTTAACCGATCATTTTAATAATAACTTGACACTTAAGTGATCCTTTTTTCATTACGACTAGCTTAAGTGATTACTAAATACAACTTATGACACTTGGTTAATCACTCATGTTTGTCTTGTGTATATGTTGGTTTGCATCAAAACAAAGAAGATGATGGTAATTTAACTTATGGCAACTCCATATGATAGCACAAATAACAACAAAGCCACAATGATCTTGTGGAACAACACAAACTTTTTCGCATTTTTCAAAAAGAAAAAAGTGTACGTTCAAAAAGAAACACCATTTTTAACTATGGCAGTCGAATAAACTTTTTCTCATTTTCAAGTACTTTACATTTCATCATAAAATACAATAGACAACAAAACAACACCATAATAAATGCTTGGTAACACTTTCGTTCAATTTTCATCATTGAAATTTCATTCTTGAAAGGTTTAGTTGAAGATGCTTGAGTGTGCAATGAGACGTCATTCTTGAAAAGTTTAACTGAAGATGATTGAGCTTGCACTGAGTCAACATCGTCCAAGTCGTCCATGAACACAGATGGAGATTGCTGTCTTTTATGAAATAGATCCAATATTACCTCTGTCGCTCGGTTAGAGAACTTCGCATCGACCCATTTGAAGTATTTGCACTTCGATGCTTCTTTATATCAGGCGCATCCATAAAATCTTCTCCTAGGATTGATTCGAGTTCACGATATTCTTCTTGGACTCGGTAACCCAAAAAACAGAAACGCTGGCCTTCTATAGAGATTTTGGCTGATTTAGGGTTTTAGATTTGGGTCATTTAGGGAGACAATGTCATTTTTGGAAGATTTGGGGCTTTTATTATGCATACGACGTCGTTTCTGGTGAGTTAGAGCCGACTCAGCTCTCCGGCGAGTCACGTAGGCAATAAAAATAATAAAATATTACCACATAGGATTTTTGGCAAGGGTCGCCGGAGGTGGCACTTAAGTGTCTCAGTAGAAAAAGAAAGTGGCACTTAAGTGTACCGCTTTGAAGTTATGGCACTTAAGTGTCCCCCCGCCAAGTTATGCACTTGGGGCTGTTCTTCTGCCCCTCAAACTAAATATAAAAAAAATAAAGAAAAAGATGTAGGCCAATCCCTAGGTTTACCCTGAAATTAGCCAGTCTAGTTCCAAGTGAGTTTTAGGATTGGTTCAATTTGCAGTTCCAAAAACTATGAATTGGTTCTAACAATATAGATTCCACATCTTTAGACTAGAACATAACCACCTTGAAATTAGTCAACCTCTAAATGCTATAATAGTTCATTGGTTTTTAATTTCAAAGCTTTTGACACAAAAGATTCACAAACTCTCGTGTACTATATAATGTTTTAGAACAAATAAAATATAACCGTAACGCGAAATTAAATAACGAGCTACTAGCTAATTTTGAAATAGATTATATATTTAAATCTAAAGACCTAATATTTTATGACTATGAAGATTTGACCTTTAGCTATAAAATACCCGCGAATGGAAAACGATAGTGAAAGGATGGATGTTAATGCTCTGCTGGAGAGACAGAGAGCATGCTCAAGAACGAAAATGAATTGCATAAAAGCGTCACTTGGTGAACTCTTTTATTGAGATGGCGGTTCGAGTACAGTGAACAAAATGCTTATGGCACCAACTTCACTGGTTCAAGACGATGAGGGGAGTACATGAGACCGATTGGTAGGCATATCATAAAAAGTCACTATCATTTTTAGGGAGTCAACACATATGCATAGTACCTTTAGAAATATCAGGAAGCCTTTCCTCAAGGATGAACCCTGCATCTCTTAACTCAAGTAAAGCTCTGACTCAGACAAGTGACAAAATGATGCAGGAAAGGCTGAGGATACTGCTGCTTGTTTAGCTAGACAGCTGGATTGATTTTGTCAATTTATGATGGACTCAGTCAATGTATATATATAAGTAAAATCCTTTTAGAAAGCTAATCATTGAAGAATAGTTTTCAAATAAGCTTCATTCTAGATCTATATTGCAACAATATTAAGTCTAGTTCTGGACTCTTCCTCGTTCTGACCTCAACACGATCTCATTCTTATCTCGTCAGAGTGGAATATGCTTCTAGGATAAAATAGACCTTGACAAAAGTCTTCGATAGATCTTCAGAAATAACTTATAATTAGTATGTTCTTAAAATAAATAATAAAACCAGAAAATTTTGTTAACTTCAAAATCTGATAAGAGTTTTCTCAACAATTTTAGGCTTCAAACTTGATAATAGAAAATAAATTCTAGAAATGATAACTCATAAAACTGTATTTTCCTCCATTCATAGTTGGCGGAAATTGTTTCTAATTGGTGAATTCTAAAATGTGAATATCACCCACATGTTGTTTAACTATAAATAATTGTGACTCAATATTTATTACTGTTCGATCGTAAACCTGATTGGGAGAATCAAGGATGGAGAAACATACCGATATGGACCTAGGGGGCTGGTCATGATCCCGGCCCTCTCTAGGTACAAAAGTTTCCTTTTACTTGAGGAGAAAAAATTCCGTATATATACTCAATGAAAAATTTGTATCTCGCCCCCCGGGGTTGAATTCTCGATCCGCCATCAGAGACACAGACTATAACAATGCTAGGGGACGAAGAGAAACATATCTTATATATTAGTAATATTGCGATCGTACAAACTAATACTTGATTTCAACTAAATGATTACGTGTTATTTTTCATGTGTTCTAAATCTAACCTTGAACTAAATCATCCCCTGTTGACTTAACAAAGCGAAAGCACCGGCCAAATGATATGTTAAGCCAATCTTTTCCATCACGTAATAGGTCGATTTTACCGAAGAACCGGCCTTGCAAGACAAGGTTCTAGGTTTCAACCAGTTCACCGCTAATCATAGGTTGATCTTTTTACCGTTCTATTAGAAGCCTCAACGCTTCTCTCTCTCTCTCTCTCTCATTTCTCCTTCTCAGTTACTTAGGGTGCGTTTGGTAACATTTCTGTTCAAAAATTGTTCTAGGGAACATAAATAGAAAAAAACTATTTCTATTCCAGGGAATAATTTTTGACCGGAAGAACGCATTTGGTAAACTTGTTCTGAAATAAAAAAAGAACAAAAACATGTTTGGTAAATTTGTGTTCTTTTTTTGTTTCTTTTAAATTTTTAATATTTTTATTTTATTTTTAATATTTTTCTTTCTTTTTTTTTTTTTTTTTACTTCCTTGTGGTCGGTCGCCGGCCTCGGCTATGGTCGGCGGCCAACGAGGGCTGGTGGCCTCAAGCTCGCCTAGCCAAGGCGAGGCCGAGTGTTGCGGCCGGCGTGAGGCTTGGCCTTGCCTTGGCCGGGTGAGCTTGGGCTCGCCCAGATCCGGCGAGGCCAAGCTTGCCCAGACATCAGTGAGGTCGAGCCTTACAGAGCCACTACTAGGCGGCGCCGAATCTGGGCGAGCTTGGGCTCGCCCAGCCAAGGCGACGTCGAGCCTCGCTAGGGGCCGGTGATGCTCGGCCTCGCCGGGGGTTGGCGACGCTTCGACGAGGTCGCTGGCCCTCGATGGCCGGTCGCCGGCCATGGCCGAGGCCGGTGATCGGCCAAAGAAGAAAGAATAAGAAAAGAAGAAAAAGAAAGAGAAGAAAAATAGAAGAGAGAAAATTTGTTTATTGAAAGTGTTCCAGAAACAAAATTTGTTCTCGGAAACAAAAAAATAGATTTAGAACAAAAACGCAAATAAACACGTTTTTATTCATTTTTTTGTTTTCCAAAATAAAAAACAGAACTTTTGTTCGTAAACAAAAAAAAAAAAAAAATACAAACAAACACCCCCTCCGTTTCCTTCTTCAGCAGCTCGATCTTCGAGACCTTTACGATTCGCCCCTTTCCTATCCACTCCACCCCGAGGTACTCTACGCCGGTTCACTTTTTGATTTCTTCGCGGAATAGTATCTGAGGTAAATTTCCTCCGCCACCTACGGGATAATCCCATGACCCCGCGTGAGGAGCACTTTGATATACCGAGAGTTTTTTTGGGTGATAGCATAAAAGCTGTAAGAACTCTTGCCACTTGAACACTGACTTTTCGAGAGAACGACTTCGGAGGAGCGAAAGTGAGGCTTTTCTCACCTCTCAGTACTCTCTTTTCTTCTGCACGCGCGGCCGGGTAAGATCAAGATTCTATTCAGTCAGTGGTCATTTCATATGCCGAAGGTTTTTTTGGATGGTAGCATAAAAGCTGCATGAACTCTTGCCAGTTGAACTCAGAACTCTTTCTTTTCTTTGGCACGCGCAGCTGGGTAAGATCAAGATTCTATTGGGCCAGTGGTCATATCATATGCCGAAAGTTTTTTTGGATCATAGCACAAAAGCTGTAAGAACTCTTGCCACCAGAACACTGACTTTTCGAGAGAACGACTTTCGAGGAGTGAAAGTAGGGCTTTTCTCACCTCTTGGTACTCTCTCTTTTCTTCTGCTTTTTTTTTTTTTGTTCTCTTTTCTGGTCTTTTAATGTGACGTGGGTCACGGCTAGGGGTGAGCAAATAGGAATTCGGTGTCTTTTTTCTGTGAATAGTTAATGCTGTGAGTGGTTAGAATGCGAGCCTGTGTGGTAGGGTTGGTGGAGGTTCTTGTCTATCGTGTGGTAGGGTAAGGTAGGAAAAGATTTTCCCACAATTACAACTCTTTTATGGCATGGGATATAGAAATCATTTTTTAAATGAGATTCAAATACTAAAAAATATTTATGCTCACATATCACTAAATAAAATAAAATTGAAATATAATTCTTGGGAAAGCATTTTGCTTTATCATAAGTTTTTCCTAAAAAAAATACCCTTAGTATTGAATATTCATTTAGGTTCCGTTTGTTTTATAGAAAATGTGGCGTTTTCAAAAATTGTTTTTTGAAGCCATTTTCAATAAAATAACAATATTTTCTTGTACTCGACTAAAATTTGAATATGAACTAAAAAAATATTTTTCCTCGTTCGGTAAGAAAATGAAAAATATTTTCCTACATGCACACATTTTCAATATTTTTTTGTTATTTTATTTTTAAAATCTATTTTTTAATTCTTAATATTTTTTCCTTTCATATTTTTTTCCTTTTTTTCTTTTTCTTCCTTGGCTTGACCAATCACCGCTACGGTGATGGCCGGCAACTAGCCATTGGCGAGCTTCAACCTCATTACGGGCTAGCAAGGCTCGAGCTCGCCAGATACTGACGAGGTCGAGCCTCCTTGATCTAGCGATGTTGAGCTCACCCAAGGTTGGCGAGCTAGGTGGGCCATGGGCCTGACCCGAGGTCGCCAGACCCTCGCCAACCTCTAGCGACCTCCAGCAAGGCTCGAGCCCTACCTAACTCATCCGATCTAGCGAGGCTTGAGCTTGCCGGCCTCGAGCAATCTCAGCTTCGCCAGATCATGTGAGGCAAAGCCTTGCCCCAAGCCGACAAGGCTTGATCTCACTAGAATTTGGTGAGCTCAAGCCTCGTTGGCTTGTGGCGAGGTTAGAGCTCACCAATGGCCAATAGCCGGCCGTCACTGTAGTGAGAAAAATCAATTAAATGAATGGTTTCAGCAATCATTCCCAAACCAGATTTATTGAAATAAGGTCTTTGAACAGAAAGTATTTTTTCTAGTTTCTCAGATCTTATAGGAAATCTTTTGGAAATATTTGAGATATCATTTTTCAAGAATGCATTTTCTTTTGAAAGATTATCTTCACTTTCTTTAAGAGAAGAAACATTCATATCTAAACATTTCACCTTTTCTTTCAAAACATTTTCTTGTTGTTTTAAGGCAGAATTTTCCTTTTTGAGTTCGGAAATCTTTTTGAGAGAAGTTTTAAGACTAAAACACAACTCATCAATGTATTTAGAAACTTTAATAAGGATTTTGAAGTTACTCACCTCAAATTCACTGTCTGAATTTGAGTCTATCTTGGAGTTTGAATTTGAATCCGATTGTGCCATTAGAAATATGTTGGCATAATGATCATCACTTTCTTCACATTCTGTATCACTCCAGGTTTATGCTTTAAGAGCCTTTCGATACTTTTCAGCTTTTCCTTTCTTCTTCCTCAGATGAGGACAGTTGGGTTTGATGTGTCTCTTTTTCTTACATTCAAAGCGACTACATCTTTATTTGATTCATCATCTTCAACAGACTTAGTCTGCCGCTTTTGAAAACTTTGTTTCCTTGGATTGAATCTTCTTCCTTTTCTATTCAGCTTTCTGAATCTTCTTATTATTAGAGCAAGCTCCTCATCGTCCATATCGTCTTCAGAATCTGCAACATCAGAATCATTATTTGATTTTAATGCAATGGATTTCTTACCTTTAGGATCTTCGTCTTCATTGATTCGTTCCACTTCATAAGACTGAAGAGTTCCAACCAACTCATCAATAGATAGTGGCATGATTCTTTAGGTCTCTCGATTGAAGTCTCTATGTGATTCCAATCCTTGGAGAGTCCACGCAAAGATAGCTTTTTTACCTTCATGGGATCAGAAATTGGTTGACCTTGATTTTCAAGACCATTCACGATATTTGTAAAACGACTAAACATGTCAGTTATAGATTCTCCCGATTTCATTCTGAAGGCTTCGTATTGATCGAGGAGAATGTTGATTCTGGTCTCTTTCACTCGATCGGTTCCTTCATAGGTAATATGTAATCTATTCCAGACTTCTTTAGCTGTAACACAAGAAGATATTCTGTTATATTCATTAGGTGATAAAGGACAATATAAAGAATAAATTGCTTTAGCATTAAGAGCTTGTCTCTTGATTATCTCTTACTGAGTCATTTAACTAGACTCCACTGTATCTTTTCCTCTTTCTGAGACAAGTGCAGCTTTAGGAATGATTCTTTTTTCTACAACATCCCATTCTAGAGGATCCTTTGATCTTAGGAACGCCTTCATCTTGTTTTTCCATACATTGTAATCCTTTTCATCAAAGTAAGGTGGTCTGGTATTGCTTTGCCTTTCTACCAGCCCTGGAGCCAACATACTAGCCATGGATCTTTAACTCTGAAGTAAAACACTTCAAATAAAGTGAGTACACAAGCTCTGATACCAATTGATGTAACTAGTATAAACACCTAGAGGGGGTGAATAGGTGTAAAAACAATTTCTCGAGATACGGAAGCAATACTAGGCAACCGATAGAAAGGAAGCACTCTTTTGCTTAACCAAAACGAATTGCGATTAAAGTAAAGTAAAGAGTAGGGAAGAGAAGATTAAACATAAGGTTTATAGTGGTTCGGCTTATCCCAAGCCTACGTCCACTCTTCCGCACTGACAGCCTATCAACTAGATTCCACTATGAACAAAAGAGATGTTACAGCACAACTTTTCCTTGATTCCACAGTGTAGATATTCTACCACACTTCCTCAAGGTTTCTCGCAAATATAAACTTTCTTTTTGCGTACAAGATTTCGCTCAAATGAATTGACTAAATAACAAGGAGCTTCAGACTTTGGAATTCTTCTATCGCGCACTTCTCGAACAACTTAGAACGTCTTCCTTATATACTCCTTTACGCCATTATACCCGTTGGCGTTTACCAAAGGAATTCCTCCAATCTACCCGTTGGATGGAATCAATTAGGAAGATCTTTCGTGCTATTAAAGGAACATGTCAATAGCCCATCAATCCTGTTCGCCCATATAATCAGGATCTCGGTTTCCATAAGTAGAACATTCCACGAATATTTCGCCAATCAACGGATCCTTAATCTTCGAATCAATCTTGATCAATTAAAAAGGATTCCATTATGTCATATCCAGCCAAGAGATATTCTCCAGTCGATAAGATCATATCCTTAATAAAACATCCAGTTCTGGATAGCCTTTCTTCAACAGATTAGAAACTGTCAATGAGGATAGACTTTGAATCTTGGGTCTGGCTGTCCAGAGGTCTTCAGACTTTAAACAGCAGAGTCTGCAAACCTTCAAATTAGACTGATGGAAACGTTTTGTCAGCTTCAAAACATATCAAGAAGATTTCTCCAACAATACTTAAGTACTATTTATAAAGTTTCCAACCAGGCCCTCTCATTACGGGCTAAGCTTAACTTGGCTCACACTAGCCAGCCATATATTAGACTAATTAAGAAACATTATATCTCACCTTAAATCAAACCCGGTAAAATGGTAAATTACAACATTAATTATTGTAGTTCACATTAGGAAAACGCTTACATTCTCCAACTTGGATTATATTAATGGAAATTGTACTGTATGCGTCCACATTGATCCAAAGATAATTCTTAATAATCAATCTTATTCCATAAAGTCTCAAATACCAAATCATGACGGTAAGCGCATGTATACACACATAGCATTCTATGCTCACAAGTGCTTTCAACTTTATTGATATGGATTCAATATGGTAGTGTGGCAAATTGATAACATTTCTCTTAGAGAGATCCTATTTTCAGTCACCATTCTCTTACCTTAAGCGTAAAAAAAAAAACTTATGCCACTAGAAAATGTCTTTATGGTTCCAATGAACCCACATATGCCTTTTCTTTACAGTTAACATTTCTTTATGTATAACAAGGCATATGCACAAGACTAATAACTGGATGCCCCTAGTCTTCACTTAAGGTTTAAGTAATACCTTGGGACTCACTTAAGGTTTAAGTAATACCTTGGGACTTTTAATAATATATATATATATATATATATATATATATATATATATATATATATATATATATATATATATATATATAGTGTTACTAAATTGTAACAAATACAGATGTAAACTTTATTCAAGGAAAAATAAAACACAGTTCCCACTAAAAAAATAGCATCCCAAGATGCTCCTAGACCCATGCTAATGACATGTCGCTCAAATACATACGGGCGTAGGCCTTTAATTAGTGGATCTATAGTCATATCATCTGTAGGAATATGATTTACTATAATGTCACAATTATGTATTGATTCTTTTATAATAAAAAACTTGACCTCCATGTGTTTAAACCCCCTTGAGACTTCTGTTGTTATTAATAAACAACATTACATAATTATTGTCATAATATAATTATATGGGCCTATCCACAAAATCAAAAAATGTTAACTCCCTAATGAGGTTTCGGAGCCAAATAGCCCAGACAACAACCTAAAAGAATGTTACAAACTCTATTTACATAATAGACATAGAACTTTACTTACTACATTTCTTGCTAACATAAATATGTATTATGTTATTAATCTCATGTCATCTTAACTATCAGCAAAGTTTTTCATCTAAATACCCTATTAGCTGCAAGAATTGAACATGTCTGTAAATCATAATATAATTTCTTGTCCTACTTAAATACCTTAAAACTTTCTCGGCAACAACCTAGTGATTGCCTCCTAGATTTGACTAATATCTGCCTAAAAAGCCCGTCGCAAAGACGATATTTAGTCTAGTGCAAATTCAAGCACTGACATTATACTTTCAAGTGCACTTACATAAGGTATACTCTTTAACTAGATTTTCTCAATATCTAAATAAGAACAATGTAATGGATTCGATCCATCACTCTTAATAACATGAGCAATTCCTAGCTTGTAATGATGTATATAATTCCAAAATACAATAAACAAATGTTCTCTAAAATAAATCTAATAAAATATGGTGAGAACAATCCTTATGGATCTCAAGTGCAAAGAATAAGAGATGTCTCAAGGTCGCTACTTGTAAATGAAATATCATGTACAAAGATTATGAGAAAGATAAATTTCCTCTCACCGACCTTAGAGTATATATCTACTAAATTACTTTGTTTCCAGTTGAACGAAATAACAACATTATGGAACTTTAATAATATTATTTGGAAACTTGCTTAAGACCATGAATAAGAGTTTTCAGTCTACACACAAATTTACTTAAAACATGTGCTACAAAATCTTGCGATTATACTATATAAATTTTGGATTGATTTGGCGTAACTCCATATTAAAAAGAGCTATTAATGCCACATTCATTCTGAAAGAATCTTTAAAAAAATACTAGAAAGAAATAATTATTTCTTTACTATAAACTATCACTCCACTTTCGAGTGAGAACTTTATCATCTTTTATGGTATCTAATCACATACTTGATTGAAAACAAGAAACAACATTTATATATATGTCGCTAAATCAACAATGTAGTGGATATTGTAATCATGCTCTTACAAATAAACTATGTGGTATGATGATATAATTGATCGTCTTTCCCTAACAAATTTTCTCAGTAAGGCTACAACCACTTCATTCTGCACTTGAGATGCTTGAGAAATTTTATCATAACTATATCAAGAATAGTACCATGAACCTTAACAAGTTTAGTCTTTGGTATAAGAAATTCCACAATTGTCTGTATAGGTAAAGACAAAGACATAGTAACCTCAATCATACTATTATCCTTGATAGTTTGAGAGCAATTATCCTCTACAATTACGTCGAACTCTAAAAACTTAATTATATGTTATTCTATAATTCTTATACCTAGGGTCATAAAATCAATACCCCTTTGAACAATCTAGGTAAGATACAAAATAATTTTGAGTGGATCTGAATTGAGACACACTTAATATTGGAGTAGATAACCTCACTTCTGCATGACACCTCTAAATTTAATATGATTCAATCAATTCACATCCAGTCCATAACTCAAAAGAAGTTTATGAAACAACTTTGGTAAGAAATAAGTTTTGTATGTGAAAATGTTGCTTTAAAAAAATACTAGCCCATAGAAGACTGAATAAATTAGTCTTACCATCGTACTCATCACCATATTGATTATAGTGCAATTATGTCTTTCAGCCAAATCTTTTTGTCAGGATTTTCAGGCATAGTAATTAAGTTACCACCCTAGAATTTACCAAGTATTTGACAAATGACCCTTTAAGCTATTTCGCATTATCATATTTACCAAAATACTCACCACCATTATTAGGCATGACAATATTTAAGACTGATTTTAATTGTTTTATTCTTTATCTCGGTCATTTTTTTGGTAAAGGGTAAATATATATTAACTAAAGAACCAAGGAGCTACACAAATGTACATGAGACCACGGCACCAAGGCTTACACTTTCAGAAGACAACCAGTCAAGAGAGTGGAAGTTTATCTCAGTCATTTTACTTTCACAATAATCTATAAAAGTCTTTAGATAACTGTTAAGAGTAGATTGAATATCAACATTATCACATTTTCTACTTGTTCTTTAAACATATTTGAGATTATTCCTTAGACAAAAAACTTTTAGAAATAACCTTTTCAACCTTATATGAGACTTAAAATATAATCTCAATCCACTAAAGCTTCCATCATCTTTTAGCAGTGTAGTCAGTTGGTAAACCACTTTTCAAGTGTTCCTGAATGAAATGCTTCATGGACAATAAGCAAATTCTATTGCTATTTTCCCAAGCAACAAATCATATGTCCACTACTTAAAATTTGAAGTAGTAAAAATCTTAATAATAATAGAGTTATTAATTATAGAAAATGTGACTGAAAAATAAGTAATGTATATAATTAGTATTATGTAAGCACTGTGTAACTTGACGTACAAGTACATATCCAGAGAGTTATACGCATAATCATATAATTACATTTGGGCAGAATACATGACATGCAGTTATACACTCTCCGCATGATAGTGGTTATAAGAATATATTTCAATTTTTGTGAATTCATCACTTTTAGGCATATGAACCATTATGATCAGTCACTCATTTACCACACCATCATGTATTTCTCCATAAATTAATACACAATCACCTCTTTTGGGAGTGTGACTACGCATTAGATTAGGAGACATTCTAATCATTATACGAGACCGATATTTCTCAAACCCAATCAAGCATGCCATTTTGGCCGTCACTACTCAATTGAATCCTTAAAACTCTCTCATACGATGTATATAAATTTTACTTCTTACACACACCATATATATATGATTTGAACTTTAATGATAGGAGCAAAATCACCAAAATCACATATCATGCTAATTACATTGCTTTATTCATTGATAATATCTTTATTCATTAATAAAAATTAAATTTTAAATATATTATCAATGAATTACACTTTTATAATGTTCATGTGATAACATATCGTAACTCAACACATGTATTTCCAAAATTACAGAAAAATACAAGAGAAATACACGAAAATACACAAAAGTACACGTATTTAGGGTTTCGTATGTATCTTCACATCCATAAAATCATCAAACATATAAAATAAATACACCACAACATAGAAAATGATCATACGAACCTAACGCCACCAGTCACGCTTGAGGCTCCTAGCGCTCGCATGTGTTGCCTGAGTGCGCGGCACGTGGAGCTCACTCGCGGGCGTATCTTGACCAATCAAAATCGGTTTGACTAGCCCCGGCTCGACTGCCCGGTCCAACCGACTGGCTGACCGGTCTCGTCCACCGTTGATTGGGTTGGGTCAAATAGGCAATGGGTTGGGTCAAGGTCAACGATCAATGGGTTGGGTTGAGGTCATCGGTCAATGGTTGGGTTTGGTCGCTGATGTCATGATGACGTCATCCTCCGCGTGTGCGTTGCACGTGCGAGTCGCGCCCTGCACGTGGGGGTGTGTGAAGGTGTGTGACCATGCATGGGGCACGTCTTCGACGCTTTGGCGGCGCGTGGGGCCTCCTGCGGCGACGCGCCACTCATGGTCTTGCTCGTCTCGACGAGTTCAGTTCTAATTCGTGATTTAATTTTATTTTTATTGAACAAAAAATCACGAAAATCACAAATCATGGCAAAAATTTTATGTGTTCGAGTTCAAGGGTTATGGTTGCTCTAATACCACATGTTGGATGCAAAACACGCAACCTTAAGATCTCCATAACCAGAACAAGAACACAAACAATTGAGTAGAAAGATTAACGCACTTCATTTGGAATCCATCGTTCTTGAAGTGGAAGTGGAAAAACTAATGTTCCACGTTTAAGTCATTCTCCTCTATTGCCCTCCATATCATTGGCTCAATGAGACGGCCCCTCACCTTATATTAAACCTCGTAAAACGGTAAATTACAACGTCAATTAATGTAGTCTACATTAGGAAAACTCTTACATCATGTGCCATTTAATGGAAAATCTGTTAAGATGGCGATCTTCGTGGTTTGATGATCGAGCTATTGTGCAACAAAGCCAGTTTCACGTTATCGTATATAAGACCGACTAAAAACAGATTGACAATTCTATGGTTTCCGTTAATAAGATTGTCCTTGAGCCTCAAGAGCAAGAAGTCGAAGTTTTTGAATTTCCTTTCCCAGAACCGAAGGATTTTGAGCTAAAGGGATGAATCATAGGGTGAGCATTTTTTTTTTTTTCCATTAGGATGGAAAGGTGATTTTGGAGAAAAGCCCTCTCATGTTGATATGAATTTAGATACAAGGTGAGATTTCGACAGAAATTTGAAGCAATAGAAAATCAAAAGAATTGCATAAGCCCAGAATTGATTTCGTTATACCAGAAAATTTACAGAATCAATTGACGAATCGATCCTGAAGTTTTGGTTGGGATCTTTTCTTAAAGCAAGAATATTTCGATTGATTTTGCAGAGATGGCTCTGAATTCCAAGAGTATTGTGGTAGATTTGCTTTGCCAAATGACCCACATTTTAAAAATTCGAGGATACTCAAGGTCTGGCTTTTTTATCAATAAAGTGAGAATGATGTGGGGACACCTCAAGTTTGGAATTATGCCTTTTATTGGATGAAATTAGGACTTTGAATTTTGATATTTGCTTCTTTTATCAAGATAGTTTAGGATGTTCATTTAGCAAATAGTAGTTGAACTTAATATTCTTATTTTTTTTTTAAATTTTTAAAATGCATGACGATTTCTTGTCTTTGATTGGATGATCCCACATGATCTAATAGTTCTTAAAGGTTTTGCTAGGCTTCTGTTATATTCCTAGGATTTTTTTTCTGTTACTTTGTTGAGTAGTAAATTCTAAGGAAAAAAAGGGGCTGGAGTCTTGAATATTTATTGTGTTTTATAGAATCACACAATTCGCCTCTTTTAAGAAATACGAAAAATCAAGATATTTCTCTCTTTGCTTAAGAAGCACATATGTTTCGGGCGTTCATACTTTTAATTTGCCACTTAGTGTTTTTTGTTTTCGCTACCATCATTTTAATGAAGTTGTATTAGGGAAATGATGCGTTTTGGTTCAAAGATTTCCAAAGGGCTTTTAGCGCGAAAGTCCCTTGGGAAAATGCTGGATCGTTTGATTCAATTTTTTTGCCGGCTTTCCAACTCAACTGCCTTCAAAATGCTAAAGCCCAAAGCTAGTGGGGACTAGCTTTAGGCTTTTAGCATTCAGTGGAATGCTAAAATTATTTTTTCTCTTCCAAAACTACCCTCACTCATTTTTCATATTTCCAATTTTGCTCTTGTTTATATATATTTAATTGAAAAAGGAGGAGGCAGCTCTTTGCCTGCCCAATGAAGGGCTACGGCCGCCGGCAAGCCAAATTTGGCGTTGGTGGCCGTTGGGCGACCTTCGCCAAGGGTGGCGTGACCTAGCCGAGAGCTGCCAGAGGTCGCCCAACCTTGGGCGACCCTTGATGAGGGTCGTGCGACCCAGCCAAGGGTCACTCGAGGTTGGGCGACCTCCGGCGGCCCTGGGTTGGGTCGTGTGACCCTCACGAAGGGTCGCTTGAGGTTTGGCAACCTTCGGCGAAGGTTGCACGATCCAGCCTCGCCGGAGGTCGCCAGACCTCAGGCGACCTCAGCCGATGGCTGTCGAAGCTAGATCCGGCTCGCCGGCGGCCGTAACCCTTTGCCGATTCGGCGAAGGGTTTAGTTCAATTTAATATATATATATACCCATCAAAGCCCATTGCGAAAGTTTTCTTTATCAAACGCACATTCAACTCAAAGTCCATTTGCAAATTTTTTTTACCAAACACAACCGCATTTCCCTAAGTAGCTTTGGGTTTTGAGCATTTGCATTGGATTCAAAGCCCATTGCAAATGTTGAACCAAATGCAGCCAAAATGCTCACTTAAAGGTCTTTGTGGGCTTTAAGGAATTAATAGATGGGTTCATTGCATGAAACTGATAAGAAGAGTCCTATTCCTACAAACCTCAAGACTACAAACATACATTATATGAATACGCGACTAGTAAGTAAATAATACATGAGAATTATTCTTTTGATAGTAGGATGTCGCTGAACCGTCTCCTTGTGGCATCAACTCGGGATTCAACTCGATGTGCATTAGCCGTAGGAGACGGGGGAATATCAACGAGGTCCACAGCAACATCCAAAAAAACTCTACCAGGATAAGTCCTAAGACCCTATCGGATTTGGAAAACTCAACTACAAGGAAAAAACAGTGGGCAACGCTAAGAGCAATCAAAGAGATGTAAACAATGAGAGCCTGGGGCCGTAGTGAAATAGCAGCGAGCCCGATTGAGGCGACCGAGACCAAAAAAGCAATGCTGTTGAGATATGCGAACGAATATAGATGTCGCCCAGTCATTATAATGTTTCCGGCTTGATGTGGCTTTTCAATAGCAATGCCGCTGGAATTGGCAGTAGTGACAGAGAATTGGCCAGGAGATCTAAAGATGAATCCTACCAATATCTCCCGGAGGACTGAGAACGGCTTGGTAAGTAATGGTCACAATTAAGGTAGCCACTACAAGGATTATGTTGCGAGTGGCTTCATCTTGGATGCCCAAAAAATGAGTATTTCTTAAAGATAGTTTCTTGCTAAAAAACTGTGATAGAGAGAGGGTAGGAGTAGATCTTTGGCATAGCCTCTTCGCAACATCTTTATCATAAGGAGCATTAACTTAGAAGATGTCCAGAGCTGTTCTATTCAGAAGTTCTTTACATTTACATCGCATACCCAGTTAATAGCTTGATGATCTGAAAGAATAGCTAATACTTGAATTGTTGTTGAAAAGCCAATTCCTCCGTCAAGGCCGTGAGGGGACGGGGGGGTGCAAGAGGAGTCAAGGCTGTGTTGGCTGTCGGATCAAATCCACGTCGGAGCTAAGTCGGGCTTGGCTCGCCGGTCAGCCAGTTGGGGGGCCGGCCTTGTCTTGATTGGGCCAAGTTTTTGTTTTTTAAGCTTAGTTTAGTTTGGGGGCCGGGCTACTGTTTGTTAATGTTTAGTGGTTGGGCTAGGTTGATGTCCCAGGCGGGGTTTAATGTCTTTTTTTCAGCTTTGTTTTTTAGGGTCACAGAACTGGGCTCATCCACTGAGCCCAGTCCAGCCATGGACCTAAGCCTGTCCTGACAGGTGGAGGATCCGTAATATAATATTAATAAAATTAAAAAAATCAGAAAAAATTCGAAAAAGATTTTTGATTTTTCTAAAAATTTGTAAAAAGCTTAGAAATTAGATCTCGAAAAATTTCCCGTTAAATTGTGCGAAAATCTTTGATAAAAAATTCTTTTCACTCAAAATTAAACGAGCCCTTAAGGCTTTACAATAGGATGTGGTTTGTTTTTAGAGACAAGTGTCAGGTCATTGTTTGGACATTTCTATTTCGGTTATTACTTGATACACACTTTCAATATATTAATTAAAAACCCTTATAATATCAATTTAACTTAACATCAAATACCCAAACGTCACTCGAGCTAAGAGTTTAGGAGAGCCTACTCTTAATCGAGTGTCTTGGGCATGCATTTAGGCAATACCCCTAAACCTTTGTCTTTTCCTCTTCGAACGGAAAAGTTAGGTGGCAGCAGCTATATTCTTAGTATTTCTCTTTTTTGAGTTGTAATTTCTAGAAAAAGAGTTGCAACCGTGCTTATTTGTTGTGTTTTATCGAGTTGTTCGGTTTACCTTTTTTAAAAATTATTGAAAGTCAAGATATGTTGCTCTTTGTGCTTTGTGCCTATACGCTTTGTGTGTCCATCTTGCAAGTTGTGATTTTCACTGTGCCATTTAATTAAAATTGGATAATGAAAAAATGTCCCGCCCTAGTCCTCGAGCGCACGTCCATCCCTCACTGGTCGATTAAATAGCGACGTCTTAGGACGCATCGCTGACCCATTCATTTTAAATGCACATGCAAAAGTAATTATATAATCCACGGACAATAACATAATGGGATAGGAAAGTAGGGCCATAATTTTCGAACTAAAAACCCATCCACACTCTTATATATACATAGCAAACTAAGATGTATATATTACAATATGAACTCCAAAAGTCAGGTCCTACACGAAACCAATTCATCAAACATGGTCTACAAACAGGGGTGGGGTTTCCAATCAACTACGGGTCCTTGTTCTCCCCATCATCTCCTTCCACACTCCAGCTGGAGCCTATTGCTGAATACATTGGAGAATTTGGATCTTCAAGGCTAGGGTCCATTGGATCCACCATCGAACCTCCTTTAGGGTTTGCAGTTCCTTTCCCAAACGCAACCTCCATTATGTACAGAGGTATCTCCAAT
The DNA here is from genome assembly GCA_017140395.1 of Eucalyptus lansdowneana. Lineage (NCBI taxonomy): Eukaryota > Viridiplantae > Streptophyta > Magnoliopsida > Myrtales > Myrtaceae > Eucalyptus > Eucalyptus lansdowneana. The sequence continues at coordinate 24,339,229 of CM029489.1, forward strand.
TCTGGTATGGGGCTCTCTCTTAATCCGTTACGATTTTGGCGGTACCACGATCTGTACTAATGGGGCACCTTCTTAGGTAATCCCGCATCAACCTAGAGTATGGACTGCACCAGCTTGTACTCTAACCCGTTAAGGTGCCCATGGATCGGAATGTAGTTTCTCTGTTCAGTCATCTTCTTGGGTTGGCCAAAATGCTCGGGAGGAGAGGCCATCTATAGACCTGAAATGTTATCTCACAATGGGGTGAGACGACGTCTCAGCAAGTTCAACGTCCTAAGACTTGACTAGGAAGAAAATACGCCATGAGGGTTGCCTAGGCACAATCATGAGTCAAATGACTTACCTTAGTTTCGATTTCCTTCCTATAAGTCAATACAATTTATAATTCATTGAATCACATCATCACATCAGATCTAATCATCGATTAATCGATTCAGTCAATTCTATGTCATCAAGACCCTTCTCCGGTCATCTCAATCAATAATATCTATACGTTCGACCATAATCTAGGACTGCTCACTTTAAGTTGACAATAGATAGTGTAGCTTGTCAGAAGCTACCAGATCCATTGATATGATATATTAAATATGCTCACCAGAAACTGTTAGATCCACTGATCTGCTATACTAATTATGCTCACTAGAAGTTGAGTGGATCTGCTATACTAATTATGCTCACAAGAAGCTGCCAAATCCACTGATATGCTATACTAATTATGCTCATTAGAAGCTGCTAGATCCACTGATCGCTATACTAATTGTGCTCACTAAAAGCTACCGTTCCACTAATTTGCTATACTAATTATTTCTCCATTTTTATCATGATAAAAGTAATCGTGTGTGAGTACACGGTCGACCTTAGCCAAAATACAATATTTTCCTTTTTTATAAATCCCACATTTTATATGGTCCACCAAAATATTTTTGGCGTTGTAAACCGATGCTCGGTTATTTTCTAATTAATTACTAAAATTAATTAATTTTGGGAAAATTACCCACAATCACCAATCTCACTCAATTTGCACCAAATCATAGTCAATTAAATAAATAGATCACACCACTCACCAAGCAATCGGCATAAAATTCCGGTCACTTTGGTTATCCCGGTCTAATTTTTTGGAAAAATAAATAAATAAATAAATAATTACGAAAAATAATTATTAAATGCCAATAAATAGAACTTAGGCTCGTAAAGCCTAATTAAAAGCCTAGACGAGCCTAGAAAATTTCCAAACCAGTCTAAATAAATACTAGAGCTTGTCTAGGTCTTAATTGCACTAAACTATCCACCTAAGATGCATTGGTAATTAATCAATTCACTAATCCATTCTAACAAACCACCAAAACCAAGCTTAGTCTAAACTAATCAACCCTTAAATGTCATTAACTTAAGTCTAAACTAATCAACCCTTAAATGTCATTAACTTACTAAGCGAGGATTAGTGAGTTAAACTCACTTGTTTAATGATTCGCTCGGATCAAATTAATGGGGACGTGAAGAAGCTTGAGATACTCCAAAGCGAGCTTGCCAAACGGGGTCGGGAAAGCACCAAAATAGGCCTAAATAGCTGCTGCGAGACCCACAACTTCTATCATCGAGTTGGGCCGAAAGGAGCTGGATCAGGCAGCCTGTTGAGTGGGAAATGGCAGGTGAAGGCTACAACAGCTCAAGCGGGGCTCTAGTGGGGCTTCACGGCGGCGGTGGCAAGCTGGACGGTGGCATGAGCTAGTCGGAGGACCTCTTGGATATGAGGACGGGCGGAGACGACGTTGCTAGATGGTGCAGAGGTGGAGGGTGTGTGCGGGCTAGTGATGGCATCGCGGTGGTTGCTTGGGCTCCGGCAGGTGGCTGTGACGGCGAAGTGGCTTGCTAGATCGTTCCTCTGGTTTTGTTGGGGTGTTTTCTCGGCTAGAATGGAGAAGAAGCTAGCGTCGACTGGCTGAAGGAGAGGGAGAGGGGATCGGTGGCAACAAGGGGTGACCACTTGGTCTCTATCTCATCTCTTTAGTCCCCTAGCTTGACCCACCAACCCAGTTATCTTCCACAGCCCAATTCCAAACTAAAATTGTGACATCCTAGATTTTCAGTCCTATTTTCTACTAAATAAATCGGGCATTTCATTGACATGTCTATAGGGCCGTTCTTAGAGTCAATCACTCTCGAGATAACTAAATTATCCAGGGAAACCATTAAGGAATTTTAAGACAATAGACTTGAGAATTCGATCAGGAATCGACTTCTCGACCGTGCTCATCATTAGAGGCCATTATGGCACAATATAAAATCGATTTGAGATTAGAGATAGCTCTATTCGACTAAGATGTGTGGCCGATCATGGGTGACTCCATTAAATTGGAAAATTCTTGTCGACTGGCACTAATATGATTTTATTGTCGTTTTGGTACCCTGTGTCCATAATTGAATTTTTGAAATTTTCACGACAATCGAGAGTCGCCGTTGAGTCGAGTGGCTTCATAGTGGTTTGAAGAAAATTGACCACGGGTCATTTGTACTAAAAATCTCTGAAAACTACTCGATAGTATAGGTCACGCTAACTATGAATTCAAGTCCGATTTCAGAAATTGAATATTCTATCATGTCACAATAAATTGTAGGTGAATCGACTTAGTCTTAGAAGATTTTTCTGACAACCGAGACTTTTTGGGAAAAAGTCGGTTTAGGATCATTTTGTGCAAAAAAGGCCGGGAATTGTTTATGATGGCAAAATTGATTTGCAAGATGGATACATAGGTGATGAAAAATATCAATCCGAGCATTGAGGTGCCAATTGATTTTATCAAGGCCAAATCGAATTATTTTGAAGACCGTTAAGTGACCAATTGAGGAGAAACCAGTCTTTGTATGCCCTCTCTTCCTATGGTCTTTGACCATTTCAAGGTTGTAAAGTGAGGTGGCTTGGTGGTTGATTTGCAGCCATATGATCCTAGCTTGGTGAGCAAGTTCTATGAGACAAAATGGTGGAAAATGTGGCCATGGTGGCCCACCCCTCCTCAACTCTATCTTCTCCCTCACTCCACCATCCATCTCTCTCTCTTCTCCCTCTTGCTTTGTGCAAAACTAGCAAAAGCAGGAGAAGGAGCCGCACACCTCACGCCGCCTCACCGTTGCTGTTTCGCGCATCGCCGCTCGCGCGAGCACCACCCATGCCCCCACCTTCCTCACGTCGTCCAGCCACTTCATTCCAACTCCTGTTCGTGTATTTGAGGGACTGTCCAGCAGCCGTGAGGGGCTGTGGAAGTCCGTTGAAGGCCGTTTTACTGCTATAGACCGCCCTTTCAAGCTACCAAAGTCTCCACCGGTCTTCGCCGCCCGTTTCAGCTTGTTTGCTTCTGATTTTGCAGCTCAATCAGACCAGAATTTAGTGGGTTTCCAATAGGTTTTGAAGGCTGTTTTGAGGTGGTTTCAAGTCTCGAACCTGAGGCCCGCTTTGGAGAAAAACATCCCCCGCGATGTTCCCAACGTTTCAATCTGAGCGGATTGTTAATCGGGTGAGTTTAGCTCATTAATCCTTGCTTAGTTTGCTAATAATGCTGAATGGTTGATTAATGTTAATTAAGTATGATTAGGTGGTTAGATTAGAGTAGAGTAGTGATTATTAATTAATCATGATGCATGTTAGGCATTTGACTAGTGTAATTAGATAATGGAAAGTCTATATTATTTATTGAATGCATCTCGGGATTTTTCCCGACCCATCTCGGGTTTCAATTAGGCATTACGGGCCTAAATTGGATTTATTGTATTTATTTATTAATTTTCGAAATTAATTAATTAATTAATTAATTATTTTTCGGAAATAAGGCTGGGATAGTCAAGGACGGAAATTTTATGTTGATTGTTATGGTGCATTTCGTTTATTTATTTGAGCTCTACGTTGTGCTGAATTAAATTATTTGTGATATTTCAGGAATTTATTCTAAATTCAATGGAAATTGAGTGATTGATTGGTAGATGGCTGAGTATAATTATTTAGTGCTAATAATGCTTTGATGGGCTAAAGTAGAGAGAATTGTAAGAGTGAAATGGGAATACTCTTGGCTAAGACCAATCAAGTACATCATTATGGATCTACATGGTTTGGTGATTAATATCACTGGCGAAAACGGCGTCTTAAAGAACGCACATAACGGTCTAGTACATACATCATTATGGACCTACGTGGTTCGGTGATTAAGGATATCACTGGCGAAAATGGCGCCTTAAAGAATGCACGTAACGGTCTAGTACATACATCATTTTGGACATACGTGGTTCGGTGATTAAAGATATCACTAGCAAAAACGGCACCTTAAGGAACGCACATAACGGTTTAGTACATACATCATTATGGACCTACGTGGTTCGGTGATTAAGGATATCATTGGCAAAAATGACGCCTTAAAAAATGCACGTAACGGTCTAGTACATACATCATTATGGACATATGTGGTTCGGTGATTAAAGATATCACTGGCGAAAACGGCGCCTTAAAGAACGCACGTAATTGTCTATTATATACACCACGTTGGCGAAAACGACGCCAGAGAGAGAGAGAGAGAGAGAGAGAGAGAGAGAGAGAGAATGTATGTGATTTACGGACATACGTGGTTCGGTGATTAAGGATATCACTGGTGAAAATGGCGCTTTAAAGAACGCACGTAATTGTCTATTACATATGTCACCTTGGCGAAAACGACGCCCAAGAGCATTAATGTGGCTCTATGACTAAGTGTACTATTGGAGGTTATAGTGAGGAGTGAATTGACCTAGAGATGGTGCGACTGACATGTAATTGACTAGGTCGATTGATTATTGCTTTGATATAATGTTGTGAACTGACTAATTGAATGGAAATGACCTTGAGATGGTTTGATTGACATGTAATCGACTGGGTTGATTAATCAAGGTATCAATCTGCGATGTGATTGTTTGGGTGCATATTGAACTGTGCTAATATGCAGGTAGAATCTGAGGCCAAGGTAAGTCCTCTGACCCGTGTGTGCATAGGTAGCCCGATTAGCGTATTAGTTTACTAATCGAGTCTTAGCAGGTAGAACTTATTGAGAAGTTGTCTCAATGGTTATTGTATAACCATTTCAGGTCCGTAGATGACAGCACCCCTTCCTCCTCCCTTGTGTTTTGGGTTACCGAAGGAAATCACCGGGGAGAAGTTCCATGTGCCAATGCTTGGGCATGCTGAGGGCTTGGAGTACGAAATGGTGAAATCCATCATCTAGGTGGATGTGGGTAGAACCGAAAGGATGCCCCATCAATACCAGGCATGGTATCGCTGTTATAGCGATGGGTGAAGAGAATGTTCAATACCGAAATTTGAGGTGCCTGTGTATGCTTTGGAAGTAGCATATAGGGAGGGCATTGCAAAACCTAGAGGTGGAAAGGTAATTAATCTAGTGGTTCCCATCCTTGAAGGCCCAGGATCATCTGAGTACCCTATAGTAGATTCCAATGGGAGCGTGGAAGGAGGAAAGATCATGAAGTAGAGGGAGAATCTAGATGAAGACTGAGTGGAGGATTGAAACCTCACTCTTGTTTTGTAAACTATAAGTTTGATCGGACATATAACAGATCAGACTTGTGGATAGTATTGTATTATACTATATAGTTTGCCTTGTATAAAAGTGTGGTTATGTGTTTTCGTGTTGTGAAAATTATGGCATTCTTTTCTATCCCAATGTTTTATTGTCTGGGGATTATTGTCTGCTTTCGCATGCGTATTAAAATGAAAGGGGTTGGCGATGCATCTTGTGACGTCGCTATTAATCGACCAGGTGAGGGATGGGCATGCGTTCATGGATCAGGGCGTGACATCCCGTTTAAGTGGTATCATAGCGAAGTTCAAGATTGGAGTGATAAGGAGCGGTGGGTCTTGGGATAGTAGTAAGAAAGGCTTTTAAATTTGTGCTGGTGCATGTCCGTGTTAGCTGGATGCTAGAATTATTTATCATGTGTGGATTGCTCATCTTCTAATCCAGTGTGGATTTGGAAGACAGGTTTCACTGTAAAGGCTGAATCATGAGCGAGCAGGAGTTGAGGACTCCTGATAAGAGGGTTGTAACCTCTGTGACTCAGGTGGAACATCAACATGGATCAGTGCCTGAGGCAGTCGTGGCAGAGCATTGGTGTAGGCCAGCACGAGTGTAAGAGTACCGTTGTAGGCCAGTACTAGTGTAGCAGCACCGAGCGATCCTAGGTTTGACGGGATCATTCAGGTGCTAGTGTCCTTGGATTTAGTTGAGCAAGCAAGCTTAAGACTGAGCCGTTGTTGTTGTTAGGGGTGTGCAACCGGATCGAGTAAACCCGGTTCCCGGACCGGCCCACTTGGAAAATAGGGTTGGGAACCGTTCTAGTTGAAATCGGTCTTGGAACTGGTTCCCAAAAGTTAGAACCGGTTAGAACCGGTCCGGGAATTGGTTCCAAGGGATTACCCACCCGGGAACCGGATCGACCAGACCGGTTCAAGAATCGGTTTGAGAACTGGTTTGTAAGCCAACCCAAAAAACCCTAATTCTTTCCCTGTTTCTATCTTTATCTAAAACACTCGCGGACTTCATAGCCTTTTTCCCCCAAAGCGTTGAGTATGAACCAGCTCCAGAGCGCAATTCGGTCCACCTTCGCTCTCCAAAGCAGGGGCGCCATCGCTCGAGTCCTCCTGTCGCTCCTCCGGGATGCGCCGCGACCTTTCTCGACGGAGCCATAGCAGCTGGCCTAGCCGAAGGAGTCGTCCGCCGATTCGTTCCTTCGGCCTCTGAACACTGGTCGCTTCAAGTGCTCTTTATCTTTGATTACGTCTTGATCATTCGCCGTCGTGGTTGATTCTGCCTTCTCTGCTCTCGCGTCAGCATTAGGGTTTATGCCTTCGTTGCGACGAGTGGCAAGTGCGGGCGTGTTTAGTTTTGAATGGAGAAAGGAATTAGAAACATAGCACATTCGAGCAAATTGTTAGCTTTCTTAGAAGCAATGAGATGGAGTGGTGAAAGTTATGTTTGTCTGATTTCCATTTTGCCTTTTGATCTATCTGGACAGCAGTTTGATAATGGCCTCCTTGGATTTGTATTGATCGGTTCGACGAGTTTTTGCATTGAAATTGGTGGTGGTTTTGGTTCCTTGGTCTTTAGAAGGGAAAAGATTGGATTAATGAGGGTAGTGCGGATGCACCGGGCCTTTCCTAGATTTGGCTTGTTTATTGAAAATCAATTTCTTCTTTCCATCACGTTGTCTCTGAATCTCTGGGAGAAAATGGATGTTGAATGTTTAAGCTCATTACTCCTCTCATCTGTGCAACGTGTCATTGGACTTTGGACGTATGAATGCTTCCGATTGGTTTTTGGTTCATTCTACTAATACTCGATGCTCCCTCCCTCAGGTCCTGTTTATGCAAAGTTATTTGGAATGTCAAGGCACACCTTGAAGAATGATATTGTGAACTGGTTGAAGGTTGTAAGCTGAACCCGGATGATGTCAGATTAAAAAACAACTGGATGTTTATCCCAATGGGAATGTAATGTTTCTCTCTGTTGTACTTATACTTTCTGTTTTGGTATGATCTACAAACTAAAAGATGCAAAATAGGTTGTGAGGTTGTTGTACAGCAATTTTTATGCAAAACAGGTTCCAATAGAAACAGGGTTAACTCGGTTCCCGGACCGGAAAAACAGGGTGGGTCGGGTACAGGGTCCAATGCAAACAAGGTCGGGTACAGGGTCCAAAAAAATGAAACCGGTTATAACAGGGTCGGGTACAGGGTCCAAGTCTGGACCCTACCCATCCTGGACCTGATCATCCCTAGTTGTTGTCACTATCACTACCGCCACCAGTGCCGCAACTGATGTTGTTGTCGCACCTGCTGAGGTCCAGTGTAAAGATATGATCTGGGAGCGAGCCGTTGCATCTGAGTCAAGGTATAGATCCAATTCAAGCAGAGATGGAAATCGGTCGAGAGAAAAATATTCTATTCCACCCAATAGGAAAGGTGGGACAGTCAAGTTAGTTGAACCAACCTATTTTTGATTACCCACGTTTAGCCACATATCTCAATTGAATCGGCCTATTTATGATCCCTGATCGATTTTTAACTATGCCGTAATGACTTTTAAAGATGAGCACGGTCGAGCAGCTGATTTCTGGTCGAATTCTCAAGTCTATTGCATTAAAATTCCTTAATGGCTTTCCCAGATAATTTGTTTATCTTGAGAGTGATTAGCTCTGAGAATAACACTATAGGCACGTTGATGAAAAACCAGATTAATTTAATTGAAAGCAAAACTGAAAAATCTAGGATGTCACAAAAAAGCTATTCGAAGTCCTCAATCCAAGCAAGAGTAAAGGTCTTCAATCACGAATGAATTAATAGATGAGTCCATCACAGGCAACAAAGTTGGATTCTCATAAACCTTAAGATAAGAAACATAGATTAGATGCCCCCATGACAAGAAGTGTTAAAGTAAATAATACTTGTGAAATTACATTGTACGCTTCGATCCTAGACTCATCTACGTGCAGTGTTGATTCGTCGTCGATCTGTATGGAGCTTGTCAGCATGTGCGAGGTGAGACTCCACGTGGCGAGCCCTAAGATAGTTGAAAGTACCCCCATAAATTGTTTTGCCATCGTATTGGTATTTGAAATTTGGATTGAAAAAGTACAAAGGTAAGCAAGGCTGAGAGGGGCTATAAGCCCAAAGATGAAACCTGGGGATGGAGCGACCCCTATTGAAAAAGTGGGAGAAAATATTAGATGGAGCTCTAGGGACAACGTGGCAAAATTATAGTCCATTCACCAGATGACATGTGTCATGTTTGGGCCCACCATTAGAAACCCCTACAACTTATCTCTCTCTTCAATTGTACAATTCTCCTTTTTCTCTCTCTTGTGTTTCAAAGCCCTCCGATGCTCCCAAGACTCCATTGCCTCTGACACGTTGCCTCCATCTTTACCGCCATGTTTGCTTGCTTCTTCTCCAACCTCTAGCATCGCCACCTCCTTTCCAACTCCTCCCATGCCTTCTATGTCAACGTCGGGTCGGCCAGAGCTCGAGGCCCTCCGCCACTTTGATGAATCATGCCATTGTCTCTGCTTTCACCTTATCCATTGGATATGTTGACCAATGCCTGGTGTACCTTGAATCAGATTTAAGGTCAAGCTAAGCTCTAGATCGCAAATCTAGGACTCCATTTAGAGCTTGCTCGAGCTTAGATCCAAAATCTGAGGCTCAAGTTTGTTAGCTGAGTTCGAGCGCAACAACAGAGGATTGAGATGGTGAGGCATTGTGTCTCCGGCAGAGTGAAAGAAGGAAGAAAAAGAAGGAAAAAGTAAAAAAAGAAAAAGAAGAAAAATATAAGTAAAAACATTAATTGAAGAGAGAGTGCCATCTGTGGGAGGTCATTGATGATCAATGAGGATCCCTTGCTGAAAGGAAAGTTGCTCTTTATGGTTCCGAGGGAAACTTTCATCAAAGTAAGGAGGAGGGGCTAAGGTCTTAAAGTAAGGCCCAATTTGAGATTAGGAGTAGCATCTTCCTCCATTTCTGGATGATACTCAAATCAAATTCCTTGCTTTTCAAGACAATACAAAGCGGTAAGGCGACCCATGAAAGCGTTGGAGTGACATATATCGTTGTTAGAAGCTTTGATGCATAGAGCCATGGCGTAGAAGAAAGCAAGAGGAGATCAAAGAGAACGAGAAAGGGAAGCGGTTGATGCCACTAAATAAGGAAAACGGATGAGAAACTGCAAAAGGTAGTGGACAATTTCTATAAGATAACCATGAAGAACATGGGAAATAGAGTAATTTCGCATTGGTCCTGGGGAACGTGGAAGAAGAAATTGGACATCATGTGATTAAATACCATTGTAAGCTTAGGTGTAGGAGAACAAAGCATCTTTCAACATGTCCAATCATTGAGAAACACATGTCCAAGAACAAAAGTGTTGGAATTCAAGTCGGCGGAAGACGACTTACCTGATTCCGATGCGTACAAATAGCCCCGGAACGAATGTTGAATTACAAATAAATCACGAACAACACTTCCTCATGATAGTCTGGATGCAATCACGAGGAAAGCACCCGATTTTCACAGCATAAATGCCTATTGTTCTTGCAAAGATGAAATGGAACGCCTTGATGGAAAGGGGAGAGAAAATGAAGAAAATGTTCTGAACGTACGTTTGTCCAACCAAAACAACAGTTGTCTTCAGGGGTCTTTTATATGACCCCATTACACCCCTTCATCGTAGCATATCAAGTCCACATGGTGCGGTCCAATCGCACCCCATCATGGACGTACTAGTTAAAGTACAACATCTCCCACTCAGACATGATGGGCCTGATAGCTCTCTATCAAGAATATAAGGCATTCAACATTCATCAACTTTACAAAAACAATTCATACTGACAAATAAACCGTGCGACCAGTGAGTACACCTACACTTGGGAGCTCAAATTATGCACCTATTAGGGATAACATAATGGCTACAACCCCGAAAAGAAATAAACAATTGATGTCTCACAATGCCCCAGACATATTTTGTTACATTAATCCAAGTATACCTATCCCTTAAAGGCTATACTTGATTATTCTCAAAAACACCATGTATTTACAATTACATCCACAACCACATAGGGCGATATAATTGGTCGACCAGTAAATACATGTAATAGATGTAAAACAACAATAGTCTTCCTTCGCATTCATGTCTCTCTTAATTTTAGAACAATTGCTTTCCTAGACACGTCCCATAGGCCATATCCATTCATGACCGCCCGTAACATGCTAAAGTAGCAACATTGATCTTTCACTTCGAGAACATAATTAGAAGTAACATAGGGTACAAAATTGAGGTAAATTATAAATTACCTCAAGGGCTCACACGATGAGTAAATAGGGATAATTTGACTCACATTCCCTTGTTGGTTGTATAATGCACATGTAGTACGAATTACGTGCTATAGTGAATTACTTTTTCTATAAGAGCATATGTCATTTATTAAATTTATTCACTATACGGATCTCAGCCTAAACATAGTCACGTGCTTTTCACGTACTCATGTTTAGCTTGAGTGCTATATCAGCTCGCTTTCTATAGCGCCTAATTAAGTACTCGCATCCGGCATCTTACGGGCATACATGATTATGTGACTATCATGTTTGATCTTATTATAAATAAATCATAGACCTCATCTTGATTCCAATCAATGCGACACATTTTATGTACTAAACTTGCTCTTTAGCATTTATTTGTACATAACGTCTCATCCCAACGCGCTTTCTAAAGCATTTGAGGCGATTGCTCATGTGAGTGAGCCAATCATTGCCTGTTGACATACTTTTCAATAATATATGTGTGTTTATGCTAGTCTCATAGTGGATTTGTACTTATTGATAGAATATCAAATCACTAATAAACAAACAAGTACAATACATCTGTCCACAAATACATAAACCAATGATCATTTACAATAACATATATCACATTTTACGCAATTCTAGTGACATCCTTTGGGTCAAGAATATGTCTCTAGGAATAGCCCTCATAAATGGATCAGCAACCATTCTATTGGTTGAAATGTATTCCAAGATCACTTCTTTCTGCGCTATAATATCTCTGATAAAGTTATTCTTTATGTCAATGTGCTTTGTCCTTCCATGATACTTGGGATTTTTCACATAGGCAATGGTTGCTTGACTATCGCAATAAACTATCATCCGTCTTGGAACAGCTCTTAAGTTGGAGCTCAGAATATCCAAAGTCAGAGCATATAAAAGATCAGCGTCCTCCCCGCCCTCTACCATCCATCCCATTGCATTCCATCGTCTCGTATTGTGCAAGAGCCACAGTGACTGCAACAAGAGGAAAGCCACCTCACCTTAATCAGTGACAGTGGCTAAATTTTTCAAGAAACGTCTTAGCCATATTGCTTCTTGCATTGTGGCAGAACATGCAATAAATTCTGCGTCCATCGTAGACAAGGCTGTGCATGTCTGTTTCTTGCTATTCCAAGAAATCGCACCTCTATTGAGCAACAACGCATATCCAGAAGTCGATTTATGCTCATCCAGGTCTCCACCCCAATCGGCATCTGAATAGCCTAATAGGCGTAAATCATTCCCTTGGTGACAAAGTCGATAGTCCATGGTGCCCTTCAAGTATCTCAAGATCCTCTTCATTGCTTTCCGGTGTGCTTGATTGGGATTTGGTTGATATCGGCTCACTAATCCCACGACATAACATATGTCGGGTCGAGTACACATCATAGCATATATCAAACTTCCGACTGCACTAGTGTAAGGAAAATTTTCCATCATTTTGATTTCTTTTGGAGTCTTAGGACACATCTCAGTACTTAGGTCTTCACCTTGTATGACAGGGGTATCAATGGAATTACAATGCTGCATATTGAAATGCTCAAGAATCTTCATAATATAAGACTCTTGTGATAAAGTAAGGAGTTTCCTTGATCGATCTCTTTCGATCTTAACTCCTAATATATAAGCAGCTTCTCTCATGTCCTTCATCTCAAAATTGGAGGACAACCATTCTTTTATAGTGATAACCAAAACCTTGTCATTTCTAGCCAACAGAATATCATCCACATAAAATGATATAATCACAAATTTATCTTTGGACCGCTTGACATATACACAGTGATCTTTTTCGATTATTGTGAAACCAAAAGTTATTATTACTCGATGAAAACGAAGATACCACTATCTTGATGATTGCTTAAGGCCATATATTGAGTGATGAAGCTTGCAAACTTTATGCTCTTGACCTTTAGCTATGAAACCTATTGGTTATTTCATATAGATTTCCTCATCTAATTCTCCATTGAAAAATACCGTCTTTACATCCATTTGATGTAATTCAATGTCCAAATGTGCAACGATGGCTAGAATAAGGTGTATTGAGGCAAACCTTACAACTAGTGAAAAAGTTTCCTCATAGTATATACCCTCTTGTTGAGTATAACCTTTTGCCACAAGGCGAGCCTTATACTTTTCAATGGATCCATCCGCCCTTTGCTTAATCTTGAAGACCCATTTCTTTCCAATGGCCTTACGATTGGGTGGTAGATCAACCAAGTCCCAAACATGGTTTGCCCTCATAGACTCCATCTCATCTTCCAAAGCTTTTCTCCATTCTTCCTTATTAGAGGATGAGAGAGCCTCTTGAACAATCTTAGGCTCGGCATTGTCTTTTTGAGCAATTATAAATGCTTCCCCTTCAATCTCAAAACGACGACGGGGAATACTTTTACGATTACTTTTACACAATTGAATTTCTCTTGAATTCAATTCATCAGGCGATGCAACACTCCCACTAGCTCTTGTGTGTTGAGGTAAATCTTCATTTTCCTCTACAACATCAGTGGGTGTGTTATCATGATCTTCCATCTAATATAATTGGAAGTCCTTATCAATCTCACCTTTACAAGGAAAATCGTTCTCCAAGAACGTGACATCTCGTGATTCTATTTCGGTCACACTTCCATCAGTTTGTTCACCTATAAACATGTACCATTTGGAGTGTTCGGAATATCTTATAAATATACATTTCTTCCATCTAGGACCTAATTTGCCTTGTTTATGGAAAAAATCATGAACATAAGCTGCACATCCCCATGGAGGTAGACTACTCAAGTCTAGTTCCCTACCAGTCCATAATTCATAAGGGGTGAAAGTGACCGATTTTGAGGGCACACGGTTAAGTATATAGGCAGCAGTCAATAACGCGTCTCCCCAATAGGAGATAGATAAATTTGCTTGCGCCATCATAGACTTAACCATTTCTAATAGAGTTCTATTCCTTCTCTCAGCTGCCCCATTTTGTTGTGGAGTATCAGGAATAGTCAATTGTCGTACAATTCCCTTTTCATCACAAAGAGCCTTGAATTGCTTCGATAGATATCCACGTCCATGATCGATTCTCAATGCCTTTATTATTTTGTTCAACTGATTCTCTACCATCGCTATATATCGTCTAAAGCAGTCTAATGCTTCTGACTTATGGGAGATCAGAAAGACATAACCGAAACATGTGAAGTCATCTATGAAAGTGATGAAATATGAGGCTCCATGCCTCGCCCTCACATTCAAAGGACCACAAATGTCAGAATGTATGAGATGCAATGAAAATTCAGCTCTAGTCCTTTTTACTAAATGGTTTTCTAGTTGTTTTTCCCGCCAGACAATGTTCACATAAGGATAGACTAACATTAGTGAGTGATCCTAAAAGGCTTTCTCTAGCTAATCTTTGCATTCTTTGCAATCCAATGTGACTTAATCTAGCATGCCAAGTACTTGTATCAATCTCAACGTTATTAAAAGATGCAATTAAAGAAAAACAACTATCAACATTAACATTGTACTGATTATAGTCAATGTCTAACACCATAAAACCATTTAATACATGACTTGAACCATAATAAACTGTACCATACAAAATGTCAACACAATCACCATGAAAATTCAATACATAACCTAAGCTAAGAAGAACAACTACAGAGACCAAGTTTCGTTGAATATCTGGAGCATAAAGGACATCATGCAGGAATATGTTTTGACCACCACGTAAGATTAATTTACATGTGCCGATACCCTTCACTTCAACTCTTGAGTTATTCCTAACATATATCCATCTTCTTCCAAGCGGTATCCGACGATACTCCACAAATGCTTCTCGGTCTCTAGCTATATGGTCTGTTGCTCCTGAGTCTACAGTCCACATTGGATGAGATTCAGCAAGCATTATAGTACTAGAAACAAAAGCATTACTCAAAGTAATGGAGTAATATGATACATTTTTTGGCTCAGTGCATTCACGAGCAAAGTGACCCATTTTGTCACAATTGTTGCACTCCATCTTGGCCTTGTCCTTCTTCTCACCACGCTTCTTGCATCGGAAGGTCTTAGCCCTCTTGGGTCCCTGATCAGTTATCTTCCCTTTGTTGTTGAACTGAAGATTCCTCTTGTGCTTGAAGCCCGGAGCTTTGTCCGAACTCGATTCAGCAACATAAGTATGGGTAGAGGATCTCGCAACCTCTAGGCGCTCATCCTCTAATTCCAAACGATGCGCAATATCATCAAAAGTGACAATGTTCTCATTATACGTTATATTGATCTTCATATGCTCCTAATTATCAGGAAGATACCTTATAACAACCCGAATTTGCTGTTCATCAGTAAGGGAGTGACCTGCCGACTTTAGCTCACGGATCATGTTTGACATCTTCTGAAGATACTGCCTCATCATTACATTTGGGTGCTTTCGGAATGGGTCAAACATAATGGTGAGTCTCCTCAGCTTAGTGGCAGATGTACCCCCAAACTTATTTTTCAAGGCAACCCACATAGCTTGAGTTTTGTCATAACTCTCAAACTCACACATGAGATCATTTTGCATACAGCTCAACAACATGATGCAAGCAATGCTATTTTTCTTTTTCCAAGCTTGATAAGCTTCCAGATCTCTCTTGTGTTGAGCTGAAGTTCCATGCTCAGGTTCATACATGGTATGGTTGAGGGTTTCCAAAACCTCTTACTCCTCAAGGAAGTACTGAACCTTTCAATGCCAAATATCATAATTGTCACTGTTCAGCTTCTCATCCTTATTGAGGTCAGCCACAATGGTCTTGGATGCCGAAGTCATAATCAATTGCTATAACACATTAACATAATAAACGCAGAATCAATACTAGCACACTATACAGAGTAACACACATATTTAATTTGCAGTAAAGACAAACTAAATTAATGATAATTCAACAAAAGACACAAAAGCAAAAGTTCACAATGTTCCCAATCAACTTTTATGTACAAATGTTCTATTATCATTAATTAGTTTAATTTGCGCAAATTTTAAGTTCTAGGTGAGAACTCCTTTCAATTCTACCAACTTACGAACTCACACTAGGAAAAATAATTACATGACCTTATGTAATTTCTACATTTTTCCTTAATACGAAAAACATAGCATGATAATAATTAACTTATAAACAACAATCATGCTTAAACTATAATTAAAATTACAATTCAACATGTAATGGATTTCCTACCATTGTTCTAATTTTCTATCAACTAGAAAATTGCAAGTATATTAAAATATATACATTATATCATTGAACCAAGCTCTACACAGCATATATAACATTATTTGCATACAAGCTAGCTACTTTGTATTTCCTAAACTACAAGAAAATACAAGCTACAAATGAATAAGCTGCATTAAACCAAAAAAAAAAAACGCGTACATAAGGTTTCTTACGCATTTTTATACATTTATAAAATTTAAAAGTATAATATAATTATACCACTTTGTAGATAACATTCATACAAACCAAATACCGCTGACCACGTTCCAATCGGAGCCCGCACGCGCCCCCAAGCGCCGCCCGATTGCGCGGCGCGTGTGCCAAACGGCTCCTGGCCGGTCTGACCGGTCCGACTGGTTTGACTGATGGACCGGTTGATTGGTCCGGCCGTTGACTGGTCAACGGTCAGGTCGGGTCGGGTCAACCAGTTCGGATCCCGAGTCGGGTCATGGGTCGGGTCGCCAGTCGGGTCGGGTCACCGGCCGGTGACCGGCCAGCCAACTATCGCCGGCGATGACGTCATCGATGATGTCATCCAGCGATCGACCATTGGATGACGTCACGGTGACGTCACTACGTGCCAGTTCGCCGACTGACGCGTGTCGCGCACGTGCCAGTTCGCCGATCGGGTGCGTGTGACGCACGCGTAGGCTCGCTGCCCGCTCGTGCACGTGGCGCCCACGCCTGACGTAGCTTTTGGCCACGCGTGTGAGCGCGTCCGGTGTCTTTCGATGGCGCTCGACCCATCGCCGGACTCGTTTTGACGAGCTATTTCACCATGTATATTCAAAAATTAATTTTGACAAAAAAATTATTTTGAAAAACGGCCAAAACCTCGACGGATGCATGCGACCCCGAACTTGTTCTTTGTTCCGATTCAATTTCGAGTTTTTCATATGGCAATTCCGACTATCAGAGATCTAAAAAGTGCAGAGTACAATCTCTTGATCTCACTATCAAATGGCAAATGAGAAAACACGATAAAAAAACAAGGCATAAATCATGACCGGGCTCTGATACAAATGTTGGAATTCAAGTAGGCAGAAGACGACTTACCTGATTCCGATGCGCAAACAGCAAATAGCCCCAGAACAAACGTTGAATTGCGAATAAATCACGAACAACACTTCCTCACGATAGTCTGGATGCAATCACGAGGAAAGCACCCGATTTCCACAGTGTAAATGCCTATTGTTCTTGCAAAGATGAAATGGAACGCCTTGATGGAAAGGGGAGAGAAAATGAAGAAAATGTTCTGAACGTACTTTTGTCCAACCACACCAACAGTTGTCTTTAGGGTCTTTTATATGACCCCATCACACCCCTTCATCGTAGCATATCATCCAAATGGTGCAGTCCAATCGCACCCCATCATGGACGTACTAGCTAAAGTACAACAAAAAGGAAATGCAAAGTTAAGTGGTTCTACAATAGTTCTAATTTAACAGAAGTTAAAGGTGAGAGGATTCCCGCTTGAGCATGGAATGGAAGGATAAAAATTCCCTATCACATGCTAGATTCTGAGCTAGAATTTGGGCTTGATCATTTTTTTGACGATCCAAAGCTACGACAGACTTCTCGAACTTCTCAAATTGTTCTGCTACTTTGTTAGCTTCACTGTCAGTTATGTCTAGTTGATGAGACAAAAGCTTGCGACATTCTTCGGCAAGCTAAGCTTCGAGACTGAAAATGTTTCTTTTCAATTGAAGCTCAGTCTCTAACATAACTAGAAATGACTGCATGAGATAATCTGCCGCAATCTTCTGTTTTTGAGCCTTTTCAGTAAATGCCTAGACCATGTGCTCTGAGAGGGCTAAAGACTGAAGTTGATTGCTATTTTTCTTGACGGTATCCAAGCTCTCGAGGAAGACAGGAAGGTATTTATCGTAGTTGGTTCGGAAGGTGCGATGCCTAATAAAAACAAGATCAGAATAGAATGATTGAAGGACTACTTTAGCTTGTATCTCAAGTCGAGAATCACCAAAGAGTCCAAAGAGGCCTTCTCCAAATATCTTCAGGAATGATTGAAGCCGTTCCTTCGAAGTAAGCTTGGCAAGTTCTTCTAGACTGTACTCAAAGGGGATGATAAAAGGCGTCCAAGTAATTTTGTGAAGAGTTTGCTTGTGTTGACACCCACAAATACTCGTATGGGCATGTGCTGGTCACGTGGGACAAAAGATCTAAAGTCCTTGTAGTGACCATATATGGGCCGAAATCTCTATGAGCCCAAGCCATAAATAATCATACTAGAAAAGACAATTAAAAACTATAGAAAAGTCGGGCTGAATTTTGACAGATGAACAAAGGCATATAATACCAAGATGAAGTAATGAGTTGCCACCTGTTGAAGCCAAGGATCACTGATGAGAATGCAACATTAATGGTGGAAATAGGTGGTAATAGTTAAAAAGGCGCCCAACTCAAAGGAGGAGTAGTTAATACTTACTGAACAAGTAGCGAGAATGTTGTCGAACAAGTATGGATAAGGCAGTTCAACATGAAACATGAAGCGACTCCTGAGGAGGAAGCAACCAACTATTGATGATTACCCAGTTGGCCTATAAATAACACAAATCATCCAACAAACAGACCCTCGAACAACACACAAAATTACTTTCTATTGTCTTTACTTTTACTTAGTCTAGCCTAGTTGTAGCTTAAGATTCCCACCGTAAATTCAATTTTGGTGAGTGTCTATATCACAGGAAGTGCTGTCAATTAGATTCCAGTGCCAACCACTATCCAACATCGTCGATTAGATCCTGACGTTATGTCCTCAGTTTTATCTAGAGATGGTGTTCATTAGATGTTGCCTTTGTTTGCCGTTGTTGATTAGATTCCAATGTTGTATTCATGTACATCTAAGAATATTGTATGCTAGGGGTGATTATCATTTTCGGTGTCGCTGATCAGATTCCGACGTTGTGTCCTCATATCCATCTTGGATCGTCGTCTATTAAGTGTCATCTTCACTGTCCAGCATCGTTGATTAGATTCTGGCATTGTATCTTGGAGCTTAGTGGAAAGTAGTGCTTTATTAAGCATTTTGTTCATATTTAGGGTTGTAGAAGTGCCTTCAATATTCTATAGACTACTTCAATTTTAATGGGCTTTCATTATTATATAAAAGTAATTTTAGGTGATGTCATTAATTAGGTTTTGACATTAATTATTATTGGTAATAGACGTATGATAGGCTAGTGACTTCTTTAATTTTGAGATTATAAAGTGTATAGTCTCATTCGCATTTGACTCTCTTTGTTTAAAATCAACACAGAACTTGAGTCTCCTTTGATAAAAATCAAAATATAACACTCAATGAAAAAAATTTGTTACGGGATCCAAAACTGACACCTCAGTGGGACTTGGTGTTGGTAACAAAGAGTGCTATGCTACACACTAGAGGTTGGAGCAACATGGACTGGGCAACATACAAGCCTTTACCAGTAATGGATGATACCCAACGTGCAAAATCATTATTCGCGCTGCCTGCCTTGAATTAAACACAAGGCGAGAATACAGACATCCCAAGGCAATAGGTCAAAGAACCACGTAGATTGGCCATTGAAGAAACTCATAATTACTTTGCTAATTACATGGTCAAGAGGATGACTTATGTGGTAAGACCATCGATAATCAATACATATCATGAATGCGCACAAGGACAACATGGGTTTCTGGTTGGTATGACCCAACCTTAGAGTGGGAATGTCGGTATGCTTCTTTACCATTACCTCCTACGGTAACTTTCAGTACTATAGGGCAAAGTATGCCATCCTTGGCACTTGTAAGGATCCTAAAAATAGGAGAAATGGTTTTGACAACCCAAACTAGTTGATCTAATCCCTAAGGGCCCCTCGATCCTAACAGCATAAATGGGCGGCAACCTCGTCATGATACACCATTTGCTATTGTTGGGATTGTCGGATTCCCAAAAACCGGATTCGACACTAAATCAAACCCCTAAACTTATGCGGAAGACGAGCCTGGGAAAAACATGTATCACCGATCCTAAAGCACACCATGGAATCGAGCGTACCTTGTTAGCCACAGATTAAACACCAACATTGATATGAGGAAGAGAAACTGGTCTCGTTCAATCCGATGACACGAATTTTGCCTTGAAGGGAAGAGAGAGTCGCCTTTTGCATTTGTTTTTCTTTTGGAGGGAGAGAGGGAGGAGGAACGTACGTTATGCCAAAAAGGTGCATTCCTTCATCTCTTTTCTCCCTTATATATGTCCCCTCAAAAGAAACGTGCCCCTTCATCATATCCCTCCATCCATGGGCCATAATCTTGTGGGCCGGGCTTTTAGGCCAAACATGGGAGGACGAGCCAACTTAGGCCCATCACAATAATTAATAAAACTATCATCTCCTACTTGCACATGGTGGGCCGAACATGATTCTCTTTATCTCTCTTCAACATTCATACCGGTGAATAATCCGTGCGACCAGCATACTTTGAGAGCTCGTTGCTATACATCTGTTAGGAATACATGGCAACTCATAATGGGCATCATACTCTGAGTAGATTTAGTATGCAGTACTCTAGATTGATTGATCACATTTATATCTCTCTTGATCTCTTTCAAACAATGATATATATATATATATATATATATATTGTATTCACAATTATGATTATCCCAAAGACAGTCATAATTGGTCGACCAATGAATACAAAACCACAATGTGATTCTCCAAATTCGATCTTCCTCTTTCCTTCAAACTCTCAATTTCAGTTTAGCTTGCTTTTCTAGAAATGTTCCATTAGATCGAATCAACTCATGACCATTGGCAATATCCTAAGATAACAAACACTAAATAAAAATCTTGAGTTATAAGTAAAAGTCATGAGGGCACTAAAATTGAGGAACTCTTTTCCTCAAGAGTCTCACACGACATAAAAGTTGAGATCAAACTTTTGCCACTTTTATTGGTCGTCTCATGCATACGTAATATGAAAGTATTAACTCATTTCCCATGGAGCGTATGTCTACACCTTCAATACCGTACAGATGATAGTTCGAGATATACCCAATGTCTAACTTGAGTTCACGTATCTACTCATTCACAAAATTCATCAGAACTCACATCTGGCATCATAGACATATAAAGTAAAATATGTGGGTTATTTTACGTTCGGACATAGTAATTATTATGTCATCATCTTAACATTCAGTTAAGGCGACATACTTATTTTAAGCGTGAGCTCTCGATTATCACCTAGATAACAAGCTTAAAAACAGTCTTATCTCTATTTATCACATAGTAAATAGAGGCGATTACCCGTGTAAATGAGCCAATCTTATATCTGTCCGATATACTTTCTCAACTTAAAGTAATGCATTGAGTATTAAGATGCATAAAGATCAAACAAAGATTCATAGGCATTAACAATGAAAAAAACACAAGTTCATTAATGTGAACAACTCAAGGAAATTACAATATCCAGTACATCAGACTCTATATAATCCTAGAGATTTTACATGACTACAAAACACATCTCTAGGTATTGGCTTTGTCATAGGATCTGCTACCATTCTATGTGTAGATATGTACTGTAAGTTCACATCCTTTCGTGCAATCATATCTTTGACAAAGTTATACTTGGTATCTATATGTTTGGTCTTGCCATGATATTTTGGATCTTTGGTGTACGCTATAACTACTTGGCTATCACAGTTAACCAATAATGGATTTGCAGCTTTCTCAATAACACCTAAATGATCCAAAAATCTCTTAAGCCAAACTCCTTCTTGTACCGCTGCTGATAATGCCATGAACTCAGCTTCCATCGTGGACAAGGCTATACATGTTTGCTTCTTACTACTCCATGATATAGTGCCATTGTTAAGTAAGTAAGCAAATTTATAGGTAAATTTTCTTTCATCTAAATCTCCTCCTCAATTAGCATCTGAATAACCTTCAAGTCGCAGATCCTTTCCTTGGTAATTCAACTTGTAATCAGCAGTTCCCTTCAGATACCTCAGTATTCTCTTAATGGCCTTCCAATGTGCTTGACCTGGGTTGGATTGGTATCTACTCACCATTTCAATTACAAAACATATGTCAGGTCTTGTACATATCATAACGTACATCAAGCTCCCAACAACACTAGCATAAGGAACATGTTTCATTTGTTCCTTCTCTTATGGAGTCTTTGGACACAGTCTATGGCTCAATCCTTCACCTTTTGCAATAGAAGTGTCTATGAGTATACAATCTTGCATACGAAATCGTTCAAGAACCTTATTCATATATGTTTCTTGCGAAAGAGTTAACGATCTCTTCGAACGATCTCTTGAAATCTTAACTCCAAGAATGTATGCAGCCTCATCCATATCCTTCATCTCAAAGTTGGAAGACAACCAACTCTTGACAGTATTAACAAACTCCATATTGCTTCCGAAAATTAGTATATCATCAACATATAATAATATGATCACAAATTGATCTTTGGATCTTTTAATATGGATGAGGCACACAATGATCCTCATATATGCCATTATGACATTATGAAAACGTATATACCATTGTCTCGATGACTACTTAAGGCCGTATATCGATCTCAAAAGTCAACATACATTTTCTTCTTGGCCTTTCACTATGAAACCAACAAGTTGTTCCATATATATTTATTCCTCTAATTCTCCATTGAGGAAAGCAGTTTTTACATTCACTTGATGTAACTCAAGATCCATACTAGCCACTATTGCTAGAATAATGCGAATCAAGATAAATCTCACTACAGGAGAAAATGTTTCTTCATAATCAATTCATTCATGTTGGTTATACCCCTTCGCCACAAGGCGAGCTTTATGCCTTTTTATTGAGCCATCAGCTTTTCACTTTATTTTGAGAACCCACTTGTTCCCAATAGCTTTGCGTTCCTTTGGAAGATCAACCAGTTCCCAAACTTGGTTTGACTTCATTGACTCAATCTCCTATTCCATTGCATGAATCCATTTTTCCTTACTAAGGCAACTTAGAGCCTCATGTATATTTCTTGGCTCATCCTCATCTTGTGGAGCAATTATAAAAGTTTCCCCTTCAATGTCAAAATGTCAACGGGGAATACTTTGGCGACTTGTTCGCCATATGGGAGATTGTATACTTTGCACATCATTCCCCATTATGATCCCACTAAGATTAGATAATGATGACGTCGTCTCATCTTGTGGTTGCAATTGAGAATGAGTTGAATTCAATTCATCACTTCTCATATTACTCCCACTTGGATGAACTCCACTAATATTATTATCTTGATCTAAGGTTTCAAATAGGGAGTAATCTTCCCTTATTTCGCCATTCTTAGGAAATTCATCCTTTAAGAATGTGACTGGTAATTCAAATTCAGTTATACTCTCACTTTCCTGCTCACCTATGAACACATATCCTTTCGAGTGTTCGGAGTATCTTATGAAAATACTCTTATTTCCTCTGGGACCCAATTTCCCAAACTTGTGGGAGGACTCGTGAGTATAGGCAGCACAACCCCATGGCTTAAGAAAACTTAAGTTCGGTTTTCTACCTGTCCATAACTCATATGGAGTGGAAGTAACTGATTTGGAAGGCACCCGGTTAAGTATATAGGCAGCAGTTAACAACGTATCACTCTAAAAAGTGATAGGTAAGTTAGCATGCGCCATCATGGACCTAACCATTTCTAGTAGGGTTCTATTTCTTCTTTTCGCAACACCATTTTGTTGAGGAGTTTATGGAATAGATAACTGTTTTTCTATTCCTTTCTATTCCTTTTTCATCACATAATTTTCTGAACTCATTAGATAAATATTCTCGACCTCGATCGAATCTTAATATTTTTATTTTCTTGTCTAATTGATTTTCTACCAAGTTCATAAACCTTTTGAAACAACTCAATGCTTCAGATTTATGAGAAATCAAATAGACATATCCGAATCGAGTATAATCATCTATAAAAGTGATGAAATAAATAGCCCCATGCCTTCCTCTCACATTCATTGGACCATATACGTCAGAATGGATTAAATGCAGAGGAAATTCAGCTCTTTTACCTTTTCCAAATGGTTTCCTTTTCGTTTTCCCTTCTAGGCAATGCTTACATATGCGCAAATCGACTTTTTCAATGTTACCCAACAAGCCCTCTTTGGCTAGTCTATTCATATGTTGTTGGCCAATATGACCAAGTCTAGCATGCCACGCATTCACATCATTATCATATGAATTAGGAGACGTGAGAAGGGAATAACAAACATTTGCATTAACATAATCAATATCTAATACAATGAAACCATCCAGAAAATAACCACAACCATAGTAATTTGTATCCAAAAATAAATCCATACCTCTATTATGGAAGTTCATATTAAAACCTAACTTGACCAATACTAAGACAGACACTAAATTCCGACGAATCTCCGGAGCATACAATACATCATGTAGGAATAAAGTGCGTCCACCACGCATGTTCAGTTGGCAGGTGCCAATTCCTTTTACTTCAGCTCTGGAGTTGTTTCCCACATAGATCCACTTAGTTCCAGTTGTTACTCGTCGGAATTCCATGAAGGATCCTCTATCCTTCGCTACATGGTCTGTCGCTCCTGAATCTACAGTTCACAAAGGATTAGACTCAATTAAGAATACAAAACTTGACACATAGACAAAGTTCTTAAAAGCACAAGGGGTGTATACCTTATTTGGCTCACAACAGTTGCGAGCATAGTGACTCTTCTTGTCACAATTGTAACACTTTACCCTTGTAAGCTTCTTCATTCGAGGACGCTTTTCTCTTTCATGTTGGTTAAGCTTAGGTTTCTTTCCTGAATGACCTGCTTCCTTGCCTTTCCCTTTATCAAACCAGTTAAGACGTTTGCGCTTGGAGCTCGAAGCTCCATGTGAGCTAGAACCAGCATGATAGATTTTAGCTTCTGGCTTAGCCGCCAAGAGGCGGTTCTCTTCCAGCTCAAGATGACGCACTGCATCCTCAAAGGTTTTGATATTTTTATTATGGGTTAGGTGCACCTTCATATGCTCCCAACTCTAAGGCCAGGAACGAATCACTGCTTGCACTTGCTACTCATCAGTGAGGACATGGCCAGCATCTTTCGGCTCATTAATCATGTTTTACATCTTTCTAAGATGTTACTTCATGGTCTGACCATGAAGCTTCTTATAAGAGTTAAACCTAATAGTGAGCTGCCTCAGTCTGGTCAACGAAGTATGACCAAATCTTGCTGCTAATGCTTCCCACATTTCCTTGGCATTGTCAAAACGCCTAAACTCTCACATGACGTCATTGTCCATGCTACTCAGCAACATAATGCGAGCAAGAGAGTTCTTTCTTTTCCATGCAGCAAATGCTTCCTTATCTCTCTTGTGCCGTGCAGTGTTTCCTTCTTCAGGTTCTACCATGGTTAGGTTAAGAGCCTCTAGTGGTTGAAGCCATTGATCTGAATACATCAGACATATATGCATGAATTATTAATGCCTATCATTTATGCATCCATTTTGCACAGACTCATCATATTAATGAAAAATTTCAAGTAAGGTTTCAGAATCAAAATGTCACTATGTTTCCAATCATCCTCCAAAAATCTTAACTTAAAACTATCATTAATATAATTGTCTTATGCAAAATAAATTCTATGAAGCTACAAAAACTTCTATGAACTACTCACAACAATCAATAATAACAGAAAACAAATAATATTTGAAATCCTATAGAATAATAATGCTTTCATATAATACAACTAACATATCAGTTGCTACATCAACAACAATCAGGTAGTAAACATTACATAAGATGTCCACAAAGCACACTTAGCAAAGGCTAGCAAATACATCTAATACCAAGTCAATACACGAACTGGAAAAGATCCTATTTTGTTCAATTTCTTGATCTTTTCCCTTGTAACAATCCAGTAATATTTATCTATAAAATCCATCACAATTTTCCTATATGAAGCGGCTTTGTTGACATCCCATATGCGATTCAACACTCCTTGCCATTCTGGTGGAAGAGTGTTCATGAAAAATCGCACCATCTCAGACTGTGGCAGGGGACGACCAATCCGTATGACCTTTTGAATTTTCCTGTTGACTTCAAGAACGTGATCAATTAAGTCACCACTCTCCCATCGATGATCAGTCAGCTCAGCTATCAACTTAGAAAGCCTTTCATTTTGTTCATCGGTAATTGCACGAATAGGTGTGCGTAACCTAAGGGGAGGCATTGTTCCTGCAACAAATGCAGAACAAATAAGGGATCACATATAATCCACATAGACTTAATTGCACGAATAGGTGTGACACGCGCTAACGACCGCGTAGGCGCACGTGCGTCGCAAGTGTGCGCGTCGGTCGCGCGCGCACGTGTGACGCACACGCCTTCCCCTGCGAATCGGCGCGTGCAACACCAGTTGGTTCCAACTGCGCGTGGGGGCGCGTCTGGTGGCCTTTGGTGGCATTCCGCCACTCATCGCGCTCATCTCGACGAGACTTGTGGCATCCCAAAATTCATGACGACCTCTAGTTACATTAAAGTCTATGAATAGGTGATGGAAGTGCCATTAAGTTATTTTATAGCCATTTAATCCATAATGTGCAATAAGATTTATGGCCAAGCCTTTAATGGATAATTATTTGATAGGAAAGAAAATCCTATCTTTGGCCATGTGTTTTATAAGTTGGAATTTATGGATTTATGATTTCAAGATTTACGGCCATATGAAATCATAATTTAGTATTTATATAAGTGGGGATTTAAGGTAAATTATTGAAAGTAAAATGGACTTATTTAAGAAATTTTTGGGCCATTAAAGCTTGGACTTTAGGCCCAAGTGAGATGGGCCTAAAGTGGGCCATAAGCCTGGCCCATGTCAACGCATGGAGGGGGGTGGAGGAGGAGCCGCATGGCCTCCAAGTGTCTTCGGCAAGGGAGACACTTGTCTCCTTCTTAGGGACAAGTGTCCCTCATGCAAAAATAAGAATGGATGCATATATATATACAACAAAAGAGAGAGAGAGGGAGAGAGAGAGAGTGGCTGGTGGAGAAACCGCCCAAAGGGAGAGAGAGGGAGTGGTGAGAGAGAAGGGGAAGCTGAGAGAAGGAGCTGTCTGCCCATCGCCGCCCGTTTGCCGCCCGTGTGCCATCGTTCTCTTGATCTTAGAGGCAAGTTGGGACTAATTTCCACTCTTGCATGTGTGCCTTGCATGTGTGATTCATTGGTGGTAGGTTTCGGATGTTAGAGTAGGCAAAACCGAAGCTAGAATGTGACTTGTTCTTGAGTATGCTTGCTGTTTTCGTATGAACCGCCTGCACCAGAATCTTGTGGGAGCTTTCATGCATGTTTCGAGTTGGATTTTGACTTTTATTCCTTCATGAAAGTTGTAGCTAACATCTTAAAATACAACATATTAAAATTTGGGACAAAATGATGGATATTTAAAGGGTCAAACCCTCATCCTACGAAGACACTAGATCTGTAACTGTTTTGCTGACCTTTTGGTATATCTGTGGTTGCATGTCGATTTTTACCAATAATCTCTCTTCGACTTCTTCATGAAACTTGTAGAGAACATCCTAATGATTAACATACTCATATTTGAAGTAAAATGAACAAGTATAGCCTAGTGAATCGACTTACTCTTGAAGACGGAAAATCTGGAAACACGGTACTGGACACCCGAGACTTCATGGACCCATATGGTAACTTTTCTTTGGAAATCTGACTTATATCTCTGAATAAAATTTGTAGGTGAAATATTGAAGTAAAACATATCCAAATTTCAGAGGAAACGAAGAAGAATAAGTGGGTGAAAACTCGTTATTTCGGAGATGACTACACTGGACGTTTCGGTACGAGAACCAGAAGCTTCGTATGACTATAGAAAATGATCTAGAACGAATCTGACCTAGAAGTCTTGATGAAAAATCTACTTTAGTGTCTTAACTATAGTCTTAACTATAACCTGGTAAATTTCATAATTTTCGGAGGTCGTTCGAGTATTTTAATCGAATTATTTCGAAAACTGCATATTCTGTCTCTATCCGAAATTACATGCTGTATTTGTGTGAATTGTATCTTCTTGTGTGGAACTCTATTGGGCATGTGTTTCCACGAAATTACTATCTTATTGTCTTATCTATCACATGCTTTGATTTCATGATTTTTGAGAAGCATATGGATATTTAATTTAAATATTTTCTAAAAATGGTACATGCTGGAATTTTGTAAACTTTGAAAAGGCATGAAATATGGACCATTTTATATTGCATGGACTCCATGAATTGTATTGTTATGGATGATGGTGTCTTGCTGCATGCATGATAATGATTTGAGATGCATGTATGAATTCAATGATGAATATGATCTTGATTGCCATCACATCACATGCCATGTTAAAATTGAATTATAATTGAAGATGAGAAATGAGATGTATGAGAATATGCATCGTGGTGATAAGAAGACCGTCGGGGGTGTGAGCTGACGATGCCCTAGGAGTCGGGATGCCCAAAGGTTCGAATGAGTTGATGCCCTTTGGATGCCTGGTTGTATTATGAATACATGCCTAGAGGTTTTCCCCGGGAGTGTCGGGATGCCCGGTTGTATTATGATACATGCCCGGAGGGTGAGGGGTTGTATCATGATGCATGCCTGGAGGGTAGGGGTAACCATTTTCATGGCGAGCCCCAAAGATTCCTCGTGATGCCAGGTGGGATGCGAGATGCCCAGAGGTTCGAATGAGTCGATGCCCTTTGGATGCTCGATGTATCTTGGATACATGCCCGGAGGTTCCTCATGATGCTAGTTGGGATACAAGATGCCCAGAATGTGGGGGTGCCGGATGCCCGGTTGTATCTTGGATACATGCTCGGAGGTTCCTCGCAATGCCAGGATTGGGCGCGAGTGATGAATGTGGGATGCAAACATTGGTCCCAGGATAGAGAAATATGGCGGTCCAAAATGAAATTGAAATTGAATTATGCATGATGATATATGCATGATATGATGAGATATGCATGAATGCATGGTAATGATGATGGTACATGTGATATGGTAATATGATGATGATGTTATATGCATGGATGCATGGGCCATATGTGACATGATGATGGTAAGTGTATGATATGATGGTGATGTCTATATGATGATGATGGTACATGAGGTATGATGACATGTGCATGATGCCATGGTATGTTGTGCATGGATGCTTGTATGACATGTGATGCTATGATTGTGATGATTGCATGGCATGATGTATTGAGTGGTTTATTGGTCCTTTACCTGCTGAGTAGTTGTACTCATCTCTTCGGGGACCAACATTTCAGATTAGTAGATGGATTGAGTGGTTGGATATGACCGCGAGGAGAAGGATAGCAAAGGAGGGAATTTTTGGACGCCGACACTAATCGATGGACTTTAAGTATTCGATTGTTGGAGAAGATGTTGGTCATCTTTTGAAGTATAGCCGAGTATAGAAACATTAGCATTTCAATGTACCGACTAAAGATGTCAATCTGCTTTATGTAAGTAAACGTGTTCAGCTTTAACTTATATAAGATGTTTAGTAGGTGTGCATCATTTTCTGAATATAGGGAAGGGAGTTTGTTGGGTGTGCTTCCATATATGAATTGTGCAAGGGACCTATAAAAAAAAAAAATGTAAACCCCCATGATTGTATGGACCCGCTGCAATTGAAATGGTATCAGAGTGACAAGTTAATAGGGAAAGTGAAAGGTGAGCGAATTGTGGCGACCCTAACAGATCAAGGGCCGTCGAGGGGTACCACAAGTCCTTCCTTCCAACACCATCAGAAATCGATTTTGAGTTACAGACACTCGAAAAAAATGGATGAACAAAGATGCACGGGTGTCGGAATTTTTCGTCGCGATTGGTGTCGGCCGATTAATTTCGCGAAAAATCAATAAGTAATCATCCATAAACATGAAAAGGGTTGAGAAAAACATGGAAAAGGATTGGGAAACTAGAACTACGGCTTTGATACTAATGTTGGGATTGTCGGATTCCCAAAAACTGGATTCGACACTAAATCGAACTCCTAAACTTATGTGGAAGACGAGACTGGGAAAAACATGTATCACCGATCCAAAAGCACACCATGGAATCGAGCGTACCTTATTAGCCACAGATTAAACACCAACACTGATATGAGGAAGAGAAACTGGTCCCATTCAATCCGATGACGCGAATTTTGCCTTGAAGGGAAGAAGGCGTCGCCTTTTGCGTTTGTTTTTCTTTTGGAGGGAGAGGAAGGTGGAACGTACATTATGCTAAAAGGTGCATTCCTCCCTCTCTTTTCTTCCTTATATACGTCTCCTCCAAAAAGAAACGTGCCCCTTCATCATATCCCTCCATCCATGGGCCCTAATCTTGTGGGCTGGGCTTTTAGGCCCAACATTGGCGGACGGGCCAACTTAGGCCCATCACAATAATTAATAAAACCATTAGCTATTAATGAAAATGCCTAAGAAGTTGTGAGTGTTCCTAATGTTATGTTTACAGTTCAACCCAATGTGCTACCCATACCTACAACTGTTGAAAATAATGGAATAGTACTAGTTCTGCCTAGGGATTAGGAGCTAATGCCTCTCGCTAGGGGGCAGGACCAACCTTTCCTACTAGCATTCCTAAATGCTAATCTACTCGTACACAATCAGGAATGTAAGCCTATACATTTTAATCTATAGCCAAACTATCCATTGGTCAACCAAAATATACCTTAAGTGTATGAGGTTTCACAACAACCAATATAGGTTTCACAGCAACTTGTATACTAGGCTCTGCAACCACTTGTGCCTCAAGTCTCAGAACAACCTATATACCAAGCTCCATAACCACCTATATATCAAGCCCCACGGCATATAGCTTACTAACCTCCTCGACAAAATGTGAACTTAATGTTGTACCTTAACCATGGTGCCCAACAACCAATAAGATTGATTACCTATGGCCGTTCTAGGACACAACCAAATGGTTGTCGAACATACCCTAAGGAATAATGTAGGTGATCCTGGTCATATGAGAAATGTTTATTTAAAACCTTATCCAGATTGGATGGACACAGTTCCTTATCCACGAGGATTCAAGATGCTAAAATTTACATTGTTCACTAGAGAAGAGGACTAGTCAACTTTCGAATGCATCACACGTTTCTTAGCCTTATATGGCGATGCAACTCACGGTGATCATTGAAAGCTCCGCTTGTTTCGACTTTCACTATTGAAGACAGCTTTCACATGGTATCCGGTGCTACCAGCCAATTCAGTTTTCTCATGAAAGCAAATGGAATGACTTTTCCATACTTGGTTTTAACGAGTTGTTCTAGATTTACTGATTGTTGACTTGTCAGCCATGAGATAAATAGCAAATGAAACAGTCGATCAATTCATATCAATGTACAAAAGAGCTAGGAACAAATGCCTGATCCCATTGCTTGAGAAAACAATCGCCGATTTAGCCTTCAATGGTTTAAATTTTGAAATTCGGGAAAGTATGATAGGTCAGCCTTACTCAGACTTGTTCCAATTATCCACTATACCGATCAAACATAAAAGCTTGCTTTGTGAGAAGGACAAGAGACATGGTCAAAGAGGAGAAGTTAACATTGAAGCAAATGATTTCGATGAAGAGCAAATGGAGCTACCAGAAGTTATTGTTGCCAAAATGGTCATTGAAAGGCCATACACATGCCAGGCGTTGAAGTCGGCCAAAGCAAAAGAAAAGTCAAGCATTATGACTAAGGCCAAAAAATTAGTCTACTACTTGTTCAAATATTAGTAGGACCGAAGAAATTTTTGATCTACTTTTGGTGAACGGAAATAAAACTAACATAAGGACATAATATTTCATCTAAGAGTTGGTAGGAAAGAGATATTGCAAATGGCACCACTCGTGGAGTCATATTGCTTCGATTATGTGGTCCTAAAAAAGAATATTTGGGAAGCAATTCGACAAGGAAAGATAAAGTTTATTGATGACAAAGGGAAGTCCCCAATGGAGATAGACGTGGATCCTTTCGCGGTAATGACCAATATGGTATTGATTAGGGCTCGAGGTAGAAGATATAGGCCACCCAACATCTGTACTCATTGCAGGTAGATGATTGAAGAATCAAATCCTCCAGACCAAAGAGAATATGAGCATCCCTTAAAGGACGGCATTGTTGGCGAATACCAAAATGCAAAAACTTCTAGACCATATCATAGTGTCCCTCACCAGAGTGAAGTGGCTCATGTAGAAACTCATTCCCCTCATCGAACGCCTCATCAATCTTTCAGACAAAGGTACGATGAAGGAGATCCCATCATAGACACATTGGGTCAACCTAGTAAGAAGTTTGACTATTATGTGAGCTACACACCTTCATCCGGTTATCCACATAGAATCATTTTTCATGATTAGGGAGATGAGCCTTATAATAATGCGGGAGATCAGGACCATTGAAGGACGATGAAGGTCCCTTGTGACCCACCGAAGGGTGAATGGTACGAGACCTAAGAGGTCCAAAGTGGTACTATGATGCAAACCTGAAAAAGAATGGCTCAAAGGAAAAGAAAGATGTGTCAATTGCAACATCAAGCCAATCAAATCCATTTCACCCAAATTAAACCAACATTAATTGCGACCAACAGACCAAAGCCTTGTAAAACTAGGAACTTGGTTTGGAAAAGGAAGCCATATACGGATGGGAAGACATCAGAATTAGGAAGAGATAAGATGGTCGCACAAATTCCGGAGAAGGACGAAGAACGTACGCCAAGGCAATTGTTTAGGTCAATGTCTCCTTTAAGTTCATAGATGGTTTAGGTCAGACTACCCAATGAGTTCATAATGGATCAAAAGTATCCCGAGCATAATTGAGGAAAATTTCGCTCATGAAAAGGAGGGAGCACAATTCTCCTTCAATAACGAAGAAGTAATGGAGTTTAAGAAACCTCTTGAGAACCTTTCAAATCACTTGAGGGCTTTGAAAATTAGTGCCAAAGTGAATGGTCGCTTGGTTACCAAAGTATTAGTTGATTGAGGATCAACTCTGAACCTTTTTCCATATAGATTCTTTCAGAAGTTGGGTAGGAAAGATGAAGAAATAATCCCATCAAATATCCAACTCTCAAACTTTACTAGAGAGGTTACTGAAGTTAAAGGAATATATGTAGCTAACTTCACAGTAGAGTCGAAGACTTTGAGAACACCTTTATGCGTCGTTGATGCTGATGGGTCATACAACCTATTGTTAGGAAGAGATTGGATTCATGAAAATCAATGCATACCATCAACATTACACCAAATGTTGGCCTTTTGGAATAGGGACAAAATTGAATATGTCAAAGCCAATACCAGGTCAAATGTCGTATGGGCCTAAGCACCAGGCATGACAAAGGTTTGCCAGGGGCAAAAGATGATAGCACGTGCATTTGTAAGCCCCCATAAATTGATCCTAGTAGTATTGCATTCTTCTGTTTTGACAAGGGAGGTGTTGAGTGGGTCCTTAAGATGGAACTGACAGGGTGTCTGGATAATGTTATTTATGGAAAACCTTATTTGTCGGAAGACCTCATTAAGAGGTAGACGGCCTATAGAGTCGAACAAGCCGAACAATCAATAAACACTTTTCACAGCATTTGAATTTTAATGAATCACTGATTAAAGAGAATGATAAAATGATGCAAGCTCAAGACCCATTGGAGGAAATTAACGTTGGAGATGAGTTCCACTCTTATCCAATCTATGTAAGCAAGTTGCTCTATTGTGAGTTTAAAGCCTAATTAATACATATGCGAAGAAAGTACAAAGATTGTTTTGCTTGGGACTACCATGTAATGCCTAGTCTAGGAAAGTGATGTGGACATCGAGCCATATCAAGGAAGGGGTGCTAGGGACCCATTGTCTATTCCTACTGGTTCAATCACTCGAGCGCAGGCCAAGCAATTTAGGCAAGTTGTTGGCGTCATGGTTTGTGATCTTTGGCATGGAGATGACCGTGGATCAAATCTTGAAGAATCTTGGAAATCTTGGTGTAATATAATTATCTGGTCACCAAATATTTGACCAAGTCAAATAGGAATATTCTTTTTATTTAGGAATATTCTAGAATAGGAATATTCTAGAATATGACGCATTAGATTTTTAGGGTTGGTTTTAGGGTTTGTGTGGCGGCTAGAAAACCTATATAAAGGATTTGTCAAATTTCTTTGTGATGGATAGATATTTTATTTTTGAGAAAAAGAATTGAGAGGTTCTCTTTTATTGTTCTTTTGAGGACTTGACCTAATCAAGATTCTCTTGTGGCGGTCAATTTGACTTATCAAGCGAGATAGCAAATTCTTTCGTTCGTGGCGTCTATAACATTGATTGGTTGACACGTGTTCATCAACAGGTCACATTCATATTGAGGTTGCCAATCACGGGTTTGATTGGAGGTCGAGGTTTGCAATTCACATCATCTGGGCCTTCGTAGAACAATCCTTCCGCAATGATTCACATCGTTTGGTATCGAGCTTACTTTCACAAGGTCTATTTATCTTTAATTTTCTGTTGATATTTAGAAATTTGAGATTTATTGAGCTAGGGTTTCGGTTCTAGCTAATTTAGGGATCCGATTGCTTTTGTGCTTCCATATGTAGTTGTTTGCTGTTAGTTTTAAATTTTCTTTTCTAGCATCTTAAATTGTATATGAGTTCATCAAAAAAAAAAAAGAAAAAAAAGAAAAAAAAGAGAAAAAAAAAGAAGAGAAAGGAAACGCACAAAAAAAAAAAAAGTGCGCAAGAGAAAAAAAACAGATTCCGAAAAAAAATTAGCCGAACAAAAATAAATCAAGAAGGCGACTTATTTGTTAGTAGACCAAATTGAAACAAAATCAGTGTTGATTTGCGTTTCAATTGGAATTTTGAAAGTTGTACTTGTTGGTTTGACATTGTTACTTACTGAAACAAAATCAATAGTGATCTAATCTTGTTTGATTAGTTTGATTGATTGTCGTGAGGGGGTTCAGAGATAGGTTTTGAGTCTAATAAAGAGCTTGTAAAAAGAGAATATGAGAGGAAAAAGGCAAGAGTGTGTAAGCTTAATTGAGGGTGGAAAAAGTCTAGACTTGAGTTAAACACGAGGGGAGTGACAAACACCTCGAGAGAAACACGTGAGGGAGCGATTGGTGAGGATTTTGAGACTAACGTTTACTTGCGGGTCTAAAATATGTTGCTTGAAGAAAGCGTGAATCAACGTGAGGTTGACTCTATACGAAGGGATGAAGTGCTTGTGGAAAGCATCCAGCAATTGAGGGCCGTAGTGGAGGAGCTTAGTGGCCGAATGATGGGGAATGTCATGAGGGTTGATGGTGATCGAGAGATACCCCGAGGAAGGCCGCAACATCAGCGAGATGCCTCTAGAACACAACATAGAAGACAACGGCAATATGATGATGATGAGGCCGACATGGAGGATGATTGAGATGCTCGATTTGGAAGGTGGAATGGAGCCTGGGGGTTTAAACACCGAGAAGATAATGAACTTGGCAATATCAAGATGAAGATTCATTCTTTCCAAGGGAAGAATGATCCCGATGCATATCTAGAATGGGAGAAACACATGGAGATGGTATTTGATTGCCAACGATACTCCAAGCTCAAAAAGGTAAAAACTGCAACTGTTGAATTTATTGATTATGTTATAATTTGGTGGGATCAACTTGTGACTAGTATGAGGTGCAATGGTGAAAGATCAATAGAGACGTGGGATGAGATGAAAGCAGTGATGAGGAGGTGTTTTGTACCCAGTCATTACCACCGAGATTTGTTTCAGAAGCTACAAAATCTCACACAAGGCAATAAGAGCGTGGAAGAGTATCACAAGGAGATGGAGATTGCCATGATCCGTGCTAATGTGGTGGAGGATCGTGAGGCCACAATGTCAAGATTTTTGAGCGGTTTGAGCCGAGACATAGCAAGGGTGGTGGAGCTGCAACACTATGTTGAATTGGAGGAATTGGTGGACAAAGCTATCAAAGTTTAGCGGCAATTGAAGTTGGACCGAAATCACAAGAGGGGAGGAGGTTCAAATCAGAATTGGAGATCCAATTGGAAGAGAGATGAGAAGCCAAATTAGAGAGGAAATAACACCAAAACCGATACCTCAAAGGAGAAGGAGAGGGATGGTAAAGTTGGAACGAATCCAGTTTCAGGTAAAACCAAAAACCCTAACACTAGAACACGTGAGATTAAATGTTTTAAGTGTTTGGGCATGGGTCATATGGTGAATCAATGCCCTAACAGGAGGGTGATGATCATGACTGGACATGGTGTTATTGAGTCCGAAAGTGAAAGGGAAGAAGAGGATGATGAGATGCCACTGTTGGAGGATTGTAGTGATGGAGAAGTGGCTATAAAAGGAGACTTATTGGTGGTTAGGCATTCTCTGAGTGTGCAAGTAAAGGAGGATGAGCATCACCAACAAAGAGATAACTTGTTTCATACAAGATGTGTGGTGAATGGTAAGATCTGTAGTATGATAATTAATGGAGGTAGTTGTGTGAATGTGGCAAGTTGTACTATGGTGGATAAGTTGGGTTTGAAAACGATAAAGCACCCTAGACCTTACAGACTTTGATGGTTAAATGATAGTGGTGAGGTGAACGTATCGAAGCAACTTCGAATTCCATTTGAGATAAGGAGATATAAGGACGAGGTAGAGTGTGATGTTGTACCTATGCAAGCGGGTCATATCTTGCTTGGAAGACCATGGCAATATGATCGAAAGGTACATCATGATGGATATACTAATCATTATTCATTGGTGATGAATCAAAAAACTTATACCTTGGTACCAATGACACCTAGTGAGGTGTATCAAGATCAGTTAAAGTTACAATAAGAAGCCAAGAGAGAGAGAGAAAAGGTGAGAAATCCGAGGGCTTGCGTGGTGTGTTTGAGACGCAAGGAAAAGGAGAGGCTGAGAGAAAGATTGTGGTAAAAACTGAGGGAAAAGAAGAGAGGAAAGAAAAGAGGAAAAATAATTTTTATGCAAAATCAAGTGAAATGAGGAGAGCCTTTGTTGTAGATCGGCCGATGCTTGTACTTGTGTACAATGAGGTTTTGTTTTCTACTAATGATCTTGACCCAAGTTTGCCTAGTCCTATTGTGTCTTTATTGCAAGAATTTGAAGATGTCTTTCTTGATGAATTTCCTAGAGGGATACCACCGATTTGAGGCATAGAACATCAAATTGACTTGATTCCTGGTGCGCCATTACCTAATCGACCAGCATATCGAAGCAATCCTGAGGAGACAAAGGAACTTCAACGGCAAGTTAGTGAACTATTAGAACAAGGGTATGTGAGAGAGAGTCTTAGCTCGTGTGCTGTCCCTGTTTTGTTGGTGCCAAAAAAGGATGAAACTTGACGAATGTGTGTCGATTGCCGAGCAATCAATAATATTACGGTAAAGTATCGACATCCTATTCCTAGGTTAGATGACATGTTGTATGAGTTGCATGATTCTTGCATTTTCACTAAGATCAATTTGAAAAATGGCTATCATCAAATTAGGATGAAAGAAGGTGATGAATGGAAAACTGCATTTAAGACCAAGTATGGATTATATGAGTGATTAGTCATGCCATTTGGATTAACTAATGCACCGAGCACGTTTATGCGACTTATGAATCATGTTTTGCATGTTTTTATTGGTCGATTTGTGGTTGTCTATTTCGATGACATCTTGATTTATAGCCGATGACTTGATGACCATATTGAGCATGTGCAAGCTGTCTTGCAGGTTTAAGGGCCGAGCAATTATACGCTAATCTAAAGAAGTGCTCTTTTGTTACCAACAAATTAGTATTTCTAGGATTTGTTGTTAGTGCTAATGGTATGCAGGTTGATGAAGAAAAGGTCAAAGTAATTCGTGAATGGCCAATACCTAAGACCGTGGGAGAGGTGCGTAGCTTTCATGGATTGGCGAGTTTTTATCGACAATTTGTGAGAAATTTCAGCACCATTGCCACACCTTTAACTGAGGTTATTAGTAAAGCACGTGGGTTTCATGTGGGGAGAAGAGCAAGAGAAAGCATTTAATCTTTTAAAAGATAAGTTTACTAATGCTCCTTTGTTATCTTTATCGAATTTCAGTGCTACTTTTGAGATAGAGTGCGATGCTTCTAGTATAGGAATTGGAGCTGTGTTGATGCAAGGAGGGCGTCCCATAGCTTATTTCAGCAAAAAATTGAGTGGAGCAACATTGAATTATCCTACCCATGATAAAGAGATGTATGCTTTAGTGCGAGTCTTGGAGACTTGGCAACATTATTTATGGCCAAAGGAGTTTGTGATCCACACCAACCATGAGACCTTGAAGTACTTGAAAGGGCAGCAAAATTTGAATAAAAGACATGCAAAATAGATGGAGTTCATCGAGACTTTTCCATATGTGATCAAGTACAAGAAAGGTTAGGAGATTGTGGTAGCTGATGCACTTTCTCGAAGGTATGCAATTCTAACTATTTTAGAAGCAAAGTGTCTAGGTTTTGAGAATATTAAGGGCTTATATACTGATGATGATGACTTTGGGAGAGTGTATGAAGCATGTGAACACGATGCATTTGATAAATTCTATAGGCATGGAGGTTATCTTTTCCGTGAAAACAAACTATGTTTGCCTAAGTGTTCTTTGCGTGAATTGTTGGTGCGAGAAGCGCATAGTGGTGGTTTAATGGGACATTTTGGTATTAATAAGACTTATGAAGTGCTACATGAACATTTTCATTGGCCACATATGAAGAGAGATGTCACACGTGTCTGTGAGAGATGCATTGTTTGTAAGCAATCGAAGTTTACAACTAAATCGCATGGCTTGTATACACCATTACCTATTCCAACGCATCCTTGGACTGATATTTCTATGGATTTTGTGTTAGGATTGCCTAGGTCTAAGAATGGTAGAGATTCTATTTATGTGGTTGTTGATCGGTTTGCAAAGATGGCTCATTTTATACCTTGTCATAAAACTGATGATGCATCTCATGTTGTTGATTTGTTCTTTAGGGAGGTTGTACGTTTGCATGGCATGCCTAGATCGATTGTTTCAGATCGAGATTCTAAATTTCTTAGCTACTTTTGGAAAACATTGTGGAAAAAACTAGGATCACGGTTGTTATTTTCTACTACTTGTCATCCACAAACTGATGGTCAAACCGAGGTAGTTAACAGAACTTTAGGGGTATTGTTGCGTGTTATTATTAAAAAGAACATAAAATCTTGGGAAGATTGTCTACCACATGTTGAGTTTGCATATAATAGGAGCATGCATTCTGCTACTAAATTTACACCATTTAGGTTGTCTATGGTTTTAATCCGTTAACTCCGTTAGATTTAATCCCTTTACTTGTTGATGAGCGTGTGGATTTAGATGGAGCAAAGAAAGCTGGATTTGTCAAGGCATTGCATGAGAAGACACGCACAAATATTGAGCATAAGACTGAGCAATATGCAAGGCAAGCCAACAAAGGGCACAAGGAAGTGGTGTTTGAACCCGGTGATTGGGTTTGGGTTCATATGCGCAAAGAGAGATTTCCTGAGTAGCGACATTCTAAGTTATTACCGCGAGGGGATGGACCATTCATGGTTTTGGAAAGAGTTAACAATAATGCCTACAAGCTTGATCTTCCAAGTAAGTATGACGTTAGTGCCACATTTAATCTTTCTGACTTGACTCTTTTCGATGCTAGTGATGATTTGAGGGCAAATCCTTTGCACAGGGAAGGGAATGATGTGGACATTGAGCCATATCGAGGAGAAGGTGCTAGGGACCCATTGTCTATTCCTACTGGTTCAATCACTCGAGCGCGGGCCAAGCAATTTAGGCAAGCTGTTGGCGTCATGGTTCGTGATCTTTGGCGTGGAGATGACCTTTGATCAAATCTTGAAGAATCTTGGAAATCTTGGTGCAATTTAATTATCTGGTCACCAAATATTTGACCAAGTCAAATAGGAATATTCTTTTTATTTAGGAATATTCTAGAATATGACACATTAGATTTTTAGGGTTGGTTTTAGGGTTTGTGTGGCAGCTAGAAAACCTATATAAAGGATTTGTCAAATTTCTTTGTGATGGATAGATATTTTATTTTTCAGGAAAAGAATTGAGAAGTTTTCTTTTACTGTTCTTTTGAGGACTTGACCTAATCAAGATTCTCTTGTGGCGGTCAATTCAATTTATTGAGCGAGATAGTGAATTCTTTCGCTCATGGTGTCTATAACGTTGGTTGGTTGACATGTGTTCTTCTACAAGTCATGTTCATACCGAGGTTGCTAATCACAGGTTTGATTGGAGGTCGAGGTTTGTAATTCACATTATCTGGGTCTTCGTAGAACAATCCTTCCGCAACGATTCACATCAGAAAGGAAGTAGTAGAACATTGATTGCCGATTAAAATATGATTTAGGCCGCATAAGCATGCCCAAAGGCATTTCACTCCAAAGGTCATACAAAAAATTAAGGAAGAAATGAAGTGCCTGTTGTCCACAAGCTTTATAAGGATGGCATAGAATGTTGAATGGCTCTCAAATGTAGTCTCGGTGAAGCAAAAAAATGGAAAGTTAAGAGCATGTATTGACTTTCACAACTTGAATGCTGCAATACCAAAAGATGAGTACTGGATGCCAATGGCTAATATGTTGGTTGATTCATCATCTCACAATGAAATTATGTCCTTATTGGACGGTCATTCTAGGTACAATCAAATATTCATAGCAGAAGAAGATGTTCACAAGACATCATTTAGATGTCAAAGCACTAACGATATGTTTGAATGGGTAGTGATGCCTTTTCGCTTGAAGAGTACTTGGAGCAACATACAAAAGGGCCGCAAATTTCATCTTCCATGATATGATTGGCGATTTCATTATATAGATGATGCCATCATCAAATCAAATTAGGTATGTTATCTAGATTATTTGGAACGAGCGTTATTAGAATGCATAAACTTAAATTAAAAATGAACCCATTGAAGTGTGCTTTCGGTACAAGGGCCGGTAACTTTATGGGTTTTTTAGTTCATCAAAGGGGAATACAAATAGAGAAGGATAAAACAAAGGCTATTCTAGGATTGCCGCCACCTACCAATAAGAAGCAGCTCCACATGATACTTAGGAAAATAAATTTCTTGTGTTGTTTTTGTGGCATCCTAGAATTCCTTGCCAATCTTTATGGGTGCTCTAATTCATGTCTTGCATTAAGATTTTGGCCAAGCTTTTGGTGAATAATTATTTGATATGAAAATTCTATTTTTGGCCATGTGGATTATGGATTGGAATTTATTAAGATAGGTCACAAAGTTTTGGTGAATTATAAATTCCAATTAGGTGTTTATATAATTATGGATTAGGTAAATTAAGAGGATGAGGATGGGCTGGACAATTGAAAGCCCAAACCAGCCCATTGCCTCACCCCATTTTCGACCGGCCCACGAAGCCCAAGAAGGGGAGCTGCCGTCGGCCCATGGCTGGCCCAAGCCCAGCCGAAGATGGAGGCCCATCTTGCATGAAGAAGGCCATTTGTTCCTCCTAGCTGCCAAGTGTTCCCCATGCATATCCAATGATTGCTCATCATTGAGCGGAAGAAAATTAAGGGCGATGATGCCGGTTTAAGCGAGAATGAGAGAGAGAGAGAGGGGATTACTGAGAGAAAGAGAGAAATTGAGAGAGAAAGGGAGAGTGAGCGTGCGGAAAAAGAAGGAAGCCGATTGTCCGTCGACCGTCCGCCGTGCGTTCATCGTTCGCCACCGTGTCCAGTCGCCGTGTGCTTGCTGTTTGCTCAGTCTAGAGGCAAGTTGGGATCCTTAATCTGCTCTTGCATGTTGTGTCTAGTATGTGTGCTTGAATGGTGATAGATTTCGGATGTTTAGGGTGTTAAAATTTGAAGTGTTAAGAGGGATGTTTGAGACTAGAAAACTGTTCTTGAGGAAACAGTTCGACCTTGGATGTTCTAATGGCTTGCATGTATCGTTTGAGTTCGATTTTGGCCGTGACTTATAAACAAAAGTTGTTAAGGACTTCTTGATATATAACATACTCAAATTTGGGAAAAAATGAATAAGTATAAGTGGGTGAAATCCTTATTTTTCGGAGAGACTGAATCTGGAGATTTCGGTAACTACCTTTGATGAATGCATGGTCTGTAAGCCTATCTTTTTGCTGAAATTTCACTTTGATTTTTTAACAAAAGACGTAAAGGACATCCTGAGGTTTCACATATCAAAAATTCAGAGAAAAGTAACGAGAATAGATAGGTGAAATCACGGTTTTTCGAAAGTAGTCAGATCTGGAAATTTCGGTATTGAAACAGAAGTTTTATCCGCCTATATATAATCATCTAGAACGAATTTGGCTTTGGTTTCTTCATGAAAAACCTACCTTAGGATCTTGAATACCACATAGTCTAATTTCATGAATTTTTAAGATCATTAGGGTATTTAATCGGAAATATATCTAAAACCGTGTAATCTGACGAGTTCGGACTTAGTCAGTTTCAATCCATGGGTCATATCATTTTTTATGAAGCTCTTTCGGCAAAGTGTTCTGCATGAAGTATCTTTCTTTATGTCTACACTGAAACATATTCAAATTTCATAATTTTTTAAGTTCTTGTCTATTTAACTGAAAATGTTTTGAAAACTGCGCAAGTTGAGTGGTCATGATAATGGTGCTGTGATGTTTGGTCTATACTGCATGATATGAGGGCATTTTGGTGCAGTGTCCTTCATGAAATATCTGCCATTATGTCTTGAATAGCACATGTTTGAATTTCATAATTTTTGAAGGTCATTTGGGTATTTAATGGAAATATTTTTTAAAACTGTGCAAGCTGGATTGTGCGAATTTCAAATGCTGTAATTTATCACTATTCTGTTTTGGATGAGCCCCATGAATTATATTGATTTAAGTGATTAAATCTTGCTGCACATGTGATGATATTTGGCATTGCATATAGAATCAAATGTTGAATTTGACTTTGTTGCCATTACATCATGTGCCATGTTGATTGTGAGACATAAATTGGTGAATATGAATTATGATGAATGAGGAAACTGTTGGGGGTGAGCCGATAATGCCGTGGGAGTGTTAGGATGCCCGGGATGGGGGGTGTCGGATGCCTGATTGTATTGTGATACGTGCCCGGATGTCCTCGGGAGTTTCAAGATGCCTGGAATGGTTGGGTGCCAGAAGCCTCGGAGGTTTGTGCCCGGGGGCTGCCTCTTGATGCTAGTTGGGATACGAGATGCCCAGAATGTGGGGGTGTCGGATGCTCGGTGGTGTGTGTGTCGAAGGTTTTCTCGCGATGCCAGGTTGGGGTGCAAGTGATAAAATGTGGGATGCAATTACTAATCTCGGGAGAGAAAGATGTGGTAATCAAATTGAAAGATAAAAAGTGAAAATTGAATCATACATGGTATGGTGACATGTATGCATGGCTATATGATATGATGTATATGAGTGCATGGTTGTATGTGTACCTATGGCATGATGGTATGCGTACATGAGGCATGCTATATGTATGAATGCTTGGTGATGAGTGCATGAGGATGTATGCACATATGGTATGATGACATATGCATGGCTGCAAGGTAAGTTATGCTTGGATGCATGGATGATATGTACTATGCTATGATGTTGTGATTGTATTGTGTGATGTATTGAATAGTTTATTAGATCTTTTACCTGCTAAGTGGCTATACTCACCCCTTCGGAGACCAAAATTTCAGATTAGGAAGATGCCGCTCTCTCCGGTCAGGAGGGGTACCTTTTATGGCCTCCCATCTGACGTGGAGGTAGAGCGTTCAGAGATTGATTGCGTTACCATCCCTGGTTTGACGTTTGTGCGAGTCCGCGTGTTGGTCATGTACGATATGGGCCTGGCTGGGGGCTTGATCATTCAGGAGTTTTTGTCGGTCCACGTCCGCCGAGATGGAGTGATTCGGGGGATGTTGCCGCCACCACCGCCCAACAAGCCAAGATGGGTATGATGGCCACGTGAGGAGTAGAGAGCTGATGTTTCTTTTTTAGAGTAGCTGACACTGATAGATGGAGGATGACACGTGATCGTTATAGGGGTAAAGATATCTTTTGGGCTGTGGCCAAGTATAGTTTAAAGTCTTGGCTTTTCTTTTTGGTTGTACCGACTCGAGAAATCCATCATGAAAATATATAAATAAAAGTGGCTCTGCTTCATATTTTCTTGTGGTGCATAGTTGGTATGCATTGCATTATGGTTATTGGAGGGAGAGATGGTGAGACTCAATTATGCTTTCGCTAATAAGTTGCACTGGGAACCGTGTTTTAAAAAAAAAAAAAGCTTAAGGACCTCCGTCCTTCTTTAAACCCCTTTTTATAAAAGACAAGTAACAGATATTTGATGAGAGAAATCGATTGGCAGGCTGTGGCGACGCTAACGGATTGGGGGCCATCGAGGGGTGCCACATCTGCTTTGTTGGTATCAGAGCAATGGTTATAGGTTGGAGTGATAAGGAGCCTCATTTGGAAATTGAGGAACATGATGACAATGCACACCATAGGATATTGACTGGAATAGTTGGGTAACTTTGAATAACGGGTGATGAGTAATCACTCGTAGATCCCTAGTAGTCATTATAAATTGTTTTTAGGTACCAGTAACATGGTTATGTTTCTTATTTTCTTTAGTTGCTGTCGTCTTTAAAGAAGACATTGAGTCATAGATA
Source organism: Eucalyptus lansdowneana (assembly GCA_017140395.1). Classification (NCBI taxonomy): domain Eukaryota; kingdom Viridiplantae; phylum Streptophyta; class Magnoliopsida; order Myrtales; family Myrtaceae; genus Eucalyptus; species Eucalyptus lansdowneana. Next base: position 24,384,071 of record CM029489.1, read on the forward strand.
TTTCCTGAGGAAAATGCTTGGAAAACTGTAGGGAAGTCATGGTGCGAGCTGAAAGTGCTTATCCATCGAGGGTTGAAGCCTCTGCTGCAAGGGATGAACCCCGGATGGAAGATATCCTGCTGGCACTGGCCAATATAGGAAATCTGATGGAAAGACTAGCGTAGCAACAGCCTGAAGCAGAACGCTATACTCAAGGACTAGTGGAGCAATTTCTGAAGCTGAAACCACCTAAGTTAAACAGAATGGGAAGTCCTGAGGAGGTGGGGCATTGGATTGATGGGATGGAACGAATTTTCCCGCTGTTGGACTGTAATAATGTTGAGAAAATAACTTTGGCAGAGTACTAGCTAGAGGGAAATGCAAAGTTTTGGTGGAGAGCTTCGAAGGACATAATATTTCCACCAAGTACTAATGTTAATTAGGAAGAGTTTGTGAGAGCTTTCAATAGAAAGCATTTTTTTGACTGTGCTAAGGACAGGAAAATTTCAGAATTTGTTCAGTTAGAACAAAAGGAACTGACAGTGGACCAATATGAAGCAAGATTTTCTGAACTGTCTAGATATGCTCCTAGACTAATTGAGGATCATGAAGAAAAGACTAAGAGGTTTCCGAAAGGGTTGAGAACTAATATCAGGAAACAACTAGTGCATCTAAATATAAAGGATTATCATGAGATTTATGAAAGGGCACAGTTAGTGGAGCAAGAGCTGATGAGAGAGTGATTAGAGTTTAAGAAACAGCTAAACTTTAATGATGTGAGAAGGGCTAAGAGACCTTATCCTGGTCAAGGTCAGACTTGGAATGTGAAGAAAAAGAGCAATTTTGGAAATTTTAGGGGAGCAAAAGATAGCCTGAATATAGGGAAAGCACCCTATCAGCCTGATGTTTGTCAAAGGTGTAATGGGCGACATGGCCCAGGACCTTGCAATGGACAACTGAGATGTTTTGGTTGTGGACGAGTGGGCCACCTTAGGAGAAGTTGCCCACAAGAAAGGTCGCAAATGAGTGTTGGCTCGATGCGACAGGGACAACAGAGTGCTGTTAGATCAAACTTACCAAGGAATCCTCAGAGGCCAACAGCACAAGGAAGGGTGTATGCCGTCACCCAAGAGGAAGCGAAAGCTTCCAAAAATGTTATCTCAGGTACGATCCTTATCAATGGTAAAAAGGCATATGCATTGTTTGATACGGGTGCTACACATTCATTTGTGTCTGAAAGATATAGGCATTTGAGTAAAATAGAAGTTACGCCTCTTGAGACGTCTCTTTGTGTTTCTATGCCTTTAAAGAATATGGTACTGTCTACGCTAGTGTGTGGAAATTGTAAGATATCAATGGGAGGAAAGGATATGGAAATAGACTTGGTCGTAATGGCTATGTATGATTTTGATGTTATCATAGGAATGGATTGGCTTCGTAAGTATCGGGCCAAAATGGATTGTTATAGAAAAGTGATCAAATTTGTCTTACCTGATTAGTCAGATCTGGAAATTTCAGTATTGAAACAGAAGTTTTATCCGCCTATATTTAATCACCTAGAACGAATTTGACTTTGGTTTCTTCATAAAAAACCTACCTTAGGATCTTGACTACAATATAGTCGAATTTCATGAATTTTGAAGATCATTAGGTCATTTAATCGGAAATATTTTTAAAACCGTGTAATCTGACGCGTTCGGACTTAGTCAGTTTCAATGCATGGGCCATATCGTTTTTTATGAAGCTCTTTCGGCAAAGTGTTCTTCATGAAGTATCTTTCTTTATGTCTACCCTGAAACATATTCAAATTTCATAATTTTTGAAGTTCATTTGCCTATTTAACTGAAAATGTTTCGAAAACTGCGCAAGTTGAGTGGTCATGATAATGGTGCTGTGATGTTCGGTCTATACCGCATGTTATGAGGGTCTTTTGGTGCAGTGTCCTTCATGAAATATCTGCCATTATGTCTTGAATATCACATGTTCAAATTTCATATTTCGAAGGTCATTTGGGTATTTAATGGAAATATTTTTTAAAATTGTGCAAGCTGGATTGTGCGAATTTCAAATGCTGTAATTTATCAGTATTCTGTTTTGGATGAGCCCCATGAATTATATTGATTTAAGTGATTAAATCTTGCTGCACATGTGATGATTTGTGGCATTGCACATAGAATTAAATGTTGAATTTGACTTTGTTGCCATTACATCATGTGCCATGTTGATTGTGTGACATAAATTGGTGAATATGAATCATAATGAATGAGGAAACTGTTGGGGGTGAGCCGATAATGCCGTGGGAGTGTTAGGATGCTCGGGATGGGGGGTGCCGGATGCCTGGATGTCCTCGGGAGTTTCAAGATGCCTGGAATGGTTGGGTGCCGGAAGCTTCGGAGGTTTGTGCCCGGGGGGATGCCTCGTGATGCCAGTTGGGATACGAGATGCCCAGAATGTGGGGGTGCTGGATGCCCGGTGGTGTGTGTGGCGGAGGTTTTCTCACAATGCCGGGTTGGGGTGTAAGTGATAAAATGTGGGATGCAATTACTGATCCTGAGAAAGAAAGATGTGGTGATCAAATTGAAAGATAAAAAGTAGAAATTGAATCATGCATGATATGGTGACATGTATGCATGGCTGTATGATATGATGTATATGAGTGCATGGTTGTATGTGCACCTATGGCATGATGGTATGTGTACATGAGGCACAGTATATGCATGAATGCTTGGTGATGAGTGCATGAGGATGTATGCACATATGGTATGATGACATATGTATGGCTGCAAGATAAGTTATGCTTGGATGCAAGGATGATATGTACGATGCTATGATGTTGTGATTATATTGTGTGATGCATTGAATAGTTTATTGGATCTTTTACCTGTTGAGTAGTTGTACTCACCCCTTCGGTGACCAACATTTCAGATTAGGAAGATGCCGCTCTCTCCAGTCACATGGGGTACCTTTTATGGCCTCCCATCTGACGTGGAGGTAAAGTGTTCAGAGATTGATTGCGTTACCATCCTTGGTCTGACGTTTGTGCGAGTCCGCATGCTGGCCATGTACGATGTGGCCCTGGCTAGGGGCCCGATTATTCAGGAGTTTTTGTCGATCCACATCCGCCGAGATGGAGTGATTCAGGGGATGTTGCCGCCACCACCGCCCGACGGACCAGGATGGGTGTGATGGCCACGTGAGGAGTAGAGAGCTGACGTTTCTTTTTTAGAGTAGCCAAGACTGATAGATTGAGGATGACACGTGATTGTTATAGGGGTCGAGATATCTTTTGGGTTGTGGCCAAGTGTAGTTAAAAGTCTTGGCATTTCTTTTTGGTTGTACTGACCCGAGAAATCCATCATGAAAATATATAAACAAAAGTGGCTCGGCTTTATCTTTTCTTGTGGTGCATAGTTGGTGTGCATTGCATTATGGTTATTGGAGGGAGAGATGGTTAGACTTAATTATGCTTCCGCTAATAAGTTGCGTTGGGAACCGTTTTAAAAAAAAAATGCCTAAGGACCTCTGTCCTTCTTTAAACCCTTTTTTATAAAAGACAAGTAACGGATATCTGATAAGAGAAAGCGATTAGTAGGCTATGGTGACCTTAATGGATCGGGGGCCGTCAAGGGGTGCCACAAGAATGAAGATACATGTGCTCGTGTTATTAGCATGGAGAACCAAATGGTGCAGATGATGGCACTATTAGCTAATTTCTCTAAGTCAAAAACTTAACTTCTATAGTTCCTATTGCTCCTATCGTGAATCCTCTTACTGTGCCCTTTAATGTGCTGATATCATAACCCATGGGAAAAGGGCATGCTGAAGAGTTTCCTACTACAACCCCCCATAATTATTGATTTAGAGGTTCCATCTAAGGAGACCCCAACTCCGTACTTTGATGAAGAAAGTTCAAGACGCCTTGCAAAGATTGAGGAACGCCTTTGCATGTTTCAAGGCTATCAACTAGAGGGGTTCGATAAGCTGTTGCCCTTCGCCAAAGTTAAGGTCCCTGAATTCTACAAGGAGCCCGAGTTTACGAGGAAGTATGACGGCATTGGATGCCCCAAGACCCACTTGAAGTACTATTTGGGCAAGATGGGCCGTTACTCAGACAATCCTCCACTCCTGATTAACCGTTTTCAAGATAGCTTGGTTGGTCCTGTGTTGACGTGGTTTATAGATTTGGACTTGGAGAAGATCCATACTTGGTAGGATCTTGCCGACAAATTCCTCAAACAATATAAGTTCAACACCGAGATCGGTCCGACCAGAGAAGAATTGGTTTCAGTCGAGAAAAAGAGAACTGAAATGTTTAGAGCTTATACTTAAAGGTGGAGAGCAACTGCATCTCAAGTAAAGCCACCCTTGTCTAAGAAGGAGGCTATGAAATTGTTGCTTCAAGCCATGCCTCGAGATTTATTCGAGAAAATGTACAACCACACTCGTATCAACTTTGTCGCATTGGTGAAGTTAGGTGAACGCATTGAGGGGATCATGCATGAAAGAAGGCTAATTGAGACCACAAATCGTCGATATGCCCCAAAGAGAGATAAGGAATCAACTGTGGAGATTGCTTATATACAAAGCTCCTCTTCCTAGAAAATGTACAATCCTTAGGCTCATAAACTTGTCATGGAGATAGGGAGCCATTCTCGAAACTTGGAGTGCAAAGGAAAAGCCCCACAAAGGCAATTTACTCCATTGCCTAGACGCATGTCTCCACTACTTCCGATGTTGATTGAAATTCATCTCGCGGTGAGAGAGATCCCGAGGTATAATCCACCAAAGTTCCCTGGGAGAGAGAGGTCACCATGTGGATAACTGCCTTGTACTTTGTTCCAAGATCCAGAACTTGTTGGATAAGAAACTGCTCACCTTCAAGGATTCAATGTCGAATGTCCAACAAAATCCCCTTTTGGAAACACTCTAAAGATGTTAACATGATTTTTGGGGATGATGACAAGCATATACTCTTGACGGATATCCAAAAGTTGGAGCAAATCACGCCCTTTGCTAATCGCCAGCTGGAAGGTGACATCATTCATGATGAGAAGATAGCTTGCTTAACAAAGCTAGCTGAGTTGGGAAATATTCAATATGAAAATGGTGAGCTCGCTCCGAGATGGATGTCTCTAATTGAAGTTAATTTTCCTGGCAAGGATATAATCTCAAAAGTCATAAAGAAGGCTGGGAATCCAAATTAGGATGACACTTGAAAAGAGGATCGTTGAGCCTCGAAAAACAAAACCCTTATGTACCATGACTTTGACATTGGAAGTGAGGATGAATATACAGTTTCTTGTATGAACCGTGAGTTTATTCGAAAAGCTCGCGAAAATGGTGAAGTTGTTGGTATCCTTGGCCAACCAAGTGGCAATATGACTTTAAGGTGAAGTTCACACCACCACCAAATTTCTTCGTTAACGTGAAGGATATTGTCCCAAGTGGATGGGATGATGAAGAAGACCTTACTTACTTTGCCAAAAGATAAAGAGGTCCACACCACTGACGAGGATGCGAATGACTACAAACTTCTTGCTAGGATTGTGAGTTCATAAGGAAAGCCTGTGAGAGAGGTGAAATGGTGGACACCTTGGGACAATCAAGTGGGAAGTATAACTTTATGGTCAATTATACTCCTCCAAGTTATTTCCAAAACCCCAAAGACGTCATCCCTAGTGGATGGGGAGATGAATTCGGAGATGACTTCATGGCTATGATTGAGCCTATTGTGATTGATCTAACTAAGGAGAAAATCCCCCGTGGGACTGATGCCACCGACAAGAGTGTTATTGAAGTTGACTCATTGATTGTGCAAGATGCCTGTATAGATTTCCCTATTAGAGCTTTTCAAGACCTCTGAAAAGCATAGAAATGCTCTCCTCAATATCTTGAATGAAGTTCACGTGCCTGAGACCATTGGAAAGGTCCACTTGGAGGAGTTTGTGGGTGCTATACTTCTTAGAGATCAGATAAACTTATATGAGAAATACTTGCCACGTTAGGGTTAAGCACACACGAAAGCGTTATATATGTCCGCTCAATATTTTAGGACTAGGATTTCGAGGGTCCTAGTCGATAATGATTCCGTTTTAAACATTTACCCTTTATCCACCCTCCGTCAATTAAGGATAAGAATGGAAAATGACCGCCCTCCAGAGATTCCCGTTCAAGCCTTTAACGGGATGAGAAAAGAATTGATAGGGGAAATCGACTTGCCACTAACAATTAGCCTTATTACAATTATTAAAAAATTTCTAGTACTAGATATTCCAAACAACTTTAGCTTGCTATTAGAACGGCCTTAGATCCATGCTGTGGGGATCATTCCTTCTATTTTTCATCAGATGATGAAACTTCCCATTGATGGAAAAATTGTGACTATCCGATGTGAAAGAGATGTGGAGACTTTCTATAACATCGCAATACCTTTCATCAAGCCTGAGGTTAAGGGAGAGTCGAGCTACCACTCATTTGAGATGGTGTCTTTTGTTGGAGAAATCTTCATGAAGTGTTTTGAAGCTGACAAAATGTTTCCATCAGTCTAGTCTGAAGGTTTGCAGACTCTGCTATTTAAAGTCTGAAGACCTCCGAATAGCCAGACTTAAGACTAAAAGTCTATCCTTATTGATAGTTTCTAATCCGTTGAAGAAAGGCTATCCAGAACTGGATGTTTCATTAAGGATGTGACCTTATCGACTAGAGAAGATCTCTTGGCTGGATATGACATAACGGAATCCTTTGTTTGATCATGATTGATTCGAAGATTAAGCATCTGATGATTGATAAAGTATACTTGGAAGGTTCTACTTATAGAAACCGAGATCCTGATTGTATGGATGAACATGATTGATGGGCTATCGACATGTTCCTTTAATAGCTCGAATGATCTTCCTAATTGATTACGTCCAACGGGAAAGGAGGAATTCCTTTGGTAAGTGCCAACGGGGTATGATGGCATAAATGAGTATATAAGGAAGACATTCTAAGCTGTTTGAGAGTGCGCGATAGAAGAATTCCAAAGTCTAAAGCTCCTTGTTGTTTAGTTAATTCATTTGAGCGAAATCTTGTACACAAAAGAGAGTCTATATTCGTGAGAAACCTTGAGAAAGTGTGGAAGAATATCCACATTGTTGAATTAAGGAAAAGCTGTGCTGTAACATCTCTATTGTTCATAGTGAAATCCAGCCAGTGGGCTGTCATTGCGGAAGAGTGGATGTAGGCTTGGAATAAGCCGAACCACTATAAACCTTGTGTTCAATTTTCTCTTCCCTACTCCTTGCTTTACTTTGATCGTATTTCATTTTGTTAATCAAAAGAGAACTCCCTTTCTATCGTCTGCTTAGTATTGCTTCTGTATCTCGAGAAATTGTTTTTACACCTATTCACCCCCCTCTATGTGCTTATACTAGCTATCTCAATTGGTATCAAAGCTCGTGTACTCACTTTGTTTGAAGTGTTTTACTTCAGAGTTAAAGATCCATGGCTAGTATGTTGGCTCCAGGGCTGATAGAAGGGCAAAGCAATACCCAACCGCCTTACTTTGATGGAAATGATTACAACATATGGAAAAACAAGATGAAGGTGTTCCTAAGATCAAAGGATCCTCTGGAATGGGACGTTGTAGAAAAATGAATCATTCCTAAAGCTGCACCTATCTCAGAGAGAGGAAAATATACTGTTGAGTCTAGTGAAATGACTTAGGAAGAGATAATCAAGAGACAAGCTCTTGATGCAAAAGTAATTTATTCTTTATATTGTGCTTTATCACCTACTGAATATAACAGAATATCTTCTTGTGTTACAGCTAAAGGAGTCTGGGATAAATTACATATTACCTATGAAGGAACCGATCGAGTGAAAGAGATTAGAATCAACATTCTCCTCGGTCAATACGAAGCCTTCAAAATGAAATCAGGAGAATCTATAATTGACATGTTTAGTCGTTTTACAGATATTGTGAATGGTCTTGAAAATCAAGGTCAACCAATCTCTGATCCCATGAAGGTAAACAAGCTACTGTGTTGACTTTCCAAGGATTGGAATCACATAAAGACCTCAATCAGAGAGACCCAAAGAATCATGCCACTATCTGTTGATGAATTGGTTGGGACTCTTCAGTCTTATGAAATGGAACGAATCAATGAAGATGAAGACCCTAAAGGTAAGAAATCCATTGCATTAAAATCTAATGATGATTCTGATGTTACAGATTCTGAAGACGATATAGACGATGAGGAGCTTGCTCTCATGATAAGAAGATTCAGAAAACTGAACAAAAAAGGAAGAAGATTCAATCCAAAGAAACAAAGTTTTCAAAAGCAACAGACCAAGTCTGTTGAAGATGATGAATCAAACAAAGATGTAGTCTGCTTTGAATGTAAGAAAAAGAGACATATCAGACCCAACTGTTCTCTTCTGAGGAAGAAGAAAGGAAAAGCTGAAAAGTATTGAAAGTCTCTCAAAGCAGAAACCTGGAGTGATATAGAGTGTGAAGAAAGTGATGATGATTATGCCAACATATGTCTAATGGTACAATCGGATTCAGATTCAAACTTCGAGACAAAATCAGATTCAAACAGTGAATTTGAGGTGAGTAACTTCAAAATCCCTATTAAAGTTTCTAAATACATTAATGAGTTGTGTTTTAGTCTTAAAACTTCTCTTAAAAAGATTTCCAAACTCAAAAGAGAAAATTCTGCTCTAAAACAACAAGAAAACGTTTTGAAAGAAAATGTGAAATGTTTAGACATAAATGTTTCTTCTCTTAGAAAAAGTGAAGATAATCTTTCAAAAGAAAATGCATTCTTGAAAAATGATATCTCAAACATTTCTAAAAGATTTTCTATAGGATCGAGAAACTGGAAAAAATTCTTTCTGTTCAAAGACCTTATTTCAACAAATCTGGTTTGGGAATGACTGCTGAAACCATTCATTTAATTGATTTTCCAAAAGTGAAAGAAAAAATTAAACAAAGACCCACAAGAGATGCCTACAAAAGTCATTTTAAAAGGATCTTTGTGAAACCAGTAGGTCGCAATGCTCTCAGATGTTCAACGTGCAATAGCGCAGATCATTTTGAAAAAGAATGTCCTATGGTTTGGAAACACATCGGTAAAGTATGGGCAAAAACCGCATATCATACTAACACCAATGGACCCAAGAAAATATGGGTACCAAAGAAAGTTTGAGTTTCTTTTTTAAATGCAGGTCACTATCAAGAAAAAGGTAAAATGGTATCTGGATAGTGGATGCTCAAGACACATGATAGGATATTCAAATTGCTTCATAAAACTTGTTCAAGTAAATGGTGGAAAAGTCTCATTTGGAGGAAACAACAAAGGAAAAATTGTGGGATTTGGAATTGTAAAGATTGGAAATCTCACAATAAGTAATGTTTCTTTAGTAGAAGGATTCAACTACAATCCGCCAAAGTGTCGATCAAATTTGTGTGATACCGGTTTCAAAATCTACTTTCAAGAGGGAATATGTTTAGGAACCAGTAAAGACTCTACTCAATCATTCATGGGTCGAAGACATGGAAATATCTACCTCTTAGATGTGAAACCAGATGAATCGCAATGTCTGATCTCAATCCAAGAAGAAGCAAACTTATGGCACAGAAAGCTTGGGCACATCAATATGAAGCAGATAACCAAAATTTCAGCAAAGAAGCTTGTTCGTGGTCTACCCAATTTATCATACCAAAAGTCTGATCTGTGTACACCATGTATATTGGGAAAACATGTAAGAAATTCATTTAAACCAATAAATCAAGTTTCCACTAATCGTATACTGCAGCTTCTGCATATGGATCTCTTTGGACCAGCCAGAACACAGAGCATTGGAGGTAAGAAATATTGCCTAGTAATTGTGGATGACTATTCATGATTTACTTGGGTGTATTTCTTGGCAAATAAGTCTAAAACTTTCTCTTACTTTGAAAAATTTGCTAAAAAGGTTCAAAACGAAAAAAATGATATGTTATTTCAAGTATAAGAATAGATCATGGAGGTGAATTTGAAAATAAAGATTTTACAAAATTTTGTGATGAATCTGGTTTTTAGCATTTGTTCTCCTCTCCATATACTTCGAGCAAAATAGAGTTGTGGAAAGAAAGAATAAATCACTTCAAGAAATGGCTAGAACTCTTCTAATTGAAAGCAACATCTCCTCACATTTTTGGGCTGAAGCAGTTTTTACTGACATGTTATATTATCAATAGAGTTTTTCTAAGGCATATTCTAAAAAAAACCCCTTATGAATTATTCAAATAAAAGAAGCCTATTGTTTCATATTTTCATGTGTTCGGATACAAATATTTTATACTGAAAAATGCAAATGATCGAGTTGGTAAGTTTGAAGAAAAGTCAGATGAAGGCATCTTTCTTGGATATTCAACCACAAGCAAAGTGTACAGAGTCTACAACAAGAAGACCCAAACTGTGGAAGAATCAATGAATGTCTCCAGGATTCTATGCAAAATGAATTTATTTAGACTCATCTTGAAGAGCTTGAACCTGCTCCAGACTCTACAAAGTCTAAATTGCAAGAAGCAGCTCAAACTTTGAAGGACCAACAACAAGTGACTGTTGAAGATTCAAGTGAAGGAAGAGATCATCAACCCGACAAATTAACCAGCAACTGGAAGCATAAGTCTAGTCATCCCAAAAATCTTATTATTGGCGACATCAATGAAGGAATTTGCACAAGGTCCAAAAGGCGCGAAGAGTCTAGTGCTGTGGCTCTTATTTCTGAAATAGAACCCAAAAGCATAGATGGAGCTTTATCTGATGAAAGCTGGATTTAAGCTATGCAAGAAGAACTCAGACAATTCAAAATTAATGATGTCGGGAGTTGACTCCTAAACCAAAAGGTAAATCAATTGTTGGAGCTAAATGGGTTTTCGAAACAAGATGGACGAAAAGGAAAAGTCATAAGAAACAAAGCAAGACTCGTGGCTAAGGGATATACGCAAGAAGAATGGATAGACTATGACGAGACTTACGCACCAGTAGCAAGGTTAGAAGCAATTCGTTTATTACTTGCATTTGCTTGTCATAAAAATTTCAGGTTATTCCAAATGGATGTCAAAAGTGCTTTCCTAAATGGATTCATCCATGACGAAGTCTATGTGGAACAACCACCTGGGTTTGAAGACCCAAGGAAACCAGACTCGGTATTCAGACTCAAAAAGGCCTTATATGGTTTAAAACAAGCACCTCGAGCTTGGTACGACAGGCTGAGTAAGTTTCTAATTCAAAATGGCTTTGTCAAAGGTAAAGTAGACACTACTCTGTTTATTAAAAGAGAAAGCAAAGTTTTCTGCTTGTTAAAATATATGTCGATGATATTATTTTTGGATCCTCTAATGAAAGTCTGTGCAAGAAATTCTCTAAGACTATGCAGGATGAATTTGAAATGAGCATGATGGGTGAGTTAACCTTCTTTCTCGGGCTTCAAGTAAAACAACTGAAGGAAGGAACTTTTTATTCATCAAGAAAAGTATGCAAATGATCTTGTCAAAAAGTTTGGACTGGACAATTGCAAAAAGGCTGATATACCAATGTCAAGTTGCTTGAAGATAGACAAAGATGAAGGAGGAAAGAAAGTTGATCAAAAGTTATACATGAGTATCATTGGTTCACTTCTTTATCTTACTGCTTCTAGACCTAACATTTTGTTTAGTGTTTGCATTTGTGCCAGATTTCAAGCAGACCCTAAAGAATCTCATTTAAATGCTGCAAAGCGTATTATCAAATATATTTCATCAATTTCAAGCATCGGTCTCTGGTATCCTAAAAGGGGAGACTTTAGTCTTCTTGGATACTCAGACGCAGACCTAGCCGGATGCAGAGTTGATAGAATGAGCACCTCGGGTAGCTGTCAACTACTTGGAGGCAGGACAGTGTCTTGGTTTTCAAGGAAGCAAAGTACAATAGCTCTTTCTACAGCAGAAGCAGAGTATGTAGCTCTTGGAAGTTGTTGTTCACAAATTCTGTGGATAAAACAATAGCTAAGAGACTTTGGAATTGAAGATTCATGCACGGAGATTAACTGTGACAACACCAGTGCAATCAATCTTACCAAAAATCCAATTCTTCACTCAAGAGCAAAGCATATAGAGATTCGACATCACTTCATTAGAGATCATGTTCAAAATGGAGAAGTTTCAATTCGGTTTGTTGATTCAAAGAACCAACTGGCGGATATATTCACAAAACTTTTGGAGAAAAATCAATTTGAAACCATCCGTTCTAGACTCAACATTTTGAGGTTTGAAGAAATCAAAGTCTAGAGTCTCTCAGACTCAGACAAATAAGACTTTGACTGTAAGTTATTCTCTCTCTCGAATCTCATCTTGAAAAGGTACGATCATCAACCGTGTTTGATTATTGATATCTTTAATTGACGTAATTATTGCATTGTTTCCTTTTTGAAAAAGGAGTTATTTTGAAAAGACTATTTTCTCGAAAAAGGTAGTTATTTGTTTTGAAAAAGGATCTTTTCACTTTCCATTGAGACGTTTAGTATTCCCTCATTTCGACTGAGCTATATACGTCGGTTTCTCTTCACTTAACTCCAAAACCCTAAAATGTACCGATCTTCCATTCCTATTTTCTTCTGTTGTTTAATCTTCGAAAAAGTTGTCATCTTTCTTGGGAAAGTCAAGCAAGGAATCTTTCAAAGACTGAGAAAGATGTCATCTTCAAGAAAGTCTTCGAGGATCGCAAGCAGGGGACCACGGCGAATGAGTGAGGGGCCTACGCACTTCGATCTCACCGAGGAAGAAAAATCTCCAAATCAGCAGCAGAGCCCACAACATTCTCTGCAGCGTCATTCTCCACCAACTAGTCCACAGGGTGTTGGTCATCAACAAGAGGAAGAAATCATTGAAGATGCAGATCCTGTAAGAGTTCAAAGGCCCTCTTTTATTTATAAGCTTTATCATGCTTTAAAGAGGACTAGTACTTCATTGAACTACATCGATGAATTTCTTAAGGACAAAGGATATGTGAATGAATACATCTTTTTGCAAAAAATGGGAAGTTTGGGAATTGCTCGTAAAGGGGTGGCAGAAAAAACCCTTGCAAATATCCTAAGCGATCAGTGTGATTGGGGATTTAATCCGATAGATGGGAATGATGATGATAAATTGTACAGCCAATTTCAACCAAGAATGGGTGTTGCGGCGAAAATTCGAAGAAAAATGGGAGAATTGTTTAGATTGAAGGAACATAAGGCTCTATACTCAAAATTGTTGAAGCGTGGGGTGATAAACCCTAGGAGTGTGGATTTTGATTTCCTTGATGTTGTAAATGTCAATTTGAGGGAAAAGTTCAGTTTTCTTCAACTTGACCAGTTCTGTTCTGACACCACAGAAGCCCATGCTGAATTAATTGCTTATTTGTATTCGAATCTTAGTTTCCTGGATGCGAATAGGTTCTCTTTCAGTGTCCAAGATCAAGACTTTGTAGTGGATATGGATATGCTGGCGGATGTGATAGGAGTTGAGAGAGGAAGATATCAACCGATCAATGTTTCTATTGCTCGTGTTACATTGGAACTTGTTAAGGATAGGAGAATAGAGGAAAAGATTTCCTACTTAAGGATGAGTGCGTTTAACATTCTCCTTCACAAGATTATGATCAATTGCCTCAGACCGAAATCAACTTCCAAGACTGATGTTTCGAGTTCAAAGGCAAAGCTGATGTATGCCATCATCACTAGGAAAAAGTTTTCTCTTCCTTACACTGTTATGTTCCAAATGTATAGAGCAGTGGTGAATGACAGATGTCAACTTCCTTATCCAGGTCTTGTGACGAAGTTATTCAGACATCTGAACATTCAGCCTCCACAAACTCTTTGTGCTCGATCGTGTGATCATATGGTGGTAGGACTGAAAATGGTGACTAAAATGCGTCTGAAGGAACTAAGCAAGGCGTTGGAGAAATTCAAGGAGAAGACTCCTGTCAAAACTCATCAAAGCTCTTTTGCAGCAAAAAAGAAAAGGGAAGGAGCCCATGGTTGCTCCATCCAAGAAAAGAAGAGCTCTCATCATTGAGGATGAAGATGATGAGGAAAACAACACCATTTCTACAATGGCATTGAAGAATCTGAGTCGTTTTGTTCCAGAAAAAGACTCAAAACAGAGGACTAGAGAAAGAGAAGAGAAAGAAAGAGAAGAAAGAAGCAGAAGAGAGAGAAGAAGAAGAAAAATATGCTGAAAAGGAAAGAGTTGAAAAAGAAGAAGAAGAGAAAAGAGATCAAGAAGATAGAAAACATGAGGGACACTCTTCTCCACCTGAAGGTATGGAAACAGTGGGAGATCATGAGAAAAGAAGAATGTCCTCATATCCTGCTACCAGTGAGGGAGTCAGTCGCTCTCCAGCAGATCCAGAGGACATTTATGCCTCTCAATTTCCTGAGAAAGGACATGATGTTTCATCGCCAAATCTGCATGATTATGCTAATCTGCCATCATCTGTTTTTACTCCATCAGATCGTGCTGAAGCCAGTATGCAGACCGATAATTCAGTAGATTTTCGCAGAATTCTAGATATTCTCTTGGAAATGCGAGGTCAGATATATGCTTTGGGATGCGAAGTTCAGAATTTGCAGAATGCAGGTCAAGCTTCTTTGGGTTCCTTGAATGATCAAATCCAAGCCCTTTCTCTTCATATTCAGGCTAATGCTAAGGGTGAGGACGTTGCACAACTAAAGGAAGACTTGAAAAGGCTGGAAGGCATCGTTTAGTCAATGGGAGATTTCCAGCTTAACCGTGTTCCTAAGAATTCTTGACTTTATTCCATTTTCATCTCAACCTTTTTTATGCTGACAAAAAGGGGGAGAGATGCAAGATTTGAAACTTTGACTTTTTAATCGTTTTAATCGTTTGGATTGTTTGACTTAGATTGTTTTGATGTTTGCCTTTACTTTTGTGTCTCGATGTGTGGACTGAATTTGGATTTGGACTTGACTGCTTATATCACATACTAGACTAACCCATTTTCTTTGGTTACAGATTGTAGCGTTATCATTCATTAAGCCATTTATCTTTATAAGATATCCATATTTGTTTGAGTAATATTTTGCAGGTCAAAGTTATCCAAATCTGCATGAAAGTTTTGTCACCATAAAAAATGGGGAGATTGTTGGAGAAATTTTCATGAAGTGTTTTGAAGCTGACAAAACGTTTCCATCAGTCTAGTCTGAAGGTTTGCAAACTCTGCTATTTAAAGTCTGAAGACCTCCGGACAGCCAGACTCAAGACTAAAAGTCTATCATCATTGACAGTTTCTAATCCGTTGAAAAAAGGCTATCCAAACTGGATGTTTCATTAAGGATGTGACCTTATCGACTGAAGAAGATCTCTTGGCTGGATATGACATAACGGAATCCTTTGTTTGATCATGATTGATTCGAAGATTAAGGATCCGATGATTGATAAAGTATACTTGGAAGGTTCTACTTATGGAAACCGAGATCCTAATTGTATGGGCGAACATGATTGATGGGCTATCGACATGTTCCTTTAATAGCTCGAATGATCTTCCTAATTGATTCCATCCAACGGGTAGATTGGAGGAATTCCTTTGGTAATTGCCAACGAGTATGATGGCATAAAGGAGTATATAAGGAAGACATTCTAAGTTGTTCGAGAAGTGCGCAATAGAAGAATTCCAAAGTCTGAAGCTCCTTGTTGTTTAGTCAATTCATTTGAGCGAAATCTTGTACACAAAAGAGAGTCTATATTCGTGAGAAACCTTGAGGAAGTGTGGAAGAATATCCACATTGTTGAATCAAGGAAAAGCTATGTTGTAAGTGCGGAAGAGTGGACGTAGGCTTGGAATAAGCTAAACCACTATAAACCTTGTGTTCAATTTTCTTTTCCCTACTCCTTGCTTTACTTTGATCGTATTTCATTTTGTTAATCAAAAGAGAACTCCCTTTCTATCGTCTGCTTAGTATCGCTTCCATATCTCGAGAAATTGTTTTTACACCTATTCACCCCTCCTCTAGGTGCTTATACTAGCTATCTCATCTTTCACTCATGTGCCTGTTGGGTCGATCATTAGGAAGTCTTAGTTCTCAAGGGCATCCTTAATGTCAAGTTAAGAATTGCTCAAGAACAGTTTTGCTATTGGCAAAGATTTGGTAATGTGACATCCCATATTTTCAATCATGTTTTCTATGAATAAATTGGGCTTTTCATTGAATAAATCGGGTTTTTCATTGACGCGCCTATAGGACTGTTCTCAGAGCTGATCACTCTTGAGATAACTAGACTATCTGGGGTAGCCATTAAGGAATTTTAAAGCAATAGACTTGAGAATTCGACTAGGAATTGACTTCTCGACCATGTCCATCTTTAGGGGTCACTACGGCACAGATATAAATCAATTCGAGATAAAAGATAGGTTGATTCGACTGAGATATATGGCTAATCATGGGTGACACTACTAAATTGAAAAATTCTCGTCGAACAACACTAGATTGATTTTCTTATTGTTTTGGTACCCTGTGTCCGGATTTTCACGACAATCGAGAGTCGCCAATGAGTCGAGTGGGTTCTTAGTGGCTCAAAGAAAATTGACCACATGCCATTTGCACTTAAAAATGCCTGAAAGTTATCTGGTAGCCTAGGTCTCGCTAAAAACGAGCTAAGTGAAATTAATCGTGAATTCAAGTCAAATTTCAGAAATTCAAAGTTCTGTGGTGTCACGATCTATTTTAGGAACGTCGACTCAGTTTCAGAAGATTTTTCGGATATTCTGGGATTTTTACAGAAAATCGATTCGGACGTCGCGGAAATTAACGGAAATCCGTATGGGCCAAATTTAAGTGAGTTTGGACTTTCAAGCCGAGCCTTTGAGTGTCAGGGAATTACAGAAAATTATTCGGGATTTTTCTTCATCGAAATTGGACCTCAATTTGGGAAATTGAGTGAGGAAATTGATCCTAAAATTGGGAAATTCGGAGCTATGGTTGAGGGCTACAAATTTTGGCTTCAAAGTTGATTAATGGTGGAATTATTCTTCTAGAAAGAATTAGGGGACAAGAGGGATTAGATTGAGAGCTTGTGGGACCAAGTCATTCAATGTATTGGCTAAGGATTGAGACTTTTGTTCCCCTCACAGCTGGCTTCTCCCTCACGCACGGCTTCCCTCCATCTCCTTCAACGCACAAGGCCAACCCCCCCCCCCCGATCCTCATCATTTTCTTTTCCTCTTGCTGGACCGTTCCTCCCTGTTTTTCTCTATTCATTTCCTTCGCTCCAAACGCCCACACGCCTCTGCCCCGTAAAATTCCTCCTCTTGACCGAAGAAGCCACGGAAGTTAGTCTCTCGGATCCCATCTCCACCGATTTGTTGACTCAGCAAAGCCACCGAGCAAGCTACCACTCGTTCGTGTCTTCATCTCCACCGAGCAAGCTTCAACCCTTCCCACGTGCTTCTCCATTTTCGTTCTTCCCTCTGCCGCACGATCAGTCCACTTCAGCAAAGTGGTTGACCGCCTTCACCGCCCACGATCCCACCAAGAAGTCCAGCGTCGTCATTCGTGCTTCTCCACCGTGCTTCATATATAAATATTTGATTTCTTTTAAATCGGGCAAAACCAGAAAAAGAATGGAACAAAATTTGAACAGAAAGT
Organism: Eucalyptus lansdowneana; assembly: GCA_017140395.1. NCBI lineage: Eukaryota > Viridiplantae > Streptophyta > Magnoliopsida > Myrtales > Myrtaceae > Eucalyptus > Eucalyptus lansdowneana. The sequence continues at coordinate 24,401,705 of CM029489.1, forward strand.
CAACCCAGTCAACCTGGTGTTGACCAATGTTGACCATATTTGATCGGTGTTGACCGGCGAATTTTACGAACCATCTTTTGGCCGGAAACCACCATCTGCTATCCCACTTCATGGCCAATGCATCCACGCCCTTGATTTTCAAATTTCTAATTTTGTTCCGAATTTTGCGAAATTCGCAAATCGACCCTTCATGTTAGGAAAATTGCTAAAAAAGACTCCAATTAGTCCACAATTGATCATCACCATTCATTAAGAATGCATTGTGGCCATTGAAATGGACATGTGCTCAATTAGGATTCTCTCAACAAATTTAACAAACCAATTAGCTAAGAAGACACTGACCTAAATAAAAAAAAAAGCTAAGAAGACCGAGCCTTAGCCTTTGGATAAATCCAAGGGCTAAGATTTGATCTTGCCCAAGATTACATAACCAACTTTCCCTCCAAATTTTGAGGGGGGCTCATTTTTTAGATCTACTTTCTCTCACTACTCTCTCTCTCTCTACATCTCTCTCTCAATCTCTCTAAACCCAAGCCGAAGGAACAAGTTTACGAGAGCCCGCAAGAAGAAACCCCATTAATTCTCTCTGGCAAAAGACTTGGGGGGAATTTTTCTCTGCAATTCTCTTCGCTCACTCTCTTTCTTCTCATTGACTTTCCTTTGGTCGGTTCAATGGAAAGCAAAAGAGAGAATTCCACTTATTCTCTCACATTCATGGATTTTCACGAACACACACAAACTTGTTCTCATCTTCATGGAGTCATCGCCGAAGCTTGACATCTGGAATGAAGTAGACGCACGCTTGCACATAAACAAGCTCGATCGGATGAAGATTCATCTCTTCGAACTCTCTATTACTTGATCACAGCAGCAAGACCGAAGCTAAGCCTTCTTTCCTATTCTCTAGTTTTGATTTTGATGCGATCGATTAGTTGATTTTCCTGGCGATCTTAGGCTACCGTAATAGTTTATTCTCATATCGTGCTTTGATCTTGATCAGTTTCCTTTCAGTAGATTTTGTTGATTTGATTTCACTGATTTTGCTGAAGAAGGGACTGAGAAACCGCATCTACATTGCGACTCCAAAGAGGCATATATGATCTTCAAATCGGCTACTGAGGAGTTCATTCGAAGAGCTCGTGGATCACAAGTTTCATTTCTCGGAACAATTTCTGAGATCATACCAGCAAGAATGAAGTGATCTTATGCTATTGCAATGGCTTCATCTTGGATTTTACTTTGATTATAATTAGTGCAGAATTGAAGGCTAACGTTCTTCATTTTCCAGAAGTTCTAGAAACAAAATTGAAGCACTGAAGCTAAGTGTTTGATTTTTTCTTTTATGCTTTGGTTAAGGAGTGTTATTAGATTCAGATCCTCCACTGATTTTAATGAGTTTTGTCGATTAACAGATTCATTGTTGTTGAATGAGGACATCTCTAAAGGCATGTTCTTCGCCGGTTCATTATGAGTCAAGGTAAGTGCGATAAAACTCCTTTTAATAGCATCCGATAAGGCGAGAGCTTCTCATGTTGTGACTCATGGTCAACAACGAAGGTTCAGAGCCAGGATGCATTGCAAATCTGATTAAAATCGATGCTTGTATGATCTGGAATTGATTGTAGTTGGATGCTGAGATTCTGTGATTTTTGAGTTCGGATGAGTAACCTTTTTGTTTTGGCTTGATTGATGCCTTCGATGAGTTTATTTCAACTTGAGTCCTCTTAAAATTAGATAATAAACATCTCAAGCTTCAAAACGGTAGGTTGCACGCCCCAATCAAGCATCGTTAACCCTCAAAAAACACCTCCAAAGATGAGCGATTTTGCAATAGTTTAGGTTTTTTTTTTTTAATCCTAATTCTATTCCGCCTTCCGACTTTGTTATTTTTGTGCTGAATTTTGTGATAATTTCTTGACAAAATTGTCTCATGATTTTTGTTCCAAATTATCTCATCCATCTTCTGTAATTTGTTCACAATTTTTGGATGTGTTCAACTAGGTCATATCTACTCGATCTAAGCCTAGGTCAATCCATTCCGTATTGATCTCTGATTTTTCCATTTTCGTACTGATTTTGTTGTTGATTTTTGGAACAACTTTCCTCATGAAAGTTGCTCATAGAAGTGTTTTTCATGTCCTATATTTTTTTCAAAATTTTTATACATGTTTAGTTAGGTCAAAATCACTTAGATCTGAACATAGGTTAGTCTATCCTGCATTGATCCAAAATATGTTTTCATGAAATTAAGTCCAGAAATGCACCTATTTGGTCTCAAATCCTTCATGAGAATTGAAATAGATGATATATGTGCTCAATTGATGCATGCTTTGCAAGGTTTTTACATTGACAAAGTGAGTCAATTGCATGCATTAGAGTAAAAGGTATTGCAGCAACTCATATGATCTTAATTGAGTTTTGAACTTTTAATGAGAAATCTTCACTTTGCATACTCTGTATATGAGATTTTTGGTAGGATTTATGCATATCTTGAAGATGGCTGAAATTATGCTTGTTCTGTAAACTCAAATGCCAAAATGAAACCTTGTAATATGTGCACCTTTCCATGCTTGTTTGAGTTATCTAGGGATCAAATCTTACGATCATGCCTTCTTGTTGATTGAACCGCATGTTGTAAGGTTTGCATACATGTTTAGGTCATGTTATTTGAGTATCATCTTGCACATTAAATTTGTCTCACAAAAAGTATTCATCACACTTAGGATTTCCAAGCATACCATGAGGAATCATGAATCATTTCATTTAAATTGTATGGCATTTTACATGTTGACTTAAGAATAGATGACTATCCAAACTTTTTGTCGCATCCAATCCTAAGTCTCATGTGATTTCTTCATGCCGTTTGTGTAATATTTGAGTGATTTTAAGGTTTCTAATGAATGCTTATGTTCTATTTTCTTAGTTACTGATGCACACACTTTTAGAGATCTCGATTTTAGCATACCAAATTGACCTAGTTTGGACTCAAGCTCTTTTAAGAAGATGTAGGGTACACTTAGGGTGCATTTGCTAACATTTCTATTTAAAAATTATTCTGGAGGACAGAAATAGAAAAAAGTGTTTATGTTACGGGAACAACTTTTGAATAAAAAAACGCATTTTGTAAACTTGTTCTTGGAATAAAAAATGAACATAAACGTGTTTGGTAAATTTGTGTTCTTTTTTTTCTTTTAATAGTTTAATATTTTTATTTTATTTTTCTTATTTTTCATTATTTTTTATTTTTTATTTTTTTCTTCTTTTTGCCGGTGGCTGCCCGACCATGGCCGGTGACTAGTGACGAGGGCTAGCGGCCTCGCCCAGCCATAGCAAGGCTCGCTGGCCCTTGGCGAGGTCGATTCTTGCCTTGGCTAGGCGAGCTTGAGCTTGCCCGGATCGCGAGCCCGAGCTCGCCTAGCCTTGCACTGCGCCGGCGAGGCTCTGCCTCGCCGGGGGCCGACAATGCTCTAGCGAGGTCACTGGCCCTCGACGGCGTCGCCAACCCTCGACGGTCGGTTGCCGACCATGGCCGAGGCTGGTGACCGGCCAAAGAAAAAAAAAAGAGGAGAGAGAAAATTTGTTGTTAAAAATTGTTCCAAAAACAATAAACACATTTTTCTTGTTTCTTGTTTATGTTCCAAATGTGTTCCCCGGGAATAAAAAAATAGATTTGGAACAAAAACGCAAACAGACGTGTTTGCTCTTTTTTTGTTCCCTGGAACAAAAAAACAGAAATTTATTCATAAACAGAAACAAAAAACATTAACAAGCAGGCCCTTAGAAGTTTCTAAGCCATTGATTTCATGCCAATCGCTCATCATTTGGACTATTTTCCATTTTTTCAAAGCCAGCTCACAAGCTGGACAAGCCATCTGACCCCTGTTTGGATAGACCTTTGATATTTTTGTTCCATTTTTTTCTATTTGGAATCTGAACTTGACCTCTGAATAAAACTTTCTTTTCATCATGTTGGCTATGCTGTGTGTAAATTTGATGATTTTTAGACATGTTTTGATAGGACAAATCCTTGTGCGATTAGCTGAATGTCCTGTTGTCTTGACAAATTTTTGATGTGTTATTGCTTGTTGTTTGATTTTTGTAAAATCATATATAGATTGTTTAAGAAAAATTTCTTCATGAAAGTTGTTCATCATCATATTATGCATGTTAGGGAATTTTGTCATTGTCAATTTGTCATTAATTTTGATGTCCTTTCACGTTTGTTCTAAAATTTCCTAATATAAACATGATTGTGGTTGTTTAGTTATAATTTTTAGGCTAGTTTGTGCATGAAATTAGGCCACCTATTGGCAATGACAAAATTGACAATCGGAGACTCTTTTAGCACGTAACAATGCGATCAAAGCAATTAATTCCAAGATTGTGAATGTGCAACAAGATCTTTGAAGATATGATGAAACCACCAAGAAGATGCTTTCCGATTTCCAAAAGAGGCTTCATGCCTTGGAATCCAAACAACATTTAGAGTATCATCATCTCGAAAGTCCTAAGGCAGAAATATAAAAGCTCAAAAGGAAAATCTAACTCCTTAAAGAAGGAAGGTTCAATCCTTTTAATCCATTTCCAACCACGGTACAAATAGAGCATTTGCCTCCACCACCCCAGATGTCTATCTTTGCTGCCCTCAAGGATTGTCCTATCAGACAGGACAAGACAGGCGTAGTAGATATGCGAAACTACCTTAAAGAATTGGATTGAATAAGGAAGGAAAAGGGAAAAGAGAAAATGCCCAAAGAATCCTCTCTTGTTATAAAGGAAAAGCTAGATTAGATGATGTTGTCTAATCCGTTGGAATCTTTCCTAAAAGATTTGGGCAATCAGGAAGAACAACCTGATCTTGTCACTTAACAGCCTTATCCTGCCATTCTAAAAGATCATATTCTATTCCCAGCAGTGCCAACTTTTCCAAATATCTTTGTTACTGAATCGGATTTGATATCTCTTTCATCCTCTTCATCATTCTCAATCCCTACCATTGATTCCTTTCCCATTACACTAGTAACTTCATCAATATTCATGGCCAATCCTCCAGACCAAGATACATATTCAAACCCTTATGAACTAGAGGTAGTTCAGCTAAACAACAATCCTTCCCAGCATGTGTCTCCTCTATCTAAACGGTTTTTTACTGTTGATGATATTCATTATCACAAATGGCCATAAAGATTTGAGGAATTTCATACTTGGCTAAATGCCCATGCTCTTACCAATCAGGATAAGTATGATGTCCTTTTTTGTGACATCCTGAATTTTTTGATTTTGCTTTCAATTAAATTAATCAAGTATTTCATCAACGCGTCTATAGTACTATTCTGAAAGTTGATCACTCATGAGATAACTAAACTATCTGGGAAAGTTATTAAGGAATTTTAATGCATTAGACATGAGAATTCAATCAGGACTCGATTACTTGACCATGCTCATCTGCAGAGGTCATTATGGCACAGTTAAAAAAAATCAATCAGGAATCAGAAATAGGCTGGTTCGACGAGATGTGTAACTAAACGTGGATGATTCCACTAATTTACAAAATTATCATCGACATTTTTATGTCGCTTTGGTACCCTGTGTCCGTATTTGAAACCTTGAGATTTTCACGACCACTGAGAGTCGCCAACATGTCAAAGAGGTTCATTGTGGCTCGGAAAAAATTGACCACGGGTCATTTGCACTAAAAATTTATGAAAGCTATCCGATAGCCTAGGTCACGCTAAAATCGCGCCAAATTGAAATTAATTGCGAATTTGAATCTGATTTTAGAAATTGAAAGTTCTATCATGTCACAATTCATTTTAGGAACGTTGACTCGGTCTTCGAAGATTTTTCGCAAACAGAGATTTTTGGAAAAAAAAAGTCGAGGCATGATCGTTTTGCCCAGAAAATTCAAAGAATCATTTTTTATTGCGAAATTGAGATGCGAGTAGGGTTTGTTGGTGAGGAAAAATACCAATTTGATCAAGAATTCGATAATGAAATTGATAAAGGCTGAATTGACTTAATTCAAGAAGGAATGGAAGTCCAATATGTGGGATTTGCCTCCAAAATTCGTATGCCCCCATCACACACAACATTTGGACCTCTTCAAGGCTTCTAGATGGGGATTTTTGGTATGAAATTGGTTGTGCAAGCTAGCCTTGCAAGGTGGGACACACCAAGGGGACCAAGGAGATAGGAAGGGAAGTATGTGGCCCCCTCCAAGGCAAATTGGTCTCCTCTCCCTCTCCTTCTCTTCCCACCGTCAACTACCCCTATTCCAACACCTTGAGAACTTAAAAAATTTCCAGAGAAGGACCAGTAGCCAACCTCAAGCCGCCGCACCACCATTCAAAGCCTGAAGCTGCCGTCACTCTCCTACTCGTGCCGAGCGTCCCCCACGCACGTTCCAGTGCCCCGCTCACCTTTCCTACCTCTCCGCTCGACGTCCTCGTGTCTCCGTCCTTGCTGGTCACCGCTTGAGGCTATCGGACCACCATGTGCCGCCATCTCGCCGCCATGAGGTCCTGCCTAGTCCCCGCAGTAGTTCCACCGCCCAGCCTTGCTCATCTCCGCCTCAATCACACCACCGACCAACTTCTTCGGCCAATAATAGAACCTGACAGCAGTGGATCTCTCAACAATTATTTGGCCTATTTTTGGTGCCTTCCGAACCTCGAAAGGCAGTCCCGCTTTGGAGTTTCTTGACCCTCTCCAACTCGTTGTCAATTTGATCTGAGCAAATCATTAAACAAGTGAGTATAACTCACTAATCCTTGCACCTTCATGGGTTAGAGTATGAACTGGTTAAGTCCATAATCCGGGTTGATGCGAGTCTACCCAAAAAGGTGCCCCATCAATACAGGGCATGGTATCTCTAGGGTCATATTGGAATGAGAGAGGGCCCCATACCATAATCTAAGATACCTCTGTATGTGAAGGAGGTTGCTTTCGGGAAAGGCACAACAGATTCTCCAGGTGGTTCGGTGGTGGATGAAGACCTGGACTTGTTGGAACCTGAGTCTCCTATGTACTCAGCTGAAGGCTCCAACTAGGATTTGGATGAGGATGAGGATGAAGAGGAGGATGAGGAGCCATAGTATTATGAAACCCCCCTATTTGTAGACTTTATGAATAGATCAGCTTGTCTTATATACATATGACTTGGTTTCTTATATATGTATATATAAGTGTGCTGTTGCTGGTTTTAAAAATTGTGGCCTTATTTTTCTATCCCATTGAAGTGTTGTCTGGGGATTATTCATTTGCTTTCGCATGCATATTAAAATGAATGGGTCGGCGATGCGTCCTGGGACGTCGCTATTTAATCGACCGTAGAGGGATGGGCACGCGCTCATAGGATTGTGGCGTGACATCCCAGTTTAAGTGGTATCAGAGCATGGTTTATGATTGGAGTGATAAGGTGCGATGGTTTATGAGATAGTAGTAGGAATGGCCTTCAATTCATGCTGGTGCATGTCTATAATAGCTGATTGATAGAATTGTTTGGTTGTGTGAATCACTCAGCTTCTAATTTGGTGTGGAATTGGAAGCTGGTTTCTTTAAAAAACCTTCAAAATGAGCAATCAGGAGTAGAGGACTCATAGGAAGCGTACAACACGGTCTGTGACTCGAGGCAGGACGCCGACGCGAGTCGGTACCCGAGGAGGTTGAGGTATGTCGCCAGCACAAGCTAGCACTAGTGGCATAGCACCACCTCTTGTTGGTGCTGGGGTAGCAACCCCAAGTGATCCGGGAATTGTTGGGATCACGCAAACTTTGGATGCAATGAGAGAGATGATGGGACAGCAGGCCCAAAACCAGAATGTTGCCTTTATCGTTGCCGTTGCAGTCGTCGCTACTGCCACTGCTAATGTTGTTGCTACCGCCGCACCTGCCACCGCACCAGCTGAGGTTCCGCCAGGGAACGTGGTCACTGGGAGACCGATTCATAAACTGGTGGAATAGTTTTTGAAATTAAATCCACCAAAGTTTAGTGGGGCAGGAGACCCCAAAGCTGCTACTCTTTAGATCCAAGGATTAGAGAAGACCTTTGCACTATTGATGTGCATTGAGACTGAGAAGGTAGTCCTTACAACCTACCAGCTGCAAGGAATCTCAAGTATGTGGTGGAGAACCACCCAAGGAGTGGTATTTCCTGAAGGTGTAGTCTTGGAGTGGAACGCCTTTGTTGATGTCTTCAATGGTAAATACTTTTCTGAGACTACTAAAGAGATGAAGATGGCAGAATTTTAGCACCTTCGCCAAGGCTCAATGACTGTAGATTAGTATGAGGCGAAGTTCGCTAAGCTATCACAGTACGCTCTTGAATTGGTGGAGAACCCAATGAATCAAGTTAGGAGATTCAGGGATGGACTCAGGCCAGAACTGAGAAGTCCGCTGATTCTACTTAATTTGAGGAATTATAATAACCTGTATGAGCAGGTCCAAATGATCAAGAGAGATCATAATGAAAGAGCCGCCGCATCTGGATCGCGATTTGGATCAAGTCGAGAAGGGATTCGACATGGGAAGAGGCCCATGATCGGAGGGAGATTTCAAGTTTCGCCTAATAGGAAGGGGGAGTTGGCAAGTCGACGTAGTAGCAAAATGGCATGTGTCGCTTTTGTGGAAGGCGACATAGTTTAGCCTTGTGCCTTCGGAGGATGGGTGCTTGTTTCGAATGTGGCTAACAGGGTCACATGGCTAGAGATGTCCTAGGAGACCAAGAGGAAAACTGTAGTTGCCACTATGGCACCCTGAACCACCTTAGGTTGCTACAGGCACCTAATGCTACGCCTAATGGAATACTAGTTACATCTCCTAGAAGAAGCGTCGTAAATCATAGACACTTTTTTTTTTTAAAACGGTCCCAGCGCGACTTATTAGCGGAAGCAAAATATAATATCGCCATCTCTCCCTCCATCAACCATGATACAATTGCACACCACTAAACATCATAAGAAAAGATAAAGCCACGACACTTTATTTACATATTTTCCAAGATGGGATTTCCTTGGGTCAATACATCAAAAGAAGGACCAGGACATGTAGCCACACTCGGCCATAACCCCAAAAAGAAACACTCGACCCACTATGTCTATCGTGCAAGATCCCCCATCAACTAGTGTTGGCTAATCATCCCAAAAAGTTTCAGCTCCTACTTCTCACACACGAGCCCTCACACCCATCCCGGTGCATCAGGCGGTGGCGGCGGCAACATTCCACGCATCACTCCGTCTCGACGAACATGGACGGATATGAACTCCTAAACGACAGAGCCCCCAGTCAGGCCCACGTCATACATCACTAAGGCACGAACTCAAATAAATGTCAGTTCAAGAATGGTGGGACAGTCGATCTCCACACACTCGACCTCTGCATCTGAAGGAAGGCCATAAAATACATCCCGCATGACAGTAGGGAGCAGCATTTTGCTAATCTGAAATATTGGTCCCCGAAGGGGTGAGTACAACCACTCAGCAAGTAAATGACCAATAAACCACTCAATGCATCATGCCACACAATCATCACAATCATATTATCACATGTCATTAAGGCATCCATGCACAACTTACCATGGTATCATGCACATGTCATCATACCTCATGTACATACATCATCATATAGTCATCACCATCATATCATACACTTACCATCATCATGTCACATGTATTATCATCTTTACCATGCATCCATGCATATAACATCATCATCATATCACATGTACCATCATCATTGCCATGCATCCATGCATGTAACATCATCATCATATCACATGTACTGTCATCATTGCCATGCATCCATGCATATAACGTCAACATCATGTCATGCATATATCATCATGCATAATTCAATTTCAATTTCATTTTAGACCGCCACATTTCTCTTTCCCGAGACCAATGTTTGAATTCCGCATGTATCCAAGATACAATCAAACATCCAGCTCCCCCACTCTCCGGGCATCTCGTACCCCAACTGGCATCACGAGAACCCTCCGGCATTCATCCATTTAAGGCCACCGGGCAACCGGCTGTACCCTTCTAGCCAGGCATCTCACACCCAAACTAGCATTGCGAGGCATCCCTCGGCACAATACCTGCCGAGCTTCCGGCTCCCCCACTCTCCGGGCATCTCGATATCTCTCGGTACTCCCGAGGACCCTCCGGTATCCGGCCATTCAAGGCCACCGGGCAACCGGCCGTACCCTTCTAGCCAGGCATCCCGACACTCCCGAGGCATCGTCGGCTCACACCTTCGACAGCCTTCTCATCTTTAATTATAGTTCAATTTTAACATGGCATGTGATGTGATGGCAATCAAGATCATATTCATCATTGAATTCATACATGTAGCAAGACACAATCACTCATAACAATACAATTCATGGAGTCCATGCAATTTAGAATAGTCCATTTTTCATGCCTTTTTGAGGTTTACTAAATTCCAGCTTGTACCATTTTAGAAAATATTTAAATTAAATATCCATATGCTTCTCAAAAATCATGAAATCAAGACATGTGATAGAGAAGACAATAAGATAATAATTTCATGAAAAACATATGCCCAATAGAGTTCCACACAAGAAGATATAATTCACACAAACACAGCATGCAATTTCAGATAGAAACAGAATGTGCAGTTTTTGAAATAATTCGATTAAAATACCCGAACGACCTCCAAAAATTATGCAATTTTACCAGGTTATATTTAAGACACTAAAGTAGATTTTACATGGAGACATCTAGGCCAGATTTGTTCAAGATAATTTTCTATAGTCATCCGAAACTTCTGATTCTAGCACCGAAATGTCTAGTGTAGCTGTCTCCGAAATATCGAGTTTTCACCCACTTATTCTTCTTCGTTTCCTCTGAAATTTGGATATGTTTTGCTTCAAGAGGTCCCCTACAACTTTTATCAAGGGATCTAAGTAAAATTTCCAAATAATAGTCTCCATATGTGTCCAAGAAATCTCGGGTGTCCAGTACCGTGTCTCCAGATTTACCGTCTTCAAGAGTAAGTCGATTCACTAGGCTACACTTGCTCATTTTACTTCAAATTTGAATATGTTGGTCCTTAGGATGTTCTATACAAGTATTGTGAAGAAATCGAAGAGAAATTGTTTGTAAAAATCGACATGCAACCCACAAAACTACCAAAAGGTCAACAAAGCAGTTCCAGATCTAGTGTCTTCGTAGGATGAGGGTTTGACCCCTTAAATCTCTACCATTTTGTCTCAAATTTTAGTATGTTTTAGTTTAAGATGTTGGCTACAACTTTCATGAAAAAATCGAAGTCATAATCCAACTCGAAACATGTATGCAAGCCTCCACAAGTTTCTGGGTCAGGCGGTTTACACGAAATCAGCAAGCATTTTCAAGAACAAGTCACATTCTAGCTTCGGTTTTGCCTACCCTAACATCCGAAATCTACCACCAACAAATTACACATGCAAGACACACATGCAAGAGTGGAAATCGATCCCAACTTGCCTCTAAGACCAAGCGGATGACAGCAAAAGGGACGGTACACCAACGACGGATGGACGGCGTTCGGGCGGCGACGAGCGAGCTCCTCCTCCTCGGTTCCTCTCTCTCGCAACTCCCTCTCTCTCTCTCTCTTTGGCTTGGCCGAATACCACTAACCAGCCACTCTCTCACAACTCCCTCTCTCTCTCTTTGGCTTGGCAATGATTATTTGCCTCTCCACAAGCTAATGCATGATCTACACTTGGCAATTTGAGAGAGACACATGGCCTTCTCCATGCAAAGATGGGCCTCATTCTCGGCTGGGCTTTGGGCCAGCAAATGGGCCGGTCGACAGCCCCTCCTTGGCTCCAATGGGCCAGCCATTTGGCCGTCCAAAAGCTCAAGCCATTGGGCCTAAGGCCCAACCTAATTAAAATCAATTTTAATCTTTTTTTAAAATACTAATTAAGTCTTATTAAACTAAAGTACTATAGGGTAAAATTAAATAACTAAACACTTAGAATTACAAACCTATGGATTCTAATTCACGATGCACATGGCCAGAGATAAGTCATCCTCTTCCAAGATCTATCCATTTAAACTTGGCCATAGACTTCAATACAAGACATTAATTGGAGCACCCCTAATGGCTAGCAAAGAATTTCAGGATGCCACAGCCACCACCACCACCTTTGGGACAAATTAAAGGGTATGCGTCACAGAACACATCGCCGGGTGGATAGCTCAGGCCCCCAGCTCAAGGGACGGTGTATGCACTCACTAGAGGTTAGGTTGAGGACGCGCCTAACATAATTATAGGTATGGTTTCGTTGAACGACCTTATTGCTTATGCTTTATTCGACCTAGGAGCAACTCTTTCTTTTATTGCTGAGCAGTATGTTAAGCTGATAGGATTAAGTTCTGTATTATTGGAGTATGTGGTTAGCATATCTATATCGTTGAAGGATAAGGTGTTAGCTGCTTTGGGTTGTTCTGATTGCAAGTTAGCGATTGGTGAGCAAGAGGGGAAAATAGACTTATTAGTCCTAGCCATGTATGACTTTGATTTGATAATTAGCATGGACCAGCTCACCAAACAATAAGCTAAGATGGACTGCTATCGCAAAGCGATTCAGTTTGACCCATTAGAAGGTGAGAGCTTCGAGTTTGTTAGGAATCGAGGAGGACCCTCGATTACTTGGATCTCATCGCTTGAGGCAACCCATTTATTATATGAGGGTTGTCAAGGTTACCTAGTAACTCTTGTGGATACGACAGTTGATGAGCTGAAGATGGAAGACATCGCAATGGTACAAGAATTTCCAGATATATTTCCAAAGGAATTGCCAAGGTTATCGCCAGAGAGAGAAATTAAGTTCATGATTGAGCTAGCACTCAGGACAGAGCCAATGTGACATTCTAAAATTCGAGCCCTCTGTGGGATGAATGGATGTGAATTTCCTCAATGCATTGTTCGTTGATCTCACTTGGAATTGATCACTCCTGAGATACTGACCTTGAGGGGAAAGGCTAATGAGGACAGAACTCGTACGACTAAAGGACTCTACTTGGGAAAACGACTTGACCATGATACTTGTGTGAGGAAGATCTTGTAGATAGGTAGGCCAATTCTAAGGATGACTAGAAGTTGATTCATGAACAGAATATAATAGAACGACAGGTGATTCCGTTTACCGTTATCGAGCCTGCGAATGACCCTAGGTCAATTATTAGTAATCATGTACTTTGATATAAGAATCTATCCTCCACAATTTCATGTAATCAAGGACGTCCATGTGTTGAGATGTCTTGAACGTGGTTTGGCACGAGTCGGTTGCACATGAATCCTCAAAGCCACCTGTCAATTTGAGTTGTACCCAAAATGGCATTGGGCGAAATTGACATGGCAAGAGAACTTAAGATTGGACTTCAAATTATGGGGAATGTCCGGGATGGACTTTGGATAAAGCTACTTCGACAGTCGACAGTGTTAGTTAAGCCGAGTATCTAGGAAAAAGGGATTTTCAGACTAAAAAAATGAGCCCATGAAGATGTGGGCTGGGCTAGGCAAGCGTGGGCCTTAGGCCCAAGGTGGGACAGCCTATGATGGGCCTTAAGACAAGCATTGAGCCCATTAGGCTCAATCCACTATTCATCTTCCAAGCCCATTACTTAACCTTAAGCCCATTTAAGCCCAACCAATTCTCGAGCCCGTTACTATTCATTTCCAAGCCCATTTCTTAGGCTTGCTTATGGTAGCATTTTTTGTCATCAAGAGGGATCTTTGGACAAGGAAAAATGTGGATTTAAGTGTGGTTACATTGGATGAATTTGTGGGCTTTTATTTGAGTTGATTGGAAGAGAAATTGAATGGAATTGAAGAGGCAAAGTCCAAAATTCGTATGCCATGGGGCACACAACATTTTGGACTTGTTGGGAGGCTTCTTGAGGAAGTTTGAAGTGAGAGATTGGTTGAGGTTGACAGACCAGCTGGTGGGGGCAAGAGAGAGGAGAGAAAGACAAGTGTTGAAGGCTAGAAGGCCACCTTGGAGACCCCTTTTTCAGTAGCCCTTCTTCCTCCTTAATTCTTGGTTTTCTCCATTGATGAGGTCACAAGAGAGCTTCAAGAAACCAGAGAGAACCAGTAGAAACCGCAACTCCTTTCCCCTTTGCCCGTCGACCTCATTTTTCCCCCTGTTTTTTCCTTCCAACTGACCTTTCGCCAAAGATCTGAGTCAAAAGTGGTCTTCCCAGACGAATTATCCTTCGTTCCACCCACCATTGTGCTCAGCACATCCAAACCATTCAAAGGAGCCCAACCTCACGCTGAATGGAGCCGCCAGCCATCCTGTACACCGTGGAGAAGAAACCGGTTGCTGGTCCGCCAATATGTTGCCTACTTGCACTATTTCGCATTTTTCTTCACTTTTCTCCCATTTTGACCCTTTTTTTGCCCATCCCATCCACCCACAAGTTCCCCTTGAGCCTCGGGAGCCACCAGTTGCGGAACGCCCATTTGCCGAAGCTCCGATTGGTCTATTTCCTCGCTGTTCAGCCATTGGTTTTCCTTTCCAGTTCAGCCAAGAACACAAGCAGGAAGCAGCAAGGTTTTGGAGACTTCAAGGCCCATTTTTAAGACCTTCCCGGCCTCGCTTGGTTTCACCACAAGCTTAATTGTCGCCCGCCTTGCCGTGGACTCACCGAAGCACAAAACCGATGAGTTTACTCACTAAACCTTGCTTAGGAGATTAATTATGCTTAAGGGTTGTTTAAATTAGCTTAATAATGGATTCAAGATAATCCATAATTGTTAGATTAGCCTTAAAATGATTTAATATTAATCTAATTAGGGAGATTAGCACCATTGAAGTTGGTTTAATCAAAATCGGACTGACTCTTCTTGAAATTGATTCCTGGACACTCATCGTTTGCCACTTTTGTAGACCAAAATGTGTTGCGAATTTGAGGTTAATTTCTTCTAGAGAAACGTTTTAGATATTTTCAGATACAACATATATTTTTCTTAAGATTTTTAGGGATTTAAAATAATGAGATATTAGCTCCGTCATTTGTAAATAGAACTTCGGTTTTTTGCTGGAATGTGTGACCTTTTGGGATTTAAGGGATTTTTATCAACTCTTAGGGTTCAAATTTAAAAATATTTTATTCACAATAATTGTTTGATCAAATGTTTGTTTATATGTTATTTACAACATGTTCAAATTTGGAAATTTTCCAAACTTGTTTAATTAAATTTCTGGATTTAAATTTGGAGATGCGGGAGTGGACCATTTCTCTTGGTTAGGGCCGGTAGTAGTTTGTGATTGTTCTTGATGTTTTGCTTGCTAGAAATTGTGTATTAGGTGATATGGTTGAATTATGCGATTGATTGTTGGATTGTGAAATTGAGTGGTGATTGTGAAAATATGGCTTTTATTCTGAAAATCCTAGGTGTCAGGTTTTAACACCGAAAGTGGTTTTAATGACTATTTCGAACCGTGGGATTTTGAAAAGGAAGAGTATCACTTTTCAAGATTCAAATTGACCATGTACCCACACATGCCTATTTTCTCAGATGTTTTTAATACGAAGAAAATAGGCTAGGACCACTATTTCAGTTAAGGCATGTGAGTGCAATACACAGTGTTCTAGGCTGAGATTGATTGGTCGTGTGTTGGTTAATGAGAACCCATCCCCGAATTGAGTCGGATGGACATTTTCCTATATGGGATATCTAGAATTTAAGTTTGGGTCGTAGTAGATTTTGGACTTATGCTCCTTAGAGAATGATGTCTTTGAGAGACGTAGCCGTGTTCAAGGTGGGAGACGGAACCTGGCTACACTAGAAGACTGCCGAAATTTGAGAGTAGGCCAGTGCTCACTGTGGGGTTTAATTAACAATTGGAATGCATGATTGATTGAGTTTGATGTGCCTGATTATGAGACAAAATTGTGTGACATGGTATGGGATGTGTCATAACGATTTGGCCTTATAATCAAGACCCTTGTGATTTATTGAGTTGTTGAGGTGTTTCAATTGTTATGTGCATTAATTATATGCATTTATGATATGAATTGTGTC
Source organism: Eucalyptus lansdowneana (assembly GCA_017140395.1). NCBI lineage: Eukaryota > Viridiplantae > Streptophyta > Magnoliopsida > Myrtales > Myrtaceae > Eucalyptus > Eucalyptus lansdowneana. The sequence continues at coordinate 24,417,749 of CM029489.1, forward strand.
GACGTGCAGGAAGGAACTGAGGCGAGGTAAGGTCCTATGTTCTAATTGTGTGGTTGTGTGGTTAGAGCGCCTTGATGACATATTTCCTTTCTAATAAGGGTTTAGGGCGTGGACTTGCTGAGACATTGTCTCACTGGTTATTGTATAACCATTTTCAGGTCCTTAGAGGTGGTCGTGGAGGACCGAAGCCTCGGAGTTTGTGGAGGTGAAGTCTGGAGGATCGGTATATGTGTCCTACTCAGATGTCGTAAGATAGCTTCTTTTTCAGAGCCGACATTTTTGTAGACTTTTGACTAGACTCATTTTGTATCTAAACCCATTGTTTATAAAAGTTGGCTTTTGTGAAATGTTGCCCTGCTTTCCTATCCCATGTTGTTTGTTGTCAAGGGTTATTGTTTTTTTTTTTTTTTTTTTTTTTGGTGCTGGAGTAACCGGCTTGTAGTCAACAGTCGCGCCGTATATCCCCAGGTGACACTTAAGCAGGAGGACCCACCACCCCTGAGTCACATTTATTGTCAAGGGTTATTGTTTGCTTCTGCATGTTCAATTAAATAAAGAAAGGGTCGGTGACTAATCTTGGGAAGTTGCATTTGTACCGACCACAAAGGGATGTGTACACGCTCGAGGATTGGGACGTGATAGCCAATCTCTAAGGCTCCTTACCAGATGGCATTTGTCTGAGTTGAAAGAACTGAAGGTACAAATGCAGGAGTTGTTAGATAAGGGATTCATATGTCCCAGTGCATCACCTTGGGGAGCACCAGTGTTGTTTGTGAAGAAGAAAGATGGTTCGTTATGCCTATGCATTGACTATCATCAACTCAATTAAGTGACGATTAAGAACAAGTATCCACTCCCGAGGATCAATGACTTGTTTGGTCAGTTGCAAGGAGCGTCGATATTTTCGAAAATTGACTTGAGAACAGGATATCATCAGCTGAGGATTAGGAAAGAGGACATTCCGAAGTCAGTGTTTCGTACTCGATATGGTCGTTATGAGTTTACTGTATTGCCGTTCAAGTTGACGAATGCTCCAGCTACCTTCATGGACCTGATGAATCAAGTGTTTAAAGAATACCAGGATTAATTTGTGATCATGTTCATCAATGATATTTTGGTGTATTCGAAGAGTGATGAAGAGCATGAGAATCATCTGAGAGTAGTGCTGTAGACTCTGAGAGTTCATCAGTTGTACGCCAAGTTCAGCAAGTGCAAGTTTTAGTTGACTCTTGTTACTTTCTTAGTTCACGTGATTTTAGGCGAAAGAATCTCCGTGTACCCCACCAAGATTGAAGTAGTGATCAACTGGCCAAGACCGACTTCCGTGACAAAGATAAGAAGTTTTCTTGGTTTGGCAGGTTATTACTGAAGGTTCGTGGAAGGATTTTCAGCTTTAACGTCGCTTTTGACTAGACTCTTAAAGAAAGAAGAGAAGTTTGTATGGACAAACAAGCGTGAACATAATTTTCAAGAGCTTAAGTAAAAGCTGACTACCACTCCCGTGCTGACCATTCCATCTGGTCCTAGAGGTATCAAGATCTATAGTGATGTGTCGTTCAGAGGATTGGGTTGTGTGCTGATGCAACATGAAAGGGTTGTTGCATATGCCTTCCGTCACTTGAGCCCTCATGAATAGAATTACCCGATGCATGACTTATGACTCGCAGCAATTATATTCGCCCTAAAGATTTGGAGACACTAGTTATGTGGAGAAAGGTTCCAGATCTTCACTAATCATCAAAGTCTAAAGTACTTATTCTCTCAAAATGAATTGAATATGAGATGGCGCCAATGGATGGAACTTCTGAAAGACTACGGCTGTGATATTCTATATCCCCAAGGAAAGGCGAATAAGGTTTTTGATGCTTTGAGTCGGAAGTCTATGGTCGCTCATATGCTGGTAAAGAAGTGGAATTTAATCGATGAAGCTCAAGATTCGGTGTTCAAATTTGAGGTAGGCCACTTTTTGAATCTTATGGCCACCCTCAGAATTGAATCAGATGTCTAGATCAATATCAAGTTACTTTAGCCGATAGACCCAGATGTTCAGAAAATTCTGGGAGAGGATACCGATAAAAGGAAGGCTGACTTTCAGATTACAGATGATGGAATGCTAAGGTTCCAAGGACGATTGGTTATACCTGACGATGTAGAGCTTAAAGAGGATATTTTATTAGAAGCTGATTGTAGCGGTTACGGCATTTATCCTGACGATACCAAGATGTATCAGAATATGCGTCAACACTATTAGTGGTTCGGTATGAAGGCGGACATTGCCAAGCATGTCGTAAAGTGTTTGACGTGTTGGCAAGTGAAGGCACAACATTGCAAGTCGAGAGGACTTCTGCAACCTCTCGAGATTCCAAAGTGGAAATGGGAGCACATCATGATGGATTTCATGATCGGCCTACCGAGGAGTTAGAGAGGAAATGATTCCATTTGGGTAGTAGTCGACAGACTGACAAAGTAGGCTCACTTCATTGCAGTACGAAAGGACTTCAGTTTCAATAGACATGCAGAGTTGTACGTGCGTTAGGTAGTTCGTTTGCATGGAGTGCCAGTGACAATAACTTTACATCGAGGCCCAAGGTTTATAGCTACTTTTTGGAAAATTTTGCAGGCTGCCTTAGGAACCAAGTTGCGGTATAGTACTGCATATCATCCTCAAACGGATGGTCAGTCTGAGAGGACGATTCAAACCTCAAAGACATGCTGCGAGCTTGTGTTTTGGATTTTAAGGGAAGTTGGGAAGAACAGCTTCATCTGGTTGAGTTTGCCTACAACAACAGTTATCAACATAGCGTTCATATGGCTCCTTCTGAAGCATTGTATGGCAGAGCATGCATGACACTAGTATGCCGGAATGAAGTCGAGAAGAGAAAAATCATAGGCCAGAGTTGGTTCAACAATCAATGGATGTAGTTGCAGTTATCAAAGGCAAATTAAAGACCGCTCAAAACTGACAGAAAAGTTTTTTTATTGTGAAATTGGGATGCAAGTAGGGTCTATTGGTGAGAAAAAATACCAATTTGATCAAATATTAGATAATGGAATTTATAGAGGCCGAATTGAATTAATTCAAGAAGGAATGGAAGTCCAATTTGTGGGATTTACCTTTAAAATTCGTAAGCCCCCATCACCCACAACATTTGGACCTCTTCAAGGCGTCTAGAAGGGGGTTTTTCGTCTAAAATTGGCTGTGCAAGCCAGCCTTGCAAGGTGGGACACGCCAAGGGGACCAAGGAGATAAGAAGGGAAGCATGTGGCCCCCTCAAGGCAAATTGGTCTCCTCTCCCTCTCCTTCTCTTCCCACCGTCGACCAGCCCAATTCCAGCACCTTGAGAGCTTCAAAAATTTCCAAAGAAGGACCAGCAGCCAGCTTTAAGGTGGTGCACCACCATTTGAAGCTCAGAGCTGCCGCCGCTCGCCTACTCACACCAACATCCCCTGCACACGTTCCCGTGCCCTGCTCACCTTTCCCACCTCTCCGCTCGATGTCCCCATGTCTTCGTCCTTACTGGTCGCTGCTTGAGGCCATCGGACCACCATGCGCTATCGTCTCACCGTCGTGAGGTCCTGCCTGGTCCCCGCTGCAGTTTCGCCACCTAGCCTTGCTCGTCTCTACCTCAATGGCACCACTAGCAAGCTTCTTCGACCAAGAACAAAACCGGATAGCAATAGGTCTCTTAGCCACTATTTGGCCCATTTTTGGTGCTTTCCGGACCTTGAAAGGTGGTCCCGCTTTGGAGTTTCTCGACCCTCTCCGCCTCATCATCGATTTGATCCGAGTAGATCATTAAACAAGTGAGTATAACTCATTAATTCCTACTTAGTAAGTTAATGACGTTTAAGGGTTGATTAGTTTTGACTAAGCAAGGATTACGTAGTTAATTAGAATGGATTAGTGAATTAGTTAATTATCAATGCATGTTAGGTGGTTAGTTTAGTGGAATTAGGGCTTAGACAAGCTCTAGTATTTATCTAGAGTGGTTCAGAAATTTTTCAGGCTTGTCTCGGCTTTTAATTAGGTTTTATGGGCGTAAGTGTGAATTTTTGACATTTATTAATTATTTTCCGTAATCATTTAATTATTTATTTGTTTTGCGAAAATTAGACCGGGATAGCCGGCAATTGAAATTTCATGCCGATTGCAATGGTGTGATTTTTTTATTTAATTGAGTTTTAAATTGTGTTTATTGTGCGTGATTTGTGATTTTGAGAATTTATTCCTAAATTTATTTAATTTCAATAATTAATTGGAAAATAATCAAGCGTCGGTTTACAATGCCAAAAATTATTTTGGTGGACCATGTAAATTGGTGGGATTTATGAAAAGGAAAATATTATATTTTGGCTAAGACCGATCGTGTACCCACGCACGATTATTTTTATCATGAAGGATAAAAATGGTGGCATTCTCAGATGGTGAGAACAGTATACTATATCAGCCTATGGGCTTCGATATGTTAGCTTAGCACAATCAGTATTCTTTATCAACTTAGAGTGAGTATCTTGGGTATACTGTATCAACCTACGGGTTCAATGCATCAACTTAGAGTGAGCAATATACTGGTATATTATATCAACCTACGGGCTCTCATATGTCAGCTCAGTGCAAGCAGTATACCTAGTAGCTTCTGGTGAGCATTATTAGTATACTATATTGGCTTGTGGGCGATATGTCAGCTTAGATCGAACTGTATAGTATCTATGGTAGCATCTGGTGAGCATTATTAGTATACTATATTGGCCTGCAAGCGATATGTCAGCTTAGAGCGAGCAGTATACTATTTGTGGCAACTTCTGGTGAGCTATACTATTTATATATCAGCTTAGAGTGAGCAGTCTTGGATTATGAATTGGACTGTATAGATAGTATTGATTGAGATGACCGGGGAATGGTGTCGATGACATGGAATCGACTGAGTCGATTGGTCGATGATTCGATCCGTGGGAATGAATTGATTTGTGAAGTGAGTGATTGGATGGTTATTTGAACTGTATCGACTTGCAGGAAGGAATTGAGGCTAATGTAAGTCCTCTGACTCGTCTTTGTGCTTAGGCAGCCCTCATGGCGTATTTTCTTCCTAGTCGGGCCTTAAAGGGTGAACTCGCTGAGACGTTGTCTCACCCTATTGTAGGCTAACATTTCAGGTCCCTAGATGACAGCTTCTCATGAGCATTTTGGACAACCAAAGAAGATCATAGAGTAGAAATACTATATTCTGATCCATGGGCATCCTTAGGGGTTAGAGTACGAACTGGTGAAGTCCATAATTTGGGTTGATGTGGGTCTACCCAAAAAGGTGCCTCATCAATACAAGGCATGGTAATGCCAGGATCGTACTGGAATTAGAGAGGGCCCCATACCAAAATCTAACATACAGGGTTGCTTTTGGGAAAGGCATGGTAGATCATTCAGGTGGTTCGGTGGTGGAATATGACCCGAACCTGTCGGAACTTGAGTCTCCTATGTACTCAGCTGAAGGCTCCAACTGGGATTTGGATGAGGATGAAGAGGAGGACAAGGAGCCATAGTCTTATGAAACCCCCACTGTTTGTAGACTTTATAAATAGATCAGCTTGTGTTACATACATATGACTTGGTTTCTTATATATGTATATATAAGTGGGTTGTTGTTGGTTTTAAAAATTGTGGACTTACTTTTCTATCCCATTAAATTATTGATTGGGGATTATTCATCTGTTTTTGCATGTGTATTAAAATAAATGGGTCGGCGATACGTCCTGAGACATCACTATTTAATCGACCGCAAAGGGATGGGCACGTGCTCGGAGGATCGGGGTATGACATTTTTGGTTTTGTCACAAGGTTTATGGGTAGCCTCAAGCATTGGTGGCAATCGGTGATAGAACAATACCAACTTCAATTTTTACTTTCACCTGACTTTGGTCACACCATTACCCTTCTATATCTTTTCATTGTTGGAAAACCTTATGACCTCTAAGAGCTTAAAATGAGAGAATTTTTCGAAAGAATATGTTGTTCTATCCAGAAAAAACATCTTGATAAACATTATTGAGAAATGCTTAAGCTCTTTTATGGTATTGAGTTAATCCGAACGTGAAGCATGTCATCTTGACTTCCATTCCTAAAGAATTATCCCAAATGATTGAAAGAGCTTTTCTCAGTAGACAAAGGAGGATTCACGATATCCCGTTTGGAGAAATACAACAAGAAATCCATTTATGCCTTAATGATTTATGTAGAAAGCGCAAAATGGCCCAGATTTATCTCACAGACAACAAAGAACTAGATATAGCATATTCTCGCCCGAAGCTAAAGATGAAATGCTCCAAGCAAGATTGTGATGATTCTTGTGGAAAATCTTCCAGAAAAAAGAAGCATTTCAAGAAGCTCTGGATAAAGAAATCCAAACATGGCTCTAAGAACTTCCGAAAAGAGAAGAAATGGCGATACCTACGTAAAAGGGAAGATCACTCAGGCCACAAGAAATCAAATTGATGCTTCATATGCAATCAAAAAATGACATTTTGCCAAAAATTGTCCCCAAGCAAGAAAATGTCAGAATCATTTGATACATCATATAGAGAATGAAACTAGTATTTTTCTTGAAAATGATGATATCGAATCTTTATTTTCTGCGAATGAAGAACCATCTAAATAAACTCTTTGTGTCATATCTTGTTACCAAACTCCTAGTAAAATTGATTCGGATTCAGATTTTGAAGATATTTTTCACATATCTCTCATATCTTCATAACAAAGCACTGACATATTTTCGAATCAAATTCATTGTCCCAATTTTCCTGTGAAAATTTTCACTTCAAAGTTTGCCAAACCTATCACTGTTATTGCTCTCATAGACACTGAAGCAAGTTCTTCAATTTTAGATACTAAAGTTCTTCCTAAAGAATATTTGACTTCCTGTGTTTGATATTTCAATTCAGCCTCAAGAGATACTTTTTTCCACGAATGTGAGAACTACCCAAGTAACTATCCAGTTTTTTCCCCAGTGCTCCATAATCACAAAAATCTTAGGACACCATGACTAAGATTTCTCAGCTTCACATCATCTCTGGAAAACGTCTTAAGTATAAGGATCAATTCTCTGAATTTGTCAATATTCAAAGACTTTTTTCCATTCAAATGAGTCTATTAGATTCGATCATGCAAAAGTTGTTGGAATCATATTCTGAATCTCATTCTGAATTTGCTCAAAAGAGTTCTCATCCTTTATGGAAAAATCCAGAGTTCTTTATTCACCTTCCTTTAAAAAAGAATGAAGATATCAATCCAATCAAAGCGAGTCACATGGGAATGAAGCCATAACACATGGTTTTAGCTCAAAAGGAATGCTCAGAACTATTGTAATAAGGCCTTATTGAAATCTCTAATTTTCAATGGGCTTGTGAGGCCTTTTATGTCAATAAGCGTGTCGAGCAAAATAGAGGCAAGATAAGACTAGTAATTAATTACCAGCCTCTTAACATTTTTCTCCAAGATAACCAATTTCCTTTACCATCTAGAAATTCCCTTTTTACTGGATTATCCAAGGCCCACATCTACTCCAAATTCGATCTCAAAGCCGGATTTTGGCAATTAGGCATTCATCTAGAAGACAGGCCCAAAATAGGGTTTTATATTATGAACCAACACTTCCATTGGAAAATTCTTTCTTTTGGCCTAAAAGTAGCACCATCTATTTTTCAAAAGGCCATGTGTTGAATTTTCCAAGAAATCCTATCAAGTGCAGTAGTATACATCGACGATATCCTGCTCTACAATCCTGATGAGCAGTTACACTACCAACTCCTTGAGCAGTTCGTAAAATTGTCAAAATGCATGGGATTATGCTTTCTCAAAGAAAGATGAATATTACCTAGACAGAAATTGAATTTCTTAGTATGCACCTTAATAAAGGTACATATTACCCAAGGCCACACATGGCTTAGGAACTATTAAAGTTCATTGAAGAGAATTTTACAACAAAGCAAGTTCAGCAATTTCTTGGGATAATTAATTATCTCATGGATTTTGTTCCAAACATTGCAAAACTGCTGATTCAATTGCAATCAATGTTGAAGAAGAATCCCCCACCTTGGGGAAAATCTCAAACCAAAGCAGTCGCTGAGCTTAAGGAGATCATGCAGACTCTTCCTCCATTACAAATTCCATCAACAAGGAAGAGAATTTTCCATACTGACGCTAGTGATGAATACTGGGCAGCCATCCTGTTTGAAGAAATTGATGATAAGAGACACATGTGTACCTACAAAAGTGAAAAGTTTTCCCAAGCTGAAATGCATTATCATTCCACTTTCAAAGAAATCTTGACGGTGAAAATTGGAATAAAAAAGTTAGAATTTCATCTCATCGGCCATCATTTCCTGGTAAAATTGGATATGGCATCTTTTCCTTAGATAATTAAGTTCAAATAGAAGCAGATTCCAAATTCTCAACTGCTTCGATGGGCTGAATGGTTTTCAAAATACTCTTTTGAGACCAAACATATTGCCGGGAAGAAGAATGTGCTTGTTGACTTCTTGTCAAGACCAAAAGCACCAGCAGAAATCAACATGTACATCAACAGGCATGTTTTTCATATTCTTAATCACAATGAAAAGTTACAATTGAGAAGATAAAAGATTGGCCAAGCTGGAAATTTCCCCAAGAAATTATTGAGCAAATCCAGAACAACCTCATTGAAAATCTGGAGAATCTCATATGACAATGCCACATAGACCTATTCGGACTTAATGGAGGTTCGATTCTTTATACTTTTGAAATAAATTTGGACTATCCATTCATACATCCTCTAATCTGGAAGGAAGATAATTTCCCCGATAAACTCATATGGTTATTATGGTATTTAACTAATAAGTACTTAATAGCTATTGAAATTCCAACCTGAAGATTCATTGCTAACCTCAACGGGATATTTGGACTTGGTAGAGCAAACATTGAAAAAGAAAGTGACAAAAATCTCTTGGCTTTCCTCAATTGGTTTTATCCTCCTACTCATTGGAGACATCTCTTGCAACAAGAACTGAGCACCACTCAACCAAACCACGAGATCCATACTATTTTGTTTTTCTATCGTCCATGGGCTTTTGTCACAAATAATGGCAGCATTACCAATGCCCCACAAATTATAGGAACCAGATCCTATAAACCTAAACCGCACAAAGATATAGAAGCTAGGATTTATAAATCTTTTACAAGACCTGTTGGTTGCTGTGAACACCAATACCAAGAACTCCAAAGGGTTTTGTACCAGGAAGATAAAACCATTCCTGAAGATGCATGGAACTATAATGTACCTACTACATGGGATCATTATAGACTGGCACCAGAAGCCAAGGAAGCACTCGAGGAATTCAGATAAGCTGCATCATCATAAGAGCATGAAACAACAGACACAGAACACCTAGCACAGTCCTCTCAAGACCCTTATGCACAATGGGGAGGCCCTCTTTCCCAAGACCGCTATGATCAAGGACCTTTGTCCTTATCTCCAAGCATGGACACATCCTACTATGCTCAGTCATTCAACTGGCCTCGGCCAAACATTCCTGCCGACACTGCAGGCTCCTCCCATAATCAAGAGGAAGCATCCTTGTCAAACCAAGTTCTCTCACTAGATGCACTTGAAGGACTTAAGCAAAAATATGAACACCTTCTAGCAATGCATAGTTCAAACAACTTAGACTATAACTATAATGCTCACGACGGACGAGACTAATGACCATACAAGTCACTATAGCAGTAGGCTAGAGAAATCACTGTTCACTGTCACTGCTTATATCGTGCGAATAATTCCCTACTAGAAGTTTCTAGCGCCTCTGTTTGTTTCAAAACCCGTGAGCTATGTCCTTGTATGTGTGTGACCTCCCACTGTCTATAAAAGGCAAGGAGGATGTATTGTGTGGGGCAAAGTCCCTTGAAGTAAAGTGAGTGTTTTGTGAAAACTCGCCATGGTTTTCTCAACTTCTCTTCTTCTCAAGCCTAGTAGGATCCTCTGAGAAATGCAACTCGGATAGTTAGAAATGTTACCATCCTAGCATCTCTAGGTGTCTCTGGGCTCTAAACCAAAGGGCAGAGTGGTTTTCTACTAAAAGGCTATTCCCGAAGGGCTTGAACGGGAGTGGTTCGCCCATTGTGGGAAGGCATACCAATAGGAAACTGATTCCGTCTTCTCTAGTTCTAAGTTTAGGTCCATTCATGGAATTAGAGCCAGGTTAAGGTGGATCCAGGCATGATGCGAAAGGGATCTTAGCTGTCCCACATCGCTTGGGGGAAGCTCTCTAACCTGCTTTATAACTGATGTGGCCCCCCTCACCTCACCTCTCATGATAAATCTAAAAATACTAGAAGCACTTGTTTCTCTCGTTGCATCTCCATCTTCTTCAACCCCTTCAAATTTCCGTATTTCCAATGCTTCTAAGATAGATTATCTATATGAAGTCTCTCTTAGCAATGAAACCAAGATCCTTGAAACTCAACTCCCCCCGATGAACCCCTATTCTACTTTTGCTAAACCCACCTCATCATTTTCTCCCATCCGCTTCACTTGTCAACTCATTCGCCAGACTTCAAAGGAAGTAAAGGAGTACGTCCAGTCCTCCAAGTTCGACCAACATCCCATTCTTGCTATTGAAAATGAGTACTTTGTTACTCTCCAAATTCCTCTAGCATTTTCCATATAGTGGTTTCAACAAGGATATTCTTGTTGGAGAAAACTTCATTATTTGTCTTGAAGTTGACAAAATGTTTCCATCAGTCTAGTTTGAAGACTTGCGGACTCTATCGTCACAGTCTGAAGACCTTCAGACTCAAGATTTAAAGTCTGCCCTCACTGATAGTTTCCAGACCAACGAAGAAAATGTTTATCCATTGAAGAAGACTTATCCAGATATGAGTATATCTTTAAGGATTTGATTCGTACGGTTGAAGAATATCTCACGGCTGGAGAGAGTATCACATGATCAATTATTCATTTTGAAATCAATTTGGATAATTACATTTGTTGATTAGCAAAGTATACTTGGAAGGGTCTACTTATGGAAACCTAGATCCTGATTGTATGGACGAGTAGGATTGGTGGGCTATCATCACATTCCTTAAATAACTCGAGATCTCCCTAATTGATTCTGTCTAATGGATAGATTGGAAGAACTCTTTTGGAAGGTGCCAATGGTTATGAAGGCATGGAGGAGTACATAAGAAAGACGCTCAAGTTATTTGAGCGTGTGCGTGCAAAAAAAAAAATTCCAAAGTCTGAAGCTCCTAGTTTTTTGCTATTTCAAGTGTTGAGCTCAAATTGTACTCAGAAAAGAGATTAAATACCTATGAGACTTTGAGGAAGTGTGGTAGAAGTTCTATACTATGGAATCAAGCACGTGAAGTTATAACATCTCTTTTGGTTCTTAGAGAAATCCAGCCAGTGGGCTGTCAGTGTGGGAGAGTGGACGTAGGCTTGATCTAAGCCGAACCACTATAATCTTTGTGTCTCAATTCTCTGTCCCTAAACTCCTTACTTTAATTCGTAGCTTTATATAATTGTCTATAGTCTTTTACATCTTCATTCTATTATCTTTAAAAGACAAATTAATTTGTTAAATCTTGTAAAAACTTCTTTAAACACCTTTTCACCCTCCTCTAGGTGTTCTTACTAGCCCTATCAATTGGTATCAGAGCCTGTGTGCTCATTTTATTGAAGTGTTTTACTTTTGAGCTAACGATCTATGGCTAGTATTTTGGCTCCAAGTTTGGTTGAAGGCCAAAGCAACACCAGGCCGCCTTATTTTGATGGAAAGGAATACAGCGTATGGAAAAATAAGATGAAGCTATTCCTAAGATCGAAAGATCCTCTAGAATGGGTCATGGTAGAAAAAGGGATAATTCCTAAAGCTGCATTAGTTTCAGAAAGAAGAAAAGAAATTGCAAACGCTAGTGAGATGACACAAGAAGAAATAACCAAGAGATAAGCTCTTGATACTAAAGTAATCTACTCTTTATACTTGTGCTTTATCACCTACTGAATATAACATAATTTTATCTTGTGAAATAGCAAAAGAAGTCTGGGATAGGTTGCACTTTACCTATGAAGGAACTAATCGAGTTAAAAAAACAAAGATCAATATTTTACTCGGACAATATGAAGCCTTCAAAATGAAGTCAGGAGAATTAATTACTAACATGTTTAGTCATTTTACAAAAATCGTATACGGTCTATCATATCAGGGATAGCCAATCTCTGGACCAATGAAGGTCAATAAATTGCTACGTGGATTATCTAAAAACTGGAATCACGTGAAGATTTCATTCAATCAGGGAAACTCAAAGGATCATGCCACTTTCGGTAGATGAACTGGTTGACACACTTCGTTCATATGAAGTGGAGCAAATCAACGAGGAAGAAGATCCAAAAGGTAAGAAGTCAATTCCTTTAAAATCTAACGTTGATTCTGATGTTACAGACTCTGAAAATGATATGGACGATGAAGAGCTAGCACTTATGATAAGGAAGTTCAAGAAACTGAACAGAAAGGGAATAAGATTTAACTAGAAGAAGCAAAGTTCTCAAAAATTCCAGAACAAATCAAATAAGGATGATGAGATCAACATGGATGTGGTCTGTTTTAAATGCAAGAAAAAAGGGACACATTAGTCCCAACTATCCGCTATTGAAGAAAAAGAAAGCAAGAACTAAAAAGTTGAAGAAGGCTCTCAAAGCGAGAATTGGAGTGATACGAATTCGAAGAAAGTAATGAAGATTATGCCAACATATGTCTTATGGCGAATTATGAATCAAACTCAGATTTTGGAACATACTCGGACTCAAATAGCGAAATTGAGGTAAGTAATTTAAAAATCCCTAGTAAAGTCTCAAAATACTTTGATGAGCTTTGTCTTAGTCTCAAAACCTTTCTTAAGAGGATTTCCGAAGTAAAAATGGAAAATTCTATATTGAAGCAACGGGAAAATTCTTTGAAAGAAAATTTTGAAAATTTAAACAAAAGTTTTGTGGTTTCAAAGGAAAATGCAGACCTTCTTTCAAAAGAAAATACAATTTTGAAAGAGAACATTTTAAAAATCTCAAAAAGGTTTTCAATAGGTTCTGAAAAATTGGAAAATATTCTTTCAAGTACAAAGAACTTATTTCAACAAGTCAGGCTTGGGAATGACTTTATAATTTATTCCTCTAATTGATTTTCCAAAAGTGAAGGAAAGAATCAAATAAAGACCTACTAAAACTTTTTACAAAAATCATTTTCAAAAAGTCTTTGTAAAACCTATTGACTGAAGTGCTCTCAAATGTTCTAAGTGCAATAGCTCAGAGCATTTTGAGAAAGAATGTCCTATGGTTTGGAGACCTATTAAGAAGGAATGGGCAAAGACCGTATATTGCACTAACTCCACTGGACCCAAGAAAATGTGGGTACCAAAGAAAGCTTGAGTTTCTTTTTTAATTACAGGTCACTATCAAGAGAAATGTTAAATGGTATTTTGATAGTGACTGTTCTAGACATATGACTGGAGATTCAAGTTTTTTTATAAAACTTGTTTAAACAAATGGTGGAAAAGTTTCTTTCGGTGGAAATAGCAAGGGAAGAATTGTTGGGTGTGGAACTGTAAAGATTGGAAGTCTCACAATCAACAATGTCTACTTGGTGGAAAGACTAAATTACAATCTACTCAGTATTAGCCAACTATGCGACACTGGATTCAAAATCAATTTCCAAGAAAGGGTATATTCGGGAACTAGTAAAGTTTTTTCTCAATCTTTTACTAGACGAAGACATGAGAATATCTATCTTTTGGATATCAAGCTAGAAAGGTCTCAATGTCTAATATCAATTCAAGATGAAGCGAATCTTTAGCATCGAAAGCTTGACCAGATTAACATGAAGCAAATTGCCAAGATCTCTTCCAAGAAACTTGTTCGTGGACTACCTAACCTGAAATATCAAAAATCTGACTTATGCACACCTTGTGTGTTGGGAAAATAGGTTAGAAGTTCTTTTAAACCAATAAATCAAGTTTCTACTAATTGTGTTTTGTAGCTTTTGCATAAAGATCTCTTTAAAACAACCAAAACTCAAAGCATCGGTTGAAAGAGATATTACCTAGTAATCATGGATGATTATTCTCGATTTACTTGGGTTTAGTTTTTGGCAAGTAAGTCTGAAACATTTTCTTATTTTTCAAAATTTGCTAAGAATGCTCAAAATAAGAAAGAATATTCTATCTTGGGTATACGTACGATCATGGAGGTGACTTTGAAAATCAAGACTTTGCTAAATTTTGTGATGAATCTGGTTTTCAACATGTTTTCACCTCTCCATACACTCCAGAACAGAATGAAGTTGTGAAAGAAATAATAGATCGTTGCAAGAAATGGCAAAGAACTCTTTTAGTCAGAAGTAATATTTCTTCTTATTTTTGGGTTGAAGCGTCTTTACAGCTTGCTATATTATTAACAGAGTATTCTTAAGGCCTATTCTGGAGAAAACTCCCTATGAGTTATTCAAAAGAAAGAAGCCAATCGTTTCTTATTTCCAGGTGTTTTGTTGCAAATGTTTTATCTTGAAAAATGCAAATGATTGAACTGGTAAATTTGAAGAAAAATCAGACAAATGAATTTTCCTTGGCTAGTCAACTTCAAGCAAAGCCTACAGAGTATTCAACAAGAATCTATGAATGTCAAATTTCAAGAGTCTTTGCAGAATCAATTGATTCAGACTCAACCTGAAGAATCTAAACCTACTCCAGACCTTACAAAGTCTACCACCCCTGAAGTAGCTCAGATTTCAGAAAAACAACAACGGACATATGTTGAAGAATCAACTGAAGTAGAAGATCAACAATCTGTCAGACCGACCAGCAACTAGAAGCACAAGTCAAGTTATCCCAAACAACTCATCATCGGTGACATTAATGAAGGGATTCATACCAAATCCAAAAAACAAGAAGAGTCTAGCGTCGTGGCACTTATTTCTGAAATATAACCCAAAAACATAGAAGAAGCTTTAACTGACGAAAGCTGGATTGAAGCTATGCAAGAAGAACTAAGACAATTCAACATTAATGATGTTTGGGAATTAACTCCTAAATCAAAAGGTAAATCTATTATTGGAGCTAAATGGGTTTTTAGGAACCAAATGGACGAAAAAGGAAAAGTGGTAAAAAACAAAGCAAGACTCGTGACCAAAGGATATGCGCAAGAAGAAGGGATAGACTATGATGAGACCTATGCACCAGTAGCAAGGTTATAAGCAATTAGATTATTACTAGCTTTTGCCTGTTATAAAAATTTCAGGTTATTCTAAATGGATGTCAAAAGTGCATTCCTAAATGGATTTATCCAATAAGAAGTCTATGTAGAACAGCCTCCTGGATTTGAAGACCCAAGGAAATCAGACTCAGTTTTCAGACTGAAAAATGCTCTATATGAGTTAAAGCAAGCACCTCGAGCATGGTACAATAGGTTAAGTAAGTTTTTAATTCAAAATGATTTTGTCAAGAGAAAAGTGGATACTACTTTGTTTATTAAAAAAGAAGGTAAAAACTTTTTACTTGTTCAAATCTATGTTATTGATATTATTTGGATCACCTAAGGAAAACCTGTGCAAGAAGTTTCTAAGTCTATGCAAGATGAATTTGAGATGAGCATGATGGGTGAACTATCATTCTTTCTCGGATTACAAGTGAAGCAATTGAAGGATGGAATTTTCATTCACCAAGAAAAATATGAAAAGGAACTTGTTAAAAAGTTCGGATTGGAGAATTGCGAAAAGACTGAAATACTAATGTCTAGTTCTTCGAAGCTGGACAAAGATGAAGGAAGATAAAAAGTTGACCAGAAGCTCTACAGGAGTATTGTTGGCTCATTTCTTTATCTTATTGCTTCTAGAACTCACATTTTGTTTAGTGTTTGCATTTGTGCCAGATTTCAATATGATCCCAAAGAATCTCATCTAAATGCTGCAAAACGCATCATCAAATATGTTGCAACTACCTCAAAGTTAGATCTGTTGTATCCTAAAGAATGAGACTTTACACTCCTTGGATATTTAGATGCAAATCTAGTAGGTTGTAGAGTCGATAAAAAGAGTACTTCCGGTACTTGTTAACTGCTGGGTAACAGAACAATATCATGATTCTCAAGGAAGCAAAATACTGTAGCTCTTTCTATAGCAGAAGCAGAGTATATGGCTCTTGGAAGTTGCTGGTCTCAAATCTTATGGATAAAACAACAACCGAGAGACTTTGGAATCGAAGACTTATGCACCGAGATCAAATGTGACAACACCAGCGAAATTAATCTCACAAAGAATTTAATTCTTCATTCAAGAGCAAAGCACATAGAGATTTGACACCACTTTATTAGAGATTATGTTCAAAATGGAGAAGTTATGATCTAATTCATTGACTCAAAGAATCAACTGGCGGACATATTTACAAAACCATTGGAGAAAAGCTTATTTGAGTCGATTCGAATGATCGAACATCACATCATTTAGTTAGTAAAGTCTCAAGAAGCTCAAACTTAAAGATAAAGTCTAAAGGTGCTCAGACTCATAAGACCAAGAGTTACAACTGTAAGTAATTTCGGTTCTAGTAATTTAACTTTTGGATAAAGACTTGAAAAAGGTATGATTACTCATTAATCGATGATTGATTGAAATTATATTTCCAAGTTTTTGAATTCATAGCATTTATTCTTTTTCAAAAGGCAGTTATCATTTTTTTGAAAAATAGTTATTGTAGGCAATTATTCTTTTTCGAAAATGTATTTTTATTTTTTCCTTTTATGTCGCTTTGTTTATCTCGCTTCACTTGCTTTATATACCGTTGAAATCCGTCTTCTTTGTTTTTCACTCTCAAACCCTAAAAGTTCCAAACTCCCACTTGCTCTCACATTCCCTATTGTTTAATCCAAAAAGTTTTCACCTTTTTGAGCAAGACTCTGAATTCCTCTCTTGAAGGACAATGTCTTTGAGAATGTCATCAAGAATTGCAAGCAGGGGACCATGGCACATGCCCGAGGGTCCTACGCATTTCGATTTGACAGAAGAAGAAGATTCTACTCCACCATAGCGACCAAGTCAACAACAACCTTCTCAGCAACGTCAACCTCCTCCACAGACTCATCCAAAAGAAGAAGTTTTGGAAGAAGTGGAACTTGTAAGAACGTTAACTCCTCAAGTTGTTTACAAGCTTTATTATAATTTGAAAAGAGGGGCAACTGCTATGTCCTTGATTGATGAATACCTGCGAGAGAGAGGTTATAAGAATGAGACTCTTTTTCTACGTGATATGGAGAAGATGGGTATTGCCAAAAAGGGATTGGTTGAAAAAGCCTTCTTTAACTTTCCTAGTGACCCACACTTTGGGACTGCTAATCAACCACGAAGACAAGACAACGATGTACGAATGTTTACCCATTTTCAACCTAGAACAAGAGTGGCTACAAAGGTTGCTAGTGATGGTTCAAGCCTTTTTAGATCGAAGAACCATAAGAGGGTTTACTCAAGTCTAATGAAGAGAGGGGATATGAACCCTAGGAGTGTCGATTTTGATTCCATGATACGGTAAAAGTAAATCTACAAGAGAAGTTTGCTCTATTGCAATTGGAGCGATTTTGTTCCGAATCTACTATTGCCTATCTTGAACTCACAACTTACTTTCACTTGAACTTATCTTTCATAGATGCAAACAGTTTCTCTTTCTCAGTGAGGGATAAGGAATTTGTGCTGAATATGGACACTTTGGCCGACATAATTAGGGTGAAAAGATTGAGTTTCCAACCAATTAGCATGTCTGTTGCTCATGCCACTCTGTCATTAGTGAAAGATCGAGATGCTGAAGGCAAAATTTCCTACTCTAGAATGAATGCCTCCAACATCTTGCTGCACAAGATCATAATCAACTGCATTCATTCAAAATCAACATCCAAGACTGATGTCTTTGGTCTGAAACAAAATTGATGTATGCCATCAATGCTGGATTCAAATTCTCTTTGCCTTACACCATCATGTTTCACATGTATAGGAAAGTGGTAAAGGATAAGGGACAACTCCCTTACTCTACTTTTATCATGCGCATTTTTAGACATTTTAAAATTCACATCTCTGCACCATTATGTTTGACAAGCATCCCTCGAATGGCGATTGGTTTTAGAATGGTCACAAAGATGCATTTGAAAGAGCTGAACAAGATGTTGGAGCGGATGAAAGAGAAGTCTCCCATGAAAACAAAACAAGACTCTGCTACAACAAAGAGGAAAGGCAAGGAGCCCATGGCTGCTCTAGTGAAGAAGAAAAGAATTCTCATCTTGTAGGATGAAGAGGATGAGGATGAAATGACTCTTTCAGCCTTACAAAATTTGAAGAGTTTTGTCAGTTTTCAAGAGACTCAAGAAGAGCCAGAAGAAGGAGAAAAAGAGAGAGAAGAGATAAAGAAGGAAGATGAATAACAAAGGAGGACAGAGAAAGAAAGAAGAGAGGAAGAAGAAGAGGAACAAAGAGGAGAGGAAGAAGAAGCAGAAAGAAAAGAAGAAAGAGGAGAAGAAGGAGAAGAAGAGAGAGACTAGGATCAAGAGGACTCTTTTGAGCCAACTTTGGCTGTCTCCTTGTTTAGTGATTCTGAGATGGCAAGAACTGGAACTGCTGATGTGCATCACTCTGAAACTGAAGTTGATCAAGAGTAAATCTGACCTACTCAACCTGAAGGTAACAAAACAGGGGGAGCTGTTAGACATCAAGGTATTTATTCTCCTATCTTTACTAGTGATGTGAGTCACTCTGCAGTGGACCAAGAGGATGTATATGCCTCTCATTATCCAGAAGCATCCACTCATAGTCATGGTGGACAATCTGCTAAAGTTCCATCCATTCTCAAAACCCCTGGATTTAACTCAGCTGGACCTAGTGTTGCCATAGATTAAATAGCAGAATTTTCGAGACTGCTAGAGATTCTATTGGATGTAAGGAAACAACAATATGCTATGGGGTATGAGATGCATGATCTCAAGAACGCATTCATGGCCACTTCAGTGTCTTTGCACGATCAGTTACAAGCCCTGCAGAATCAAGTACAGTCTACTATGTAGGGTGAAGATTTCCAGTCACTGAAGTAGAGTTTTGCAAGGCTTGAGAAGATAGTGAATTCGATGGGAGAGTTCGAGCTTGTTCGCCTTCCAAAACAGCCATGATTCTGACTCTATTTTCAACCAACTTTTTATTCGTTCTTGACTTTTTGCTGTTGACAAAAAAGGGGAGAAGTTGATGCAAATTTGACTTTGATTTTGATTAGTTTTGATTTTTGTGGACTTATCTCTTATTTGGACTGGTTTGGACTGATTGATTTGATTTTTTGATGCTTGCAGAATCTTAAGCTATGTTAATGATTATGGTAAAGATAGTTGTTCTTACAGGACTAACACGTTTTCTGTGGTTGCAGATTTGCTACTATCCTTATCCTAATCTACTTATCTTTTACGAGATATCTTGGTTTGCTTAAGTGTTGTTTTGCAAGTCAAAAGTGTCCAAATCTGCGGAAAAGTTTTCTCACCATCAAAAAAGGGGGAGATTGCTAGAAAAAACTTCCTTATTTATTTTGAAGTTGACAAAACGTTTTCATCAGTCTAGTATAAACTTACAAACTCTATCGTCAAAGTCTGAAGACCTCCAAACTCAAGATTTAAAGTCTGCCCTCACCGATAGTTTCCGGACAGACGAAGAAAAGGTTTATTCGTTGAAGAAGACTTATCCGTGATATGAGTATATCTTTAAGGATTTGATTCGTACGGTTGAAGAAGATCTCACGGCTGGAGAGAGTATCACATGATCAAGTATTTGTTTTGAAATCAATTAGGATAATTAGATCTGTTGATTGGTGAAGTATACTTGGAAGGTTCTACTTATGGAAACCTAGATCTTGATTGTTTGGGCGAGCAGGATTTGTGAGCTATTATCACATTCCTTAAATAACTCGAGATCTCCCTAATTGATTCTGTCCAACGGGTAGATTGGAAGAACTCCTTTTGAAGGTGCCAACGGTTATGAAGGCATAGAGGAGTATATAAGGAAGACACTCAAGTTATTCGAGTGTGTGCGTGAAAAAAAAAATTCTAAAGTCTAAAGCTCCTAGTTCTTTGTTATTTCAATTGTTTACCTCAAATTGTACTCAAAAGAGAGATTAAATACTTGTGAGATCTTGAGGAAGTGTGGTAGGAGTTCTACACTGTGGAATCAAGAACGTGAAGTTGTAACAATGCTTTTGGTTCTTAGTGAAATCCAAACAGTCGGCTGTCAGTGCGGAAGAGTAGACGTAAGCTTGGTCTAAGCCGAACCACTATATTCTTTGTGTCTCAATTCTCTTTCCATAAACTCCTTACTTTAATTCGTAACTTTATATAATAACTTGCGCTCTTTACATCTTCAATCTATTATCTTTAAAAGACAAATTAATTTGTTAAATCTTGTAAAAAACTTCTTTAAACACCTATTCACCCCCCTCTAGGTGTTCTTACTAGCCCTATCAATTCTCATGTCCACTATGGGGCTGTTCGTCTTGCTCTTACCTTTTATGGTCGCAAGGGCTAGCCAATCGTGGCAAGAATAGCGTTAGTGGATACTCAATTCCTAGAATATTAGCATGCTTGTATTAGTACCGTGCAAAACACTTTGAATGTTAGAACAGTCTTTGTGACTTTGTATCCAAACTTCAATATAGCCCTTTCAAACCGTTAGCCACTTTCTTTTCTAAAAGTTCAGGTTCATTTCATTGGAGCTCCTTAAACTGCTGACTCTGTTGCTGCAACACTATACTATCAAATGGTTTATCGAGTACAGAACCATGCTCTTGATTTAAATTTCCATAATGGGAATAAAGATGCTTTATTCATTTCCATGCAGAATGATCAAGCATCCTACATTCATGTTCCTAGACAGATCCTAAAGGAAAAGTTAGCCAAGCTCCTTCCAGAGACTTGGATCACCAACTATGAAAAGTTGCATAAGAATAACAAGCTTTTCTAGTCATCAGACTTTGAGTTCGTCAAAAAGAAAGATGGAATTGTTTCCATCAAATTTGGCAAGGAAAAGGAAGAAAGTCCTTGTATCTTCCAGACACTTTTCATGATTGAACCATGTGTTCCTGAGTCAATTTCCGAGCCAGATCCAAAATAAGTGTCGCTTAGGCTACTTGTTGTTAGCTGGGTTCACTTTTATGTGGAGGAAGCCCAATGAGTTGTAAGCCCAAAACGGGCTTGAGCATGGAGAAATAAGGTTTTTTACTATCTTTAAAAAAGTGGTAGCCACAAAAGAACATAGTAACAAGAGAAAAAGATAAAGCAGAAAATCTGGGGTTAGGGCAAAGTCTGATTTTCATCAAGCTGGCATCAGAGGTTGATTCGTGGTTTGATTGAATTGAAATTTTGTCAGCATGTTCGTGGCACAATCTTCTTGAATTTGGCGGTTTGATCGTTCGAAGCTCCCTACATCAAGTTTTTTGTGGATTGATCAAAATTTACGTTTTTGGTCAGATTTATCCTTGATCTCTTATGAAATTCATGTGTATTGCCAAGAATTATGTTATTAAGATCTTTGCTGCTATGTACATCTAGTATTTTGCTAGAGAAGAACATTGTTCACCCAATTTTGTTGATAATGAAGATTTTCAAGTGGAATCTAGTCTTGTGGTTTTTAATCTCCTCACATCGATGATGTTTTTCACGTAAAAGAAATCATCTTGTGTTTGCGTGCTTGGTATTTGTTTTACTCTACTATATTGATTTCTATTAGATTTATACAAGAGAGGAGATTATTTTATTCCACTGCGTTAATTTGATATTGTTCGAATTGTTACTGTTCTCCCATCAGAGTGGTATCAATGCTTCTGGTTATTGCTTGATTTTTTTGCGTTGTGTTAAACAATGGAAACAAATACGAGTAGAATGGTTACACTGAATGGTTCGAATGATCATATTTGGAAAGGGAAGATGGAAGACATTTTATATGTGAAATTTTTTTATTTGCCCGTATTTTCCGAGGAGAAACCAGATAATAAAACTAATGTTGAATGGTCTATATTTCATCGTCAAGTGTGTGGTTATATTAGACAGTGGGTGGATGATAATGTTTTGAACCATATTATTGAGGAAGCACATATACGTAGTTTATGGGATAAGCTCGAACAGTTATATGCTCAAAAGATTGGGAATAGTAAGTTATTTTTTATAAAACGGATGATGGCTCTGAGATATCAAGATGGTACTTGTTTGACTAATCATTTAAATTCTTTTCAAGGAATTATAAATTAGTTGGTTGTGATGGGAATCAAGTTTGATAATGAGATATAAGTACTATGGTTGCTTGGTACTTTGTCGGACTCATGGGAGACGTTTTGAATATCTTTTTCTAATTATGCCCCAGATGGCACAATTACCATGGATTTGGTCAAGAGTAGTATTTTGAATGAAGAGATGAGAAGAAAGACACGAGGATAGTCCTCTTCACATTTTGATGCCTTCGTTGTTGAGAAAATGGGAAGAAGTGAGTCTCGAGGTCCAAGAAATAGAGATAAAAGTCGAGATAAAAGCAGAGGTAAGTGTAATAAATTTGCTAATCTCGAGTGCCATTATTGTCATCAGAAGGGACATATTAAGAGGTTTTATCGCCAGTTAAAAAAGGGAGAAATAAAAGGAGAAATGTAAAGAGAAGAAAAGTGATAATGATAGTAATGACAATCATGTTACTACACTTAAAGAAGACTTTCTCATCATTTTCGATAGTGATGTGGTGAATTTTGTATCTCATGAGATCAGTTGGATAGTTGATAGTAGTGCATCTATTCATGCTACATCTCGCACGGATTTCTTTACATCATATAGGTTAGGTGACTTCGGATATGTGAAGATAGGAAACAATGGGTTAGCTCAAATTGTAGGCATCGGTGATGTGTACCTAGAAACTAGCAATGGCACAAAGTTAATATTGAATAATATTAAACATATACCTGATATCCGCTTGAATTTGATTTCTACAGAAAAGTTGGATGATGAGGGGTATTGTAGAACCTTTAGTTTTGGTCAATGGAAGCTCACCAAAGGTTCTTTTGTTCTAGCTAGAGGTGAAAAATATTATTCATTGTACATTATGCAGGCAAAGTTGTCCACATACAAAATTAATGCAGTATACAGCGAATATGTAATTAAGTTATGGCATAAGAGACTCAGTCACATTAATGAGAAAGTTTTGTTAATATTGGCCAAGAAGAAGCTTCTTTCAGGATTGAAAAATTCGGCGCTAAAGAACCGTGCCCACTGTTTAGCAGAAAACTTAATAGAGTTGCATTTAAAAGCTCCCCTAATTTAAGAAAGTCAAGTATACTGGATTTAGTGCATTCTGATGTTTGCAGTCCTATGAAAACAAAATCACTTGGTGGCTTTCTTTATTTTGTTACCTTCATAGATGATTTTTCAAGGAAAATTTTGATTCATACCTTGAAAATTGAAGATCAAGTATTAGATGCTTTTAAGCTTTAAGCGATTTCAAGCTTTAGTTGAGAGACAAACTCGGAAAGAAATTGAAATGCATCAGAACTGATAATGGGGGAGAGTATATTGGACATTTTGATGAATATTGCAGACAACAAGGTATTCAACATCAAAAGACACCTCTCAAGATGCCTCAATTAAATGGCTTAGTTGAGAGAATGAACAAAACACTGGTTGAAAGGGTAAAATGCTTACTTTTACAGTCAAAGCTACCTAGATCCTTTTGGGGTGAGGCTTTAAGTACAGCTTGTACATGTATTAAATCTTACTCTATGTGTTCCTAATAGAGTTTGGATAGTCAAAGATGTTTCTTATGATTATTTGCGTGTCTTTGGGTGAAAAGCATTTGTGCATATTTCCAAAGATGAGGTCTAAACTTGATGTGAAAACATAACAGTGCATATTTATTGGTTATGGACAGGATATGCTTGGCTACAAATTTTATGATACGGCTGAAAAGAAAATTGTAAGAAGTAGAAACGTTGTGTTTATGGAAGATTAAACAATAGAGGATATTAAGAAAGCAAAGATGATTTAAGTACCACAGGTTAGTGATAATTTGGTTGATTTGGATCCAGTTTCTCTTACAAATATTCCTACACAAGTTGATGAAGAGCAGTAGAAAGTCAATGTTCCAATTAACGCACATGTTCCTGAACATGTTGAAATAGATAATACTAATCTTGAACCAAAGGCTCAATTAGATGTTCCATGGGATGTTTCAATCAATAGATCCGTTAGAGACTAACGACCTTCCACCAGGTATTCTGAATATGAGTATGTATTATTGATTGATGCAGGTGAACACAAGTGCTATGCAGAAGCAATAGAAGATAAGTACAAAAGCAATTGGTTTGATGCTATGCAAAATGAGATGTAGTCACTTTATGATAATCTTACTTTTGAGTTGGTAAAGTTACCTAAAGGTAAAAGAGCTTTGAAGAACAAGTGGGTATATAGGTTGAAGCAAGATGAACATACTTCACAACCACGGTACCAAGCTAGATTAGTTGTTAAGGGATTTGATTAGAGAAAGGGTATTGATTTTGATGATATATTTTTTCTAGTAGTGAAAATGTCTTCTATCCATGTGGTACTAGGCTTGGTAGCTACCCTAGATTTGAAAATTGAGCAAGTGGATGTCAAAACAGCCTTCCTACATTGTGACTTGGAGGAAGATATATACATGGAACAACTTGAGAGTTTTAAAGTGAAAGGGAAAGAGAATTATATGTGCAAATTGAAGAAAAGTCTCTATGGCCTAAAAAAAGCACTAACGCAATAGTACAAAAAGTTTGTGTCTATTATAACAGTAAGGCTATAAGAAGACTTTCTCGGATAATTGTGTTTTTGTCCAAAAATTTTCTAATGATGATTTTATTATTATCTTACTTTATGTTGATGATATGTTGATTGTTGACAAGAATGCTTCAAGAATTGAGTTATTGAAGAAATAGTTGAGCAAGTCTTTTTCCACAAAAGACTTGGGCTCGGCAAAAAAGATTCTTAGCATTAGAATTACCCGAGACAAAGATGCTAAGAAGTTGTTTTTATCGCAAGATAAATATATCAAGAAGATCATTCAGAAATTTTATATGAACAAGGCCAAAGTGGTTAGTACTCCTCTTATTGCCCACTTTAAGTGAAATATGAAGCAAAGTCCTACGACTGATAAAGAGAAGAAAGATATCGAAAGTATTCCGTATGCCTCAATTGTAGGAAACTTAATGTATGCGATGGTATGTACACACCCAAACTTGGCGCATGTAGTTGGCATCGTTAGTCACTATTTGTCAAATCTAGGCAGAGAGTACTAGAATGTAGTGAAGTGGAGTATGAGGTATCTTCGGAGAATTTCAAATTTGAAACTTAGTTTCGGGACCTAGAAACTTGAGTTAGTTGGATACACAGATTCTGACTTGGCATGAGATATTGATATTTGTAAATCTACTTCTGGTTATTTGATTTCTTTTGCGGGTGGAGCTATGTTATGGAACTCAATATTGCAGAAGTGTGTTGCACTTTCTACAACTGAAGCTGAATTTTTTGTAGCGATCAAGCTAGTAAAGAAATGCTATGGATGAAGAAGTTCTTGGAAGAACTTGGGTTCAAGTAAAAGAGGTATGTGCTATTTTGTGATAATCAAAGCGCACTTCATCTTGGTAAGAATTCATATTTTCATTCAAGATTGAAACATATTGATTTTAGATATCATTAAATAGATGAAAAGTTGTTGAAACTTGAGAAAATTCATAGAGATCATAATGGTTCTGATATGATGACGAAGACTCTACCAAGAGAGAAGCTTGAACATTGCCAATTGATAGCGGGGATGGTGAATCCCTCCACATTGTCGTAGGGGGAAATTTATTAGCTGGGTTCACTTCTATGTAGAGGAAGCCCAATAAGTTGCAAGCCCAAAAAGAGCTTGAGCAAAAGTTGGTAGCCGCAAAAGGACATAGTAACAAGAGAAAAAGAGAAAGCAAAAAATCTGGAGTTGGGGTAAAGTCTGATTTACAGCAAGTTGGCATCGAAGGTCAATTCGTGGTCTGATTGAGCTGAAATTTTGTCAGCATGCTCGTGGAGCAATATTTTCGAATCTGAATAGTTTGATTTTCATTTGAAGCTCACTACATCAGGTTTTTCATGGATTGATCAAAACATGCGTTTTTTGTTAGATTTATCATTAATCTCTTGTGAAATTCATGTGTACTGTCAAGAATTATATTCTTGAGGTCTTTGCTGCTATGTACCTCTAGTATTTGCTAGAGAAGAACATTGTTCACCCAATTTTGTTGATAGTGAAGATTGTCGGGTGGACTTTGGTCTCGTGGTTTTTGATCTCCTTACATTGATGAGGTTTTCCATGTGAAAAAAAATCGTCTTGTGTTCACATACTTGGTATTTTTACTCTACTATATCGATTCCTATTAGGTTTATAAAAGATGGGAGATTATTTTATTCCGCTGCGTTAATTTGATATTGTTCGAATTGTTACTGATCTCCCATCACTTGCAACACTTAATTCATCAAATTATCTTTGACCCACCAACTTTAAATAGTAAGTCAATCGATGAAACCTTCATGCTGGCGTCTTTAAAATGATAAAGTTTATACTTTCTGAGTTTATAACCAAGACCAAACGATCTAGATGCCGTCCTGCTCGTTAGCCAGTACATTTGAATTGGAGAACCCGTTTTTTGAGGCGGCGATGTGGCCAACTTATATTAAGAGAAGCATCCTAAGATCTTGGCCGTTAATTCACCACTACACTATCTCAAATTCAATTATGAATCCTAACTATATATCTTGCCTAATATTATTTTGGTCTAATGATAAAAGGTAGGATTTTCATGAGATTATATTTTTGTCACTTTTATTTGGACTTAATCAGATTTATGAAAATAAGATTACTGTGTGTGCATCTAAGTATAGACTCCTCTGATAAATAATTAAATAGAAAGGAAAAAACATTGGCCCTGCTTAATTAGATGGTAGAATTGAAAAATTAGCAATTTGAAATGAAACGAAAGAAAGCCTGAGTTACATGCTACGTTTGTTAAGTTTAAAATTTTATCAAGACATATTCGAGTTAACAAGTATCCACGTCTGAATTAGCAATTACAAAGCATGGGCTTCATCTTGTGTGCTTCTCTCGTGAGCGCACACAAGTATAAATGATTCTGGTCTTCATCATACATGGCAGAGTGTTCCTCATGGATTCATCAACTAAGACATTATGGAAGACGAGCAAACTGTGACTCATGTATCTAGACAGATTGTGGCCGGTGGAGCTCAGGTTCTATCGACATGCCCTGTTGGGCATCTTTTCTGCCGGCTGGTATCTATTTACAAGAGAAACGCATTGTGAGTAAGAGACATCGGCATGTTTGAGCTTGATGAACAATAAAACAATTTTTCTCATCTGTGTTCCACTCTTTTTACAAGAATATAACCACGCTTATATACACCGACATAACCATCCTAGAATCTCCTACAAATCTGGAGATCTCCTATAAATCATTACAAATTAGGAGATCTCCTACAAATCAGAAGATACATATGTATATATAAAGACCTTAAATAAAAAAATCTCCTATTGAGACCCTAATTGACAGCTCATGTTAACACTCCCCCTCAAGCTGGTGAGAAAATATCTTTGATACCCAAACTTGACAAATGAGTTGTGGAAAGCTTGACTTGATACAGCCTTTGTAAGTATGTCTCGCTAACCGGTCTTCGATTTGATAAATGAAAAACTCACCACCCTATCATCCAGATTTTGCTTGATAAAATGCCTATCAACTTCAACATGTTTAGTGAGGTCATGTTGAACTGGGTTGTGGGAAATCTGAATCGCGGCCTTATTATCACAAAACAATTGTATTCCTGACTTAGGTGGAAAACCAAGTTTTGTCAACAACTTCTTTAGCCACAAAAGCTCGATAGTCCTTTAGCCATCCCCCGAAACTCGGCTTCAGCACTTGACAAAACTACTACTTTTTGTTTCTTGCTCCTCCATGTAAACAAATTTCCTCTCATAAATGTGAAGTAGCTCCGACGTCGATCTCCTATCCAAGGTATTGCCAGCCCAATCAAGCATCCGTTAATCCTTCCACCTCATGATGATTATTCTTTGCAAAGAAAAGTCCTTTCCCTGGTGCTGACTTCAAGTAGCGTAAAATTCGAAGTACAACATTCATATGATCTTCACTAGGATCTTGCATAAATTGACTTACAACTCCTACAGCATATGTAATGTCAGGCCGAGCATGCGATAGATAAATTAATCTCCCTACCAACCTTTGATATCGGTCCTTATTGGTCGATACCTGATTAGGGAAAACTCCAAGTTTATGATTCTATACTATATGGGTATCAGTAGGTTTGCAATCCAACATCCCCACCTCAGCCAACAAGTCCAACACATACTTTTGTTTAGACAAGAATATACCCTCCTTTGATCTAGCCACTTCAATACCCAAAAAATATTTCAGGCCACCTAAGTTCTTCATCTCGAACTCATTTTCCAGTTTCCTTTGAAGTTCTATGATCTCCTCAAGGTCATCCCCTGTGATGATCATGTCATCTACGTATATAATCAATACTGTTGCTTTGTCATGCTGCCGTTTCAGGAACAACGTATGGTCCGAATTACTTTGAGTGTACCCATACCTTTTCAATGCAGAGCTAAAGTGACCAAAACAAGCCCGTGGTGATTGCTTTAATCCGTACAACGACTGCTCGAGTTTACATACCACTTCCGATTTATCAGCACATGCATATCCTGGTGGGATTTCCATGTAGATCTCTTCTTCCAAATCTCCATGTAAGAACACATTCTTTACATCAAATTGATGTAAGGGCCAATCCAAATTTGCTGCAAGTGATAACAATACCCGCACAGTGTTCAGCTTTGCAACTAGAGATAATGTTTCCTGGGTATATCCCTTTGCTAACAAACGTGCCTTGTACCTCTCAACAAAACCATCTACTTTATATTTGATGGTGAAGACCCATTTACATCCTATTGCCTTCTTTCCCTTTGGTAACTCGACAAGTCTCCAAGTCTTATTTTTTTGTAAAACCTCCATCTCTTCTTGCATTGCTTGAACCCACTTGGGATCCCTCAATGCCTCCTATACTCCACTAGGAACTCTACTTGCAGAGAAATTCAAGACAAATGCCTTTAAAGGTCCCGACAACTGCTTTGTCGAAACAAAATTAGTAATTGGATACTTCAAACTTCGTTCTTCCACATTTGGTGAGTACATATTAGGAGCCTTGCCACAATTATGTCTATTGGGCAATTTATAACAAATAGCTACATTAGTATCAACAGACAAATTATTTGTGGTAGGAGAACTTACCTCAGGAGTATCCTTAGGAGAATTGTCAGGTAATAAAGAGGGGGTATTTTGAAGTGGAGGGAGCTGTTCTTGAGATTGTTTGCGTGTCTCTTGCACCAAATCAACCTAATGATCAGATTCCTTAGTGTACTACTGCTCATTTTCTGTTGTCCCACCATGATCCGTGACCACACCATTGCTAGCCAACGATGCCTGCTGTAGCATGTGAACCCACTTGTCAACTTGCACCTTAGCTTGTGTGTTACCAACTCTTGTGTCACCAAGTGTTGGCGCTCCGGTGTCATTTTTTTTAAAAGCAAAATCAACTGCAACCCTTGCCATCACACCACCTTCCCACCAATTTGTCCTTTCAATAGAAGTCTCCCCCTGAAAGGTACAATTGGGTGTGGGAAAAAATAATTTGAACTCGATGAAGGTGACATCCATTGTGATGTGGGTTTTTCTTGGTAGCCGGATTGTAACAACGGTATCCTTTCTTATGAGTGCCATAACCAATGAAAACACACTTCACTACACACGAATCGAGCTTTGTCCGTTGGTTCTTGTGGAGATTGACGTATGCCACACACCCAAACACTTTGGGAGGTAGTGTCATGATGGAAGGAAGAGGAACATAGGATGCAAGTGCTTGAAGTGGGGTCTGAAAGTTCAACACATGAGAGGACATTCTATTCATCAAATGTACCGCTATAACCACAACGGCATCCCAAAAACGCGATGGAACTTGACCACCTATGAGAAGTGCTCGTGCTGTCTCGAGGATATGGCAGTTCTTCCTCTCAGTAATACCATTCTGTTGGGGTGTCCTAGTGCAAGACGTTTCATGTATAAGCCCGTGGTCCTAAAAGTAAACTGCAAGATGCTGGTTAATATATTCCTCACCATTGTCATTGCGAAGGACTTGAATTTGAGTCCCAAACTGTGTTGCAATCATCCGATGAAACATATGGAATATTGTTGCCACTTTATCTGTATGTTTCATTAAATAAACCCAAGACATCCGGGTACAATCATCCACAAATGTTAAGAACCAACGAATCCCAGATAGAGTAGTAAGCGGTGAAGCGCCCCACACGTCCAAATGAACCAAAGAAAATGGCCTAATGCTTTTATTAAAACTCAAAGGAAAAGAGGCACGATGACTTTTTGCCAAAATACATGTCTCACATTGGAATTCAGTACCTGACAAATTATGAAACAAATCTGGAAATAAATGTTTTAAATACCCAAAAGATGGGTGTCCTAAACGACGATGCCATAACCAAATCGCTTTCTCTTTATTAGTAGACCCACTACTTGTGTGATGTGCTCGGCCTGCATGAAAGTCACCAACATAGTACAGCCCCCCCTTTTAGTACCATGACCAATAATCTCCTTCATGAGGATATCCTGAAATAAGCAAAAAGATGGATACATAAGAACACAACACTTCAAAGCATCAGTGAGTTGGCCAATAGAGAGTAACCGATTAGACAGAGAGGGCACTAATAAAGTGTGAGACAATGATAAAGAAGGTGTAATATCAACATTGCTAGCCTTAGTGATAGAATAACTAGTGCCATTCGCATTATATATACTCTGTTTCCTTGAAGTGGTGTAGCATATAATATCATTACGATTGGGTGTCTTGTGATCCGTTGCCCCAGAATCAACAATCCACCCCTCTTCGCCACATTGAGAATTACTAACAAGTGCACACCCAATGTTACCTTCAGGAGCTGCATCAGAAGTATTGGTATCATCTAGTTGCGATACCAAGGAAAGGGGTGAGGTCTCGGTAGCCAATGATGCTTGCCCCCGTCCTATAGCATTTTCTGTCTTTTTCTTGTTCTGTAACTCCTTCCACCAATCCGGATAATCGTGCAATTTAAAATAGGTATTTTTTGTATGTTTAGTATTACCATAATGAGTACAACCTCCTGGATGTTGTGGTTTATCCTTCGAACCTTTGTTAGTCCTCCCTCCACCAGACGCGGTATTAGGAGGGACCATCTGGAGAGCTTTGGACTTATTGTTGGCCTTGAGAAAGTGTGAGATAACATTTCCACCACGCGACACCAGGGCTACCGCAGTGCTAGATGGTTAAATTGAAGATAACATAAAAGCTTGGCATACATCCTCTCGCCTCACCCTGGCGTATGCTTGCTCCACTGTCGGGAAGGGATGCATCTGTAGAACATCAGCCCTGACTTTGTCAAGGCGGTCATCAAGCCCATCAAAGAAAAGATATACACGGTATTCTTGCACAAGCGCGTTGTAGCACTCGATATCACGAGGACAAGTCATGGGATTAGGCCGTCGAAAATCAACCTCCCGCCATAAACCCTAAAGATCATTATAATACTTTTCAATTGGGCCACTTGCCTGCTTCAGTCAAGACAAAGGTCGCTTTAGATCATACACTTGGGAGATTCGGCGCCATCAAAGAACATAGTAGCCACCAAATCCCATACTGCCTTTGCTGTTGGGAAACGGATAAAATTCCCAATCAACGCCGAGTCCATGGAATTGATGAGCCATCCTTTAACTCTACTGTCGTTAGTCTTCCACTTCCGAAAATTAGGGTCAGTCGGAAGTGGGGGTGGAAAATCCCCATTAATATATATCCCAACTTGTCCTTCCCAGAGATATACATCTTGACAACTTGGGACCAAAGGCCATAATTATGGCCATCCAACTTGACTGCAATTGGTGGGGCGAAGTTTTTAGCATGAGAAGGTGAAGCTTGATAGTGAGTCAAGATTTGTGTCAACATGGACGTCAAGGTTTCACGGAGTGCATCAGTAGTGGAAGTACCTCTCGGAGCCTGAAGCGGGACTATAGTGCCTTCCGCTAGAGTCGGAGGAACTATCTCGATGGGTGGCTTGTCATCTGCCATGAATCCCGATAAAGGGTGCAGTCATTGTGCCAACCCGCACGAAACCACCGCGCAGCTATGCCACAACAAGGAATTCGGATCATGATAAGAACACAGAGTCCCTAGATCATTTGCTCTAATATCATGATGAACAGTAAAACAAATTTTCTCTTTTGTGTTCCATTCTTTTTACAATAATATAACAACGCATATATACACCGACGTAACCATCCTAGAATCTCCTACAAATCTGGAGATCTCCTATAAATCACTACAGATAAGGAGATCTCCTACAAATTAGAAAGATACATATGTATATATAAAGACCTTAGATAGAAAAACTCTCCTATTGAGGCCCTAATTGACAGCTCATGTTAATAGAGCTCATCCGTCGTGGTTTTTCCATGTTTAAAGCCTCCATTCACAGTGTTCAATTCTAGAACTCATTTACACTGACGGAGATGCACACTACAAGTTTTGGCCTCTTGACGTATCAAATGAGAAGTGTGACACGTTTATGACATTCCTTCTCTATGGAGTATCTCTCATCTTTGATGCTTCTTGAGGTTTCACATGCATCATGGTTCAACCTCAACCCGCTCTTCAGGAAATAATTTGACATAGTT
The DNA here is from genome assembly GCA_017140395.1 of Eucalyptus lansdowneana. NCBI lineage: Eukaryota > Viridiplantae > Streptophyta > Magnoliopsida > Myrtales > Myrtaceae > Eucalyptus > Eucalyptus lansdowneana. The sequence goes on from CM029489.1 coordinate 24,450,654, forward strand.
TGGTTGGGGAAGAGGGTTGCTATTACCTATGTAGCACCGACACAGACACGCGACACGCGACACAACACGACGTGACACAATGACATGTCATTTCTCAAAAATTAAAAAATTCCGACACATTCCGACATGTTATATATTAAATATATATTTAAATGCAAAAAAATAATAAAAAGAGCATAGAATTAATTTATGCTCAATATATTAATCCAAAATTTGTTAATATCATTCATTGTTATAATTTGATAGAGATTGAACGAGAAATTCAAAAATTGCAAACATCAAAGAGTAAACTTGAAGAAACATGTCATGTTTTCTTATACTTGTCAGAGATTAGTGAGATTTGTTAAAGTCCTAGACAGAGTTCGGAGTTCATGGTATAGACTAGCTTGGAGCTCCTCTGCAAAACAAGGTTCGAGAAAAATGAAAATCCAGGACAAGAACTCTCGAAGTATGACCAAAAGAAAATGAAATCACTAGATTTGCTATGGAAAATGTGAGAGATAACTCACAAGCGAATAACATAGACCAAAAGAGATAACTTGCAAGTGATGCTTGCGAGAGGCGGAAAGAAGCAAAAAAAATTATAACTTTAAGTATGTGGGGGCAACGGAACGACGCCGACGAGAAGAGGGGCGTTCCATCATCACTCACGGGAAGATAAGAACTTATAAGTGAGAAACTTGAGAATAAGAATTTTATTCTTTCCTCTTTTATTTTTGTTATTTTCATTATTTTTTCATATACTTACATTTTGACCCTTCAAGTATTGAAATTTTTTAAAATGGATCCGTGCGTGTCGTAATTGCTTGTCGGAGAGTGTCGAGAAGAGTTGACCACGTGTCGGATTTTCCGACACTCGTTGACTGTGTGTCGAAACGTGTCGGACATGTGTCAGAATGTCGGACACAACACGAAGGCTTCGAGAGTGTCGGTGCTTCTTAGGCTATTACCATGGAGTAGTGCTGAAATGATCCTACTCATCTCATCTATAGTTTGAAGAACAAAGGTAGACTTCAACTAAATGCCATCCCATCCTTGAGGTCATGTTTTGCTCCATCTCTAGTTGGAGGTAGTCTTTAAACTGCGCCTTTGATTGGTAAGTTGCAAATATAGAAATCATTCACATGTCAATTTACTCGTAAAAATATGTGCATGATATTTATATTTATAATTTATCAATTCAATAAAACTGGCTGGAGGAAGGTTCCACCAACTAGAGACGGAGGATGTGGCCTATGATCTAGTAAATGGACTCTACTCGATACGCGTGCATGAAACGGTTACTGTATAGAATTCCCGGTTCATGGGAATCGGATAATGGAGGCTAAATTTTGATTAAAAGATATCTTCATATGCCCTCTGTTGGAGAAATCTTTCCAGAATATTTTGAAGTTGACAAAACGTTTCTATCGGTCTAGTCTGGATATCTGCAGATCGTCTAGGTTAAAGTCTGAAGACTTTCTGATCACCAAACTCAAGATTCAAGACTCAAGACTCAAGACTATTCTCACTGACAGTCTTTCTAATCCAGTGACGAAGGAAATCCAGAGCCGAAGTTTATGGTTAAGGATTTAATCCTATCCTCTGGAGAAGATCTTTTTGGTTGGATAAATATAACGGATTCTTTTGTTCGTATCTAGATCAATTGAAGATCCAAAGGGTCGACGAAATATTCTTGGAATGTTCTATTCTTGGAAACTAAGATCCCGATTGTATGGGCGAACAGATTGATGAGCTATCGTCAGGTTCCTTCTATAGCTCGAATAATCTTCTTGATTGATTCCGTCCAACGGGTAGATTGGAGGAATTCCTTTGGTAAGTGCCAACGGTATGATGGCATAAAGGAGTATAAAAAGGAAGACGTTGTAGTTGTGTTAGTAACGTGATCGATAGAGAAATTCCAGAGTCTGAAGCACCTTGATTATTAGTCGATTCATTCTGAGCGAAATTGTATACACAGAGAGTGTCTATACTTGGTGATACCTTGAGCGAGTGTGGTAGATCATCTACACCTAGAAATCAAGGAAGATCAACACTGTAACATCTCTTTGTGCATAGTGGAATCCAGCCAATTGGCTGTCGGTGCAGAAGAGTGGACGTAGGCTTGAATCAAGCTGAACCACTATAAACCACGTGTTCAATTCTCTCTTTCCTTTACTTAGTCTTACGTTGATTATCATTTGTCGCAAATCCTTTATTTGTCTAAGTATTGTGCAATCATCAAGAAAAAATTTTTATATACCTATTCACCCCCCTCTAGGTACTCGTACTAGTTATATCAATTGGTATCGGAGCTCGTGTTCTTACTTTATCTGAAGTGTCTTACTTCGTAGTAAAAGATCCATGGCTAGTATGCTGGCACCAGGGCTGGTGGAAGGGCAAAGCAATACCAGACCACCCTACTTTGATGGAAAGGATTACAACATCTGGAAGAACAAGATGAAAGCTTTCCTACGATCTAAGGATCCTCTGGAATGGGACGTTGTGGAAAGAGGAATCACTCCAACTGTTGCATCAGTCTCTAAAAGAGGGAAAGAAGTTGAAACCAGTGGAATGACTCAGGAAGAGATAAACAAGAGACAAGCACTCGATGCAAAAGCAATTTACTCTTTATATTGTGCTTTATCACCAACTGAATATAACAGAATATCTTCTTGTGTTACAGTAAAAGAAGTATGGGACAGATTACATATCACCTATGAAGGAACAGATCGAGTGACGGAGACAAGAATTAACATTCTCCTCGGTCAATATGAAGCCTTCAAAATGAAACCAGGAGAATCTATAACCGACATGTTTAGTCGTTTTACGATATTGTCAATGGTCTTGAGAATCAAGGTCAAAAAATTTCTGATCCCATGAAGGTGAACAAGCTATCAAGCGTGGACTCTCCAAGGATTGGAATCATATAAAGACTTCAATAAGAGAGACGCAAAGAATTATGCCACTATCTGTTGACGAGCTGATTGGAACTCTTCAGTCTTATGAAGTGGAACGAATCAATGAAGACGAAGATCCAAGAGGTAAGAAATCCATTGCATTAAAATCAAATGATGATTCTGATGATACAGATTCAGGAGATGATCTGGACGATGAGGAGCTCGCTCTCATGATAAGAAGATTCAGAAAATTGAATAGAAAAGGAAGAAGGTTCAACTCAAAGAAACAAAGTTTCCAAAGACAGCAGACCAAGTCTGTTGATGATGAGGAACCAAACAAAGATGTAGTTTGCTTCGAATGCAAGAAAAAGGGACACATCAGACCCAACTGTCCTCTTCTGAAGAAAAAAAGAGGAAAAGCTAAAAAATTTCGAAAAGCTCTCAAAGCCGAAACTTGGAGTGATACAGAGTGTGAAGAAAGTGATAATGAATATGCCAACATATGTTTGATGGCACACTCGACTCGACTCGTTACTGGATCGACTCGGGACAAATGCGAATTCGAGGTAAGTGATTTTAAAATTTCTGTCAAAGTCTCTAAATACATTGATGAACTATGTTTTAGTCTTAAGACTTCTCTCAAAAGAATTTCCGAACTTAAAAAGGAAAACTCAGCTCTAAAACAAAAGGAAATCATTTTAGAAGAAAAATTTAAAAGTTTAGACTTGAATGTTTCTACTCTTAAAGAAAAAGAAGATAATCTTTTGAAAGAAAATGATTTTCTAAAAACCGACTTATCAAATATTTCAAAGAAATTTTCGATAGGGTCTGAAAAACTTGAAAAAGTTCTTTTTTCGTTCAAAGACCTTACTTCAATAAGTCTGGTCTAGGTATGATAGCAGAAACAATTCCCTTGATTGATTTTCCTAAAGTAAAAGAAAGGATTAAGAAAAGACCGTCGAGAGAGGCTTACAAAAATCATTTCAAGAAAGTTTTTGTAAAGTCTGTAGGTCGAAATGCTCTAAGGTGTTCAAAGTGTAACAGTCAGGATCACTTTGAAAAAGAATGTCCTATGGTTTGGAAGCCTGTTAAGAAAGTATGGCCTAATAATGTTTATCCTACTAACACCAAAGGACCCAAGAAAATTTGGGTACCAAAGAAAGCTTGAGACTCTCTTTTAAATGCGGTCTCCATCAAGAAAAAAGGTAAAGTGGTATCTTGACACAAATGATGTTCAAGACACATGACAACGAGAGACTCAAATTGCTTCATAAAGCTTGTTCAAGTAAATTGTGGAAATGTTTCATTTGGAGGAAACGGCAAAGGAAGCATTGTTGGATTTGGAACTGTGAAAATTGGAAATCTCACAATAAGTAATGTTTCTCTAGTGGAAGGACTCAACTATAACCTTCTAAGCATTAGCTAATTGTGTGATACTGGCTTCAAGATCTCCTTTCGAGAAGGAATATGTTCTGGAATCAGTAAAGACTCTACTCAGTCTTTCATGGATCGAAGACATGGAAATATCTACCTCTTAGACATGAATCTAAATGAATCGTAATGCCTAATCTCAGTTCAAGATAAAGCAAGCTTATGGCACAGAAAGCTTGGGCATGTCAACATGAAGCAATTAGCCAAAATCTCATCAAAGCAGCTTGTTCGAGGTCTACCCAAATTACCGTACCAAAAATCCGATCAATGCACACCATGTATTCGGGAAAGCAGTGTAAGAAATTCATTTAAGCCAATAAATCATGTCTCTACTAATCATGTACTACAGCCTGCTGCATATGGATCTCTTCGGACCAACCGTAACCCGTAGTATTGGAGGTAAGAAATACGCCTAGTAATTGTGGACAATTACTCCCGTTATACTTGGGTATATTTCCTTGAAAGTAAGTCAGAAACCTTTTCGTATTTTGAAAAATTTGCAAAAAAGGTTCAAAATGAAAAAGGATGTGCTATCTCTAGTATAAGAACAGATCATGGAGGTGAATTTGAAAATCAAGATTTTACAAAATTGTGTGATGAATCTGGATTTAAGCATGTGTTCTCCTCTCCATACACTCCTCAGCAAAATGGAGTTGTGGAAAGAAAGAATAGATCTCTTCAAGAAATGGCTAGAACTCTTTTAATTGAAAGTAAAATTTCTTCACGATTTTGGGCTGAAGCAGTTTCAACAGTGTGCTATATCATCAATAGAGTCTTCCTAAGACCTATTCTAGAGAAAACCCCTTATGAATTATTCAAAGGTAAGAAGCCCATTGTTTCATACTTTCATGTGTTCGGTTGCAAATGCTTTATATTGAAAAATGCAAAAGATCGAGTTGGTAAGTTTGAAGAAAGATCGAGATGAAGGCATCTTCCTTGGATATTCTACATCAAGCAAAGCCTACGAGTCTATAACAAGAAGAGCTGGTCTGTTGAGGAGTCAATGAATGTCAAATTTCAAGACTCTACGCAAGATGAATCCAGTCAGACTTAGTATGAAGAGTCTGAACTTGCTCCAGATCCTCCAAAGCTTACAACTCAAGAAGTATCAAATAAAGAAAGAGATCATCATCCAGACAAATCAACCAGTAACTAGAAGCATAAGTCTAGTCATCCCAAAGAACTCATTATCGGCGAAATTAATGAAGGAATTCGCACCAGATCCAAAAGACGTGAAGAGTCTAGTGATGTGGCTCTCATTTCTGAAATTGAACCAAAAAGCATAGAAGAAACTTTATCTGATGAAAGCTGGATCGAAGCTATGCAAGAGGAGCTTAGACAGTTCAACATTAATGATGTCTGGGAATTGACATCTAAACCGAAAGGTTATTCCAAATGGACGTCAAAAGTGCCTTCCTAAATGGATTTATCCAAGAGGAAGTTTATGTGGAACAACCACCTGGGTTTGAAGACCCAAAGAAACCAGACTCGTCTTCGATCAAAAAGGCCTTGTATGGTTTAAAGCAAGCACCTCGAGCTTGGTATGACAGACTGAGTAAGTTTTTATTACAAAATGGTTTTGTCAAAGGTAAAGTAGATACTACTTTATTTATCAAAAAGGAAATCAAAAGTTTTTTACTTGTTCAAATATATGTGGATGATATTATTTTTGGATCCTCTAATGAAAGTTTATGCAATAAATTTTCTAAGTCTATGCAGGATGAGTTTGAAATGAGTATGATAGGAGAATTAACATTCTTTCTTGGTCTTCAAGTAAAGCAATTGAAGGAAGGAACTTTCTTTTACCAAGAAAAATATGCTAAAGATCTTGTCAAAAGGTTTGGATTGGAAAATTGCAAGAAGACTGATATACCAATGTCAAGCTCTTTGAAGATAGACAAAGATGAAGAAGGGAAGAAAGTTGATCAAAAGCTGTACAGGAGCATCATCGGTTCATTTCTTTATCTAACTGCTTCTAGACCTGACATTTTGTTGAGTGTTTGCATCTGTGCTAGGTTTCAATCAGATCCTAAAGAATCTCATCTCAGTGCTGCAAAACGTATCATTAAATACGTTGCTTCATCTTCAAGCATCGGTCTTTGGTATCCTAAGAAGGGAGACTTTAATCTTCTGGGATATTCAGACGCAGATCTGGCCGGCTGTAGAGTTGATAGAAAGAGTACTTCAGGAACTTGCCAGTTGCTTGGAAGTAGAACAGTGTCTTGGTTTTCAAGGAAACAAAGCACTGTGGCTCTCTCAACAATAGAAGCAAAGTACGTAGCTCTTGGAAGCTGTTGCTCGCAAATTCTATGGATAAAACATCAGCTACAAGACTTTGGGATTGAAGACTCATGCACAGAAATCAAATGTGACAACACCAGCGCAATCAATCTCACCAAAAATCCAATTCTTCATTCAAGAGCAAAGCATATAGAGATTCGACATCACTTCATTAGAGATCATATTCAACATGGAGAAATCTCGATTCAATTCGTTGATTCAAAAAGTCAACTAGCGGATATATTCACAAAGCCTTTGGAGAAATATCAATTCGATTTTATCCGTTCCAGACTCAACATTTTGAAGCTCGAAGAAGTTAAAGTCTAGAGACTCTCCAACCCTCAGACTCAGAAAGTTGATAATCATTAGACTCTAATCTCTCAGACTCTAAATCCTCAGACTCAGAAATTCATGGATATAGACTGTAAGTTGCTATTTTATCTAAACTCGAAAAGGTATGATCCTTCGTTTAGTTATTTTGTAGTCTCCGTGAAAAACGAAAACTTGTCTTTTCAAAAGGATTAATTTTGGCAGTTATTGATTTCGAAAAGAGGTATTCGTACACTTTCCTTGTGCCGATTGAACTTCCCTTTTCAAAACTGAGTTATATATATACAGTTTTCATTTTCCAATCTTCAAAACCCTAAAAAGCATTCTCCTCCCAATCCGACTTCTACTTCGTGTTCATCTTCGAGAAAGTTGTCATCTTTTCTTGGGAAAGCAAGTAAATGAATCTTTCAGTGACAAGGAATGATGTCTTCTTCGAGGAAGTCTTCAAGAATCGCGAACAGGGGACCACAGAGGATGAAGGAGGGACCTACCCATTTCGATCTCACCGAAGAGGAAGAATTGTCGAGTCAGCAACAGAGCCCGATTCACTCTTCACCACGTCACTCAACGCCATCTACCCCACAAGGTGCGGGTCAACAACCGGAGGAAGAGATAATCGAGGACGCAGACCCTGTAAGAGTCCAAAAACCCTTTTATATTTACAAACTCTACCGTGCATTGAAAAGTATTGGGACTCCGTTGAAATACGTGGATGATTTTCTCAAAGATAAGCATTATGGGAATGAGTATATCTTTCTGAGAAAAATGGAGGATTTGGGAATTGCTCCCAAGGGTAAAGCAGAGGAAGCACTTGCGAACATTCCAAGTGACCCTCGTATGTCGGGACCAAATCCGACTGATGGGAACGATGATGACAAAATGTTCAGTGATTTTCAACCTAGAATGGGCATTGCTGTAAAGGTGAAGGGAAAGAAGATGGAGTTATTCAAATCAAAGGAACAGGAGAATTTGTTTTTCAGACTGCTGAAACGAGGGGTGATAAACCCAAGGAGTGTCGATTTCGATTTCTTGGATGCCGTTAATGTGAACTTAAGGGAGAAATTCAAACTGCTTCAACTTGAGCAATTCTGCACTGATACCACAGACGATTATGCACAATTGACTGCGTATTTCTATTCGAATCTCAGCTTTATAGATGCGAATAGAATATCATTCAGTGTTAGAGACCAGGATTATGTGGTAGACGTGGACATGTTGGCGGACATAATTGGAGTTGAACGAGGACGTTATCAACCAGTCAAAGTCTCAGTTGCTCGTGCCTCAATGGAACTTGTCGAAGATAGAGATATCGAGGGAAGAATCATTTATTCAAGGATGCGTGCCATCAATATTGTGCTGCACAAAATTGTTATCAATTGCATCAGGCCCAAGTCTACATCAAAGACTGATGTGTCTAATTCTGAAGCAAAACTGATGTACGCAATCAACTCAGGGAAGAAGTTCTCTCTCCCTCACACTATTCTCTTTCACATGTACAGAGCAATGTCAAAGGACAAGGGTCAATTGCCTTATTCAGGTCTGGTGACCAAGATCTTTAGACACATGAATATTGAATCGCCACATTCACTTTGTGTTCGACCGTGCGATAAGATGGTGGTAAGTTTAAAAATGTTGACGAAGATGCGTCTGAAAGAACTTTCCAAGGCAATGGAGAAATTCAGAGTGAAGACTCCAGTACCGTCTGCTTCAAAGAGAAAAGGAAAGGAGGCCATTGGTGCCCCATCCAAAAAGAAGAAAACACTCATCTTGGAGGATGAAGATGAGGAGGAAGATCTCACAATCACTGCCTTGATAAGGACCAGACGTTCTGTTCCCCAATCAACAGAACATCAGAAGAATCAGAGAGAAGAAGAGGAGCAAGCCAAGAATAGAGAAAAAGAAGAGCAGCGAGAGAGGGAGAAAGAAGCTGAAGAAGAAGGAGAAGAAGAGAAAGAAAAGTCTGCAGCTGAATCTAGAGAGAAGGGGAATCAAGATACAAAAGAGCATGATCATCACTCTTCCCCTTTTGAGGTCCTAGAGACAGGGGGAGTTGGCGAGAAAGAAAGATCCACATCTCATGCTGCCAATAGCGAAGGTCTAAGACAATCTCCAACAGACCCAGAAGAGTTTCAGGCTTCTCAATTACCTGAAGAAGGACACGATACGTCAACTCCAAATCTGCAAGATTATACAGAAGCGCCATCGTCTGCATTCACCCCATCTGAGAAAGCAAATGCGAGTACGCAGACGGACAATTCTGTAGATTTTCGTCGTATTCTTGATATTCTTCTGGAAATGCGTGGCCAAATCTATGCTCTGGACTGTGAAATTCAAGCCATAAAGAATGCTGGACAAGCATCTTCAATTACCCTGGAGGACAAAATGAAAGACCTCGCTCTACAACTTCAAGCCAATGCCAAAGGAGATGAGGTAGCTCAACTAAGGGAAGACTTGAAGAGGCTAGAAGGCGTAGTCCAGTCCATGGGAGATTTCCAGATCGTGCGCATTCCCAAGCGCATTCGACTCCTTTCTCACCTTTTTTAATGATGACAAAAAGGGGAGAAGCAATTTGAACCAACCAACCTTCCAACCTTAAACTTTGGCTTTAATTTTTTTTTTTTTTTTGGTTGAATATGTTTGTTTTTTAGTATGACTTGAGTGAACTTGGGTGTGAACCTGAATTGACTGTGGATTTAGATGCTTGACTATTTGCATTTATATCAAGTGTTGTTATATGGTATTACTCATGAAAGACTAACCAATTTTCTGTGGATGCAGAGTTTGGTTGTTTTATTAATCTTTATGAGATAGCCATATTGCTTGAGAAATGTTTTTGCAGGTCAAAGTAGTTCAAATCTACAGGAAAGTTTTGTCACCATCAAAAATGGGGAGATTGTTGGAGAAATCTTTCCAGAATATTTTGAAGCTGACAAAACGTTTCTATCGGTCTAGTCTGGATATATGCAGATCGTCTAGGTTAAAGTCGAAGACTTTCGATCACCGAGACTCAAGATTCAAGACTATTCTCACTAACGTTTTCTAATCCAACACGTGACGAAGAAAATCCAGAGCCGAAGTTTATGGTTAAGGATTTAATCCTATCCTTTGGAGAAGATCTTTTTGGTTGGATAAATATAACGGATTCTTTTGTTCGTATCTAGATCAATTGAAGATCCGATGGTCGACGAAATATTCTTGGAATGTTCTATTCTTGGAAACCAAGATCCTGATTGTATGGGCGAACAGGATTGATGGGCTATCGTCAGGTTCCTTCTATAGCTCGAATAATCTTCTTGATTGATTCCGTCCAACGGGTAGATTGGAGGAATTCCTTTGGTAAGTGCCAACGGTATGATGGCATAAAGGAGTATAAAAAGGAAGACGTTGTAGTTGTGTTAGTAACGTGATCGATAGAGAAATTCCAGAGTCTGAAGCACCTTGATTATTAGTCGATTTATTCTGAGCGAAATTGTATACACAGAGAGTGTCTATACTTGGTGATACCTTGAGCGAGTGTGGTAGATCATCTACACCTAGAAATCAAGGAAGATCAACACTGTAACATCTCTTTGTGCATAGTGGAATCCAGCCAATTGGCTGTCAGTGCAGAAGAGTGGACGTAGGCTTGAATCAAGCCGAACCACTATAAACCGCGTGTTCAATTCTCTCTTTCCTTTACTTAGTCTTATGTTGATTATCATTTGTCGCAAATCCTTTATCTGTCTAAGTATTGTGCAATCATCAAGAAAATTTTTTTATATACCTATTCACCCCCTCTAGGTACTCGTACTAGCTATATCACCCTCTTTAATATGTATGGATGTCTGGACTCTTTTCTTTTTTAGTACAGAATTTATGCCTTTCTAGTATTTCATTAGTCCTTATAAAATTATCCAAACAGTACACAATCAGTCAGAACATAACTATTATAAAGCTTTATCATATTGTCCGTAAGAATCTTCTTTAAGAAGATTGCCTCCAGAACAGAGGCAAATTGCACAAACCACCTTTCTCGAGTGACTCCTGGACATTAATGTATATGGCTTGTGGTCGCCATAGCCGGAGGGAAGGTGGAGGTGTCGACCCAGAGATGGTGACTGGTCCCCATCTTGAGAGTCCTCACTTTATCAAGATCATTCTCTCTGACACCCTTGAATCCGGAAAGCTCGTAAGTTCCACATTTGTGCAATATGCTTCTTAGGACTCGGCTCTCAAGTGTCAGCAGAGTTTCTCTCACGATTTATTTCAATCCGGAGAACTTTCTACGCATTTGGCTTTATATGAACCTTTTGATTCCAGCGAAAAGGAAGAAAAGCCCAAAACCTTGAACAAAAAGTGTTTACATTTAATTATTCCAAGTAAAAATCGTTTTTTTATTTATTTTTCCTTTTTTACTTTGAATTGAAGATTGGTGGGCTAAGGTTAGTGTTAGACAAAGGCGTTGGGTCTCTCTAGCTTTACTCTCGTCAAAGGAAGCGACTATAACTAAAACTCAATTTACAGTTGCCCACTGACACCCTGCTTGTGTGCAAACCGATCTTTCATCACCATGTTACGTAATGCCAAATTTGCTCGTTCAAATATAACTTTTGAGTTTTTCCCTGCACTTTCGGTCTAACTTCGACCAATTAGAGTCCTGGACCAATAACTTTTGAGTTTTTCTTAATAGGGAATTCTGAATAAAATTCTTAGGAAGATACGGAAAGGATCTCTCAAGCTTGGTACTACTCAAGGTTCCGGGCAGTTTGACCTGGACTATAGGGGTAGAAAAGCTTTAAAACGGCAAGGTTTGGATGTGGAAAGGGTGGCAAGAATTTATGCAGCATTACCCAATTGGTCACGGTCACCTCGTAGTTTTCAAATATAAAGGAGCTCCACACGATGGGTGATAATATTCTATGAGAGTGCTTCGGAGATCGATTATTAGTGAAGCTGCATATTGAACCTTGAGAGTGGATTTATCTTGCCAAAGAGGGAGGATGTTGTTGAACTTGAAGAGTCGGAGGATTTTGCTCCTTGTCAAAAAATGAGGCGAACCACATTTTCGTTAGTTTCCTTTGGAGTACTTGAGGAACTTTTTAATAAGCTTGTGTATGCTGACCGATAGCACAATGGTTTCGGTAATGCTTATTGTGATTTAAGTTGTTACAGCTTCTAAGGCGAAGCGAATTAAATTTTTCATTCGGTTAACTTATCTAAATCTTGATTTCCATCATTGTATTTTCCATTCCGTTGGAATTCAAGTTGGCGGAAGACGACTTACCTGATTCCAATGCGCAAACAACAAATAGCCCCAGAACGAACGTTGAATTGCGAATAAATCACGAACAACACTTCCTCACGTTAGTCTGGATGCAATCACAAGGAAAACACCCAATTTCCACAGCGTAAATGCAAATCGTTCTTGGAAAAGTGAAATGGAATGCCTTCGATTTCTTTGATGAAAGGGGAGAGAAAAATGAAGAAAATGTTATGAACATACATTTGTCCAACCACTCCACGGTTGTCTTCAGGGGTCTTTTATATGACCCCATCATACCCCTTCATCATAGCATATCAAGTCCAAATGGTACGGTCCAATCACACCCCATCATGGACGTACTAGCTAAAGTACAACATCTCCCACTCGGACATGATGGGCTTAATAGCTCTCTATCAAGAATATAAGGCATTCAACATTCATCAACTTTACAAAATAATTCATAATGGCAAATAAGCCGTGCGACCAGTGAGTACACTTGCACTTGGGAGCTCAAATTATGCACATGTTAGGGATGACATAATGGCTACAACCCTGAAAAAAAAATAAACAATTGATGTCTCATAGTGCCCCAGACATATTTTGTTATATCAGTCCAAGTATACCCATCCCTTAAAGGCTATACCTGACTATTCTCAAAAACACCATGTATTTACAATTACATCCGCAACCACATAGGGCGATATAATTGGTCGACTAGTAAATACATGTGATAGATGTAAAACAACAATAATCTTCCTTCTCACTCATGTCTCTTTTAATTTCAGAACAACTGCTTTCTTAGACATGTTCCATAGGCCATATCTATTCATGATCGCCCGTAACATGCTAAAGTAGCAACATTGATCTTTCACTTTGAGAACATAGTTAGAAGTAACATAAGGCACAAAATTGAGGTAAAATACAAATTACCTCAAGGGCTCACACAATGAGTAAATAGCAATAATTTTACTCATCTTTCTTATTGGTCGTACAATACACATGTAGTATGAATTACATGCTATAGTGGATTACTCTTTCTATAAGAGTGTATATCATTTATTAAATATATCCACCATACAGATCTTAGCCTAAACATAGTCACGTGTTTCTCACGTACTCATGTTTAGCCCGAGTGCTATATCAGCTCGCTTTCTATAGCGCCCAATTAAGTACTCGCATTCGGCATCTTTCAGGCATACATGATTGTGAGACTATCATATTCGGTCTTATTATAAACAAATCACAGACCTCATCTTGACTCAAATCAAGATGACATATTTTATGTACCAAACTTGCTCTTCAGCATTTATTTGTACATAACGTCTTATCTCAACGTGCTAACTACAGCACTTGAGGCGATTGCTCGTGTGAGTGAGCCAATCATAACCTGCTGACATACTTTTCAATAATATATGTGTGTTTATGCTAGTCTCATAGTGGATTTGTACTTATTGATAAAACATCAAATCACTAATAAACAAACAAGTACAATACATCTATCCACAAATACATAAACCAATGATTCTCTACAATAACATATATCACATTCTACGCAATCCTAGTGACATCCTATGGGTCAAGAATATGTCTCTAGGAATAGCCTTTGTAAATGGATCAGCAACCATTCAATTGGTTGAAATGTATTGCGGGATCACTTCTTTTTGCGCTATAATATCTTTGATGAAGTTATTCTTTATGTCAATGTGCTTTGTCCTTTCATGATACTTGGGATCTTTCACATAGGCAATGGCTGCTTGACTATCGCAATAAACTGTCATTGGTCTTGGAACTTCAGTGACAATGGCTAAATTTTCCAAGAAACGTTTTAGCCATACTGCTTCTTGCACTGTGGCAAAACATGCAATAAATTCTGCCTCTATTGTAGATAAGGTCGTGCATGTCTTTTTATTGCTATTCCAAGAAATCGCACTGCCATTGAACAAGAACGCATATCTAGAAGTCGATTTATGCTTATCTGGGTCTCCACCCCAATCAGCATCTAAATAGCATAATAGGCGTAAATCACTCTCTTGGTAACAAAGTCGATAGTCCATGGTGCCTTTCAAGTATCTCAGGATCTTCTTCACTGTTTTCCAATGAGCTTGACTAGGATTTGATTGATATCGGCTCACCAATCCCACAGCATAATATATGTCGGGTCTAGTATACATCATAGCATACATCAAACTTCTAACTGCACTAGAGTAAGGAACATTTTCCATCACATTGATTTCTTCTGGAGTCTTATGACACATCTCAATACTTAGGCCTTCATCTTGCATGACAGGAATATCAATGGGATTACAATGCTGCATATTGAAACGTTCAAGAATCTTCATAATATAAGACTCTTGTGATAAAGTAAGGAGTTTCCTCGATCGATCTCTTTCGATCTTAACCCCTAATATATAAGCAGCTTCTCCCATGTCCTTTATCTCAAAATTGGAGGACAATAATTCTTTTATGATGATAACCGAAATCTTGTCATTTTCAGCCAGTAGAATATCGTCCACATAAAATGATAAAATCACAAATTTACCTTCGGACCGCTTGACATATACACAGTGATCTTCCTTGATCATTGTGAGACCAAAAGTTATTATTGCTTGATGAAAACGAAGATACCACTATCCAGATGATTGCTTAAGGCCATATATTAAGCGATGAAGCTTGCAAACTTTATGCTCTTGACCTTTAGTTATGAAACCTATTGGTTGTTTCATATAAATTTCCTCATCTAGTTCTCTATTGAGAAATGCCGTCTTTACATCCATTTGATGTAATTCAAGGTCTAAATGTGCAACGATGACTAGAATAAGGCGAATTGAGGCAAAACTTACAACTGGTGAAAATATTTCCTCATAATCTATACCCTCTTGTTGAGTATAACTTTTTACCACAAGGCGAGCCTTATACTTTTCAATGGATCCATACGTCATTCGCTTAATCTTAAAGACCCATTTGTTTCCAATGGTCTTACGATTGGGTGGTAGATCAACCAAGTCCCAAACATGGTTTGCCCTCATCGACTCCATCTCATCTTCTAAAGCTTTTCTCCATTCTTCCTTATCAGAGGATGAGAGAGCCTCATGAACAGTCTTAGGCTCAGCATCATCATTTTAAGCAATCATAAATGCTTCTCCTTCAATCTCAAAACAACGACGAGGAATACTTTTACGATTACTTTTACGCAAATGAATTTCTCTTGAATTCAATTGATCAGGCGATGCAACACTCCCACTAGGTCTTGTGTGTTGAGGTAAATCTTCATTTCCCTCTACAACATCAGTGGGTGTGTTATCACGATCTTCCATCTCATATAATTGGAAGTTCTTATCAATCTCACCTCTATTAGGAAATTCGTTCTCCAAGAACGTGATATCTTGTAACTCCATTTTGGTCACACTTCCATCAGCTTGTTCACCTATGAACACGTACCCTTTGGAGTGTTTAGAATATCTTATAAATATACATTTCTTCCCTCTATGACCTAATTTGCCATGTTTATGGTAAGAATCATGAACATAAGCTACACATTCCCATGGACGTAGACTACTCAAGTCTGGTTTCCTACTAGTTCATAATTCATAAGGGGTGGAAGTGACTGATTTTGAGAGTACACGGTTAAGTATATAGACAGCAGTTAATAACGCAACTCCCCAATAGGAGATAGGTAAATTTGCTTGCGCCATCATAGACCTATAATTTCCAGTAGAGTTCTATTCCTTCTCTCAGCTACCCCATTTTGTTGTGGAGTACCAGAAATAGTCAATAGTCGTACAATTCTTATTTCATCACAAAGAGCCTTGAATTACTCCGATAGATACTCACGTCAACGATTGGTTCTCAATGCCTTTATTATTTTGTTCAACCGATTCTCTACCATCGCTATATATCATCTAAAGCAGTCTAATGCTTCTAACTTATGGGAGATTAGAAAGACATAACCGAAACGTGTGAAGTCATCTATGAAATGATAAAATATGAGGCTCCATGCTTTGCCCTCACATTTAAAGAACCACAAATGTCAGAATGTATGAGATGCAATGGAAATTCAGCTCTAGTCCCTTTACCGAATGGTTTTCTAGTTGCTTTTCTCGCTAGACAATGTTCACATACGAATAGACTAACATTAGTGAGTAACCCTAAAAGGCATTCTCTAGCTAATCTTTGCATTCTTTGCAATCCAACGTGACCTGATCTAGCATGCCAAGTACTTGCATCAATCTCAACGTTATTAGAAGATGTAATTAAAGAAAAACAACCATCAACATTAACATTATACTGATCATAATCAATGTCTAACACTATAAAACCATTCAATACATGACCTGAACCATAATAAACTGTTCCATACAAAATGTCAACACAATACATGACTTGAACCATACATAACCTAAGCTAAGAAGAACAACTATAGAGACCAAGTTTCGTCGAATATCTAGAGCATAAAGGACATCATGCAAGAATAGGTTTCAATCACCACGTAAGATTAATTTACATGTGCCGATACCCTTCACTTCAACTCTTGAGTTATTCCCAACATATATCCATCTTCTTTTAGGCGGTATCCAACGATACTCCACAAATGCTTCTCGGTCTCTAGCTATATGGTCTGTTGCTTCTGAGTCTACAGTCCACATTGGATGAGATTCAGCAAGTATTATAGTACTAGAAACAAAAGCATTAGTCAAAGTAATGGAGTAATAGGGTACATTTTTCGGCTCAATGCATTCACGAGCAAAGTGACCCATCTTGCCACAATTGTGGCACTCCATCTTGGCCTTGTCCTTCTTCCCACCACGCTTCTTACGTCGGAAGGTTTTAGCTCTCTTGGGTGCCTGATCAGTCCTCTTCCCTTTGTTGTTGAACTGAAGATTCATCTTGCGCTTGAAGCCCGAAAATTTGCGCGAACTCGATTCAACAACATAAGCATGGGTAGAGGATCTTGCAGCCTCTAGGTGTTCATCCTCTAATTCCAAATGACGCGCAATATCATCAAAAGTGACGATGTTCTCATTATGCGTCATATTGATCTTCATATGCTCCCAATTGTCAGGAAGTGACATTATAATAGCCTGAACTTGCTGTTCATCAGTAAAGGAGTGACCTGCCAACGTCAGCTCATAGATCATGTTTGACATCTCTCGAAGATGCTGCCTCATCGTTACATTTGGGCACTTTCGAAATGTATCAAACTTGATAGTGAGTCTCCTCAGCTTAGTGGCAGATGTACCCCCAAACTTATCCTTCAAGACAACCCACATAGCTTGAGCTTTATCATAACTCTCAAACTCACACATGAGATCATCTTGCATACAACTCAGCAACGTGATGCGAGCAATGCTATTTTTCTTTTTCCAAGCTTGATAAGCTTCTAGATCTCTCCTGTGTTGAGCTGAAGTTCCATACTCAGGTTCATCGATGGTATGGTTGAGAGTTTCCAAAACCTCTTGCTCCTCAAGGATGTACTAAACATTTTGATGCCAAATATCATAACTGTCACCGTTCAGCTTCTCACCCTTATTAAGATCAGCCACAATGGTCTTGGATGCCAATCCATAATCAATTGCTATAATACATTAACATAATAAATGCAGAATCAATACTAGCACACTTTACAGAGTAACACACTTATTTAATTTACAGTAAAGACAAACTAAATTAATGATAATTCAACAAAAGACATAAAAGCAAAAGTTCATTATGTTCCCAATCAATTTCTATGTACAATTGTTCTATTATCGTTAATTAGTTTAGTTTGTGCAAATCTTAAGTTCCGGTGAGAACTATTTCAAATTCTATCAACCTACGAACTCCCACTAGGAAAAATAATTACATGGCCTTATGTAATTTCTACATTTTTCCTTAACACAAAAACATAGCATGATAATAACCAACGTATAAACAACAATCATGCTTCAACTATAATCAAAATTGCAAATCAACATATAATGGATTTCCTACCATTGTTCTAATTTTCTAACAATTAGAAAATTACCAGTATATTAAAATATATACATCATATCATTGAACCAAGCTCTACACAGCATATATAATATCATTTGCACACAAGCTAGCTACTGTATTTCCTAAATCACAATAAAATATAAGTTACAAATTAATAAACTATGCATTAAACCCCAGAAAATACGCGTACATAGGGTTTCTTACGCATTTTCATACATTTATAAAATTTAAAAGTATAAAATAATTATACCACTATGTAGAGAACATTCATACGAACCAAATGCCATTGACCAAGCTCCAATCAGAGCCCGCATGCGCCCCCACGCGCTATCTGAGTGCGCGGCGCGTGTGGTGCACACGCTAGCAAGCCAAACGGCTCCTGGCCGGTCCGACCGTTGACCGGTCAACAGTCAAGTTGGGTTGGGTCAACCGGGTCAGATCTCTGGTCGGTTTGGGTCTCAGGTCACCGGCTGGTGACCAGCCGGCCAACTACCGCCGGCAATGACGTCATCCCAGCGATTACCAACCATTGGATGACGTCATCAAGCGTCGCGTTGCTCCGCGTGAAGTGCACGCATCGGTTCGCCGACGCCAGCGCGTGACTACTCGTGCCGGTTCGCTGGCATCCCCAGCACGTCCGGCGCATGGATCCCACACGCAGCGGCTTCTGGCCGCGCGTGTGGGCGCGTGTGGCGTCCTCCGTCGGTAGTTGACCCATCACCGAACTCGTCTCAACAAGCTCTTTCATCCTGTATATTCAAAAATTGATTTGGCCGAGAAAAATAATTCGAAAAACGGCCAAAACCTCGTGGATGCATGCGACCCGAACCCGTTCTTCGCTTCGGTTTGAATTCGAGTTTTTAGATTGTAATTCCAACCAATAAACATAAAAAACAGTGTAGAATGCAATCTTTTGATCTCAATATCAAATGGTAAATAAGAAAACTCGATGAAAAATAAGGCAGAAATTACGACCAGGCTCTAATACCAATGTTGGAATTCAAGTCGGCGGAAAACGACTTACCTGATTCCAATACACAAACAGCAAATAGCTCGGGAACGAACGTTGAATTGCAAATAAATCACGAACAACACTTTCTCACGTTAGTTTAGATGCAATCACGAGGAGAGCACCCGATTTCCACGGCGTAAATGCAAATCGTTCTCATAAAAGAGAAATGGAATGCCTTCGATTTCTTTGATGAAAGGGGAGAGAAAAATGAAGAAAATGTTCTAAACGTACGTTTGTCCAACCACTCCAACGGTTGTCTTCAGGGGTCATTTATATGACTCCATCATACCCCTTCATCATAGCATATCAAGTCCAAATGGTGCGGTCCAATCGCACCCCATCATAGACGTACTAGCTAAAGTACAACACATTATGTGCTAAATCTTTATGGTGAGTAAATCAACTAATGAAAAGTTCAAACTGGCGTCATCTAAACATTGCATTTTTTTTAAAGAACGGAAGAGATCGGACAGTCTAGATTCAAAGTGAGCCATTCTTAGTAGGTTTTTGGTGGTCCTACAAGATCGTGGCCTCTCCCTAGTTTTGAACTGGCCAATGAATTTGACTCGGAGTATCGTTTTTCAAGGTGATGATTTGGCCATCTTATATCAAATAAGATATAGAAGTAACATTTCCTAAGCTAAATGGATTTCTGTACGAAACTATCATTTACCTTGGATCTATTCATTCCTATTTGTTTAAATAGGCAAAGATCCTCTCTACCCTCATGCTAGTTCTAAGAGCAGAGATTTGACATTTTGACTTTTGCCTATTAAGACTGTTGATTAGAGTTACTAATGTTGAGAAAACAATTCCTTAATGATTTCGATAATTGACAAAACTTACCCATTTTGGATTTTGATTAGAAGTATTTTTCAGGAAGGAAAGTTTGATAATCGCAATCAAAATCAGAGCTGTGGATGATACTTTCTTATTCGGACATTTAATCAACCGACTAGGAAGGAATAAATTTCTCGTGCAACGGCTAGTTGAATAATTGACTGGATTACTTGCCACTTTTTGGAGGAGCTTTAAAATGAAGGATTTCATAAAAATCCTTATGTTTCTAAACTTTCCTCCATCTTCAAAGGTGAGTTATTATTTATAAACATAGATACTTGACTTTTGGAAACCCGACTTGCTGTATGGGCAGCAAATCTTACGGGAAGCTTCAATCTCAGCGATTCTCATGGCATCAGATCTTCTCATCCAAATCCTAGACCAACGGGTGGATTGGCTAGATGATCATCTTGAAGGCATGTCCAACGGTCAGCTTGGACTAGGAGGGGTATAAGAGGAGATCTCAAAGTAGAAGGACAATAATTCGCTTTCATGAGTATTGGAGCTTTTAATTCTTAAGTCTTAGTGAGCAAAATTATGTAACCTTTTATAGGTCGAGAGTGTGTGAGAAAGTTATACACACAAGCTTAAGTGTCAAAGCTTAGATCTCGTAACCTCTGATCGATTCTCATCAGTGGATTCCAAACACGGGAGAGTGGACATAGACTTGCAAAAGCCAAACCATTATAATCTTGAGTGTGCAATTCTCTCTCTCTCTTACTCTATTTATTAATCGTGGTAGAATTGTACACTAGCAAGATTTGACAACTTCATCGAAGTTGTCTCGTTGCAATATTTATTTAAATATTTCATTTATGCAAAATCACCTATTCACCCTCCCTCTATGTGATATTTTAGCTATAACAACTAAAATTACCATATCAATCTACATTTTTCTTGCTTGCTTGAATAAAGGAATGCTTCCCCCAGTCTTTCTTTACCAAGCACGAGTTGTTCAAACATATGCGGGTAGAATGTTCCTCGTAGGTTCATAATGCATCACATTTTGAAAATCAAGGAAACCGCTACTCTCAAGCATTCAAATAGATCATGTCACGCCCAATTTAGGCACGCGCCCATCTCAACTTGGTTGATTAAATAGCAATGTCCCAGGACGCATCACCGACCCTTTCATTTTAATACGCATGCAAAAGCAGATATAAAATCCCCAGATAATAAAACAATGGGATAGGAAAGTATGACCATAAATTTTGAACCTGAAAAATAATCACACTTATATACATTGCAAACCAATGCATGTATATACAATGCGAACTACTAAGTCAGATTCTACTCAAACAAGTTCTGAAAACAAAGTCTACAGACAGGGGTGGGGTTTCCAATCTACTCTGGGTCATTCTCTTCGACAATCTCTCATTCTTCCTCGCTCCACCTAGAGCCCACGGCTGAGTACACCGGAGAGTCAAAATCACCATCAAGCTTTGGGTCCTTCGCATCTACCACCGATCCATCCTTAGGGTCTGCAGTGCCCTTTCCAAAAGTGACCTCTATCACATACAGAGGTATATCAAATTCTGGTACTAGGCCCTCCCTTCGTCCATCATTGTAATGGCGATACCATGCCCTATATTGATGGGGCACCTTTTTGGGTAAACCCGCATCAAACCAGACAATGGACTTCACCAATACATATTCCAATCCTTTAGGGTGCCTGGTTATCGGAATGTGATAAGTCTGCTCTGTGAACTTCTTCAGTTCGCCAAAATGCTCGGGAGGAGCTAGAGGTGCTGCCATCTATGGATCTGGAATGTTATCTCACAACGGGGTGAGACGACGTCTCAGCAAGTTCCACCCCCTAAGACCTGACTAGGAAGCAAATATGCCCTAAGGGCTGCCTAAGCATAACACGGGTCAAAGGACTTACCTTGGCCTCAGTTCCTTCCTGTCAGACAATATAATTTAAACAATTATTCAATCAGATCGAATCATCGATCAATCGACTCAATCGATTACATGTCATCACAACCTTCCCTTCGCCGGTATACTTAATACTATCTATAAGGTCCTATCAAATTAGGACTACTCATCCAAAGTTGAAGATAAATAGATAGTATAGCTTACCCAAAGATGATAATATAATATACTGCTCGCCCAAAGCTGATATATTAGGGCCCCTAGGCCAATAATTAATACTCACCCAAAGCTAATATAATATTGCTCACCCAAAGCTGATATATCGCTACTAGGCCAATATAGTATATAACCCCAACCATATAACCAATTTCCTCATTTTTATCATACTCGATAAAAATAGCCGTGTGTCGGTACACAGTCAACCTTAGCCAAAATACAAAAATATCGCTTTTGATCCTCCCACTTCTTTCAATAATCCAAAAATAGATTTTTGGTGCTGTAAACCAACGCTCGGTAATTTTCCAATTAGTTACCAAAATTAATTAATTTAGGAATAAAATCCTAAAATCACAAGCACACTAAATCAAAATAAGTTAAAGCCAAATTAAATAAACAGATCACACCACAGCAAAGCGGCATAAAATTCTGGTCACTTGCTATCCCGTCTAATTTCTGAAAAATAAATAATTACGGAAATTAATTATTAAATACCAATAAATCAAACTTAGGCTTGTAATACCTAATTGGAAGACGAGATGAGCTTGGAAAATTTTAAACTATTCTAGATAAATACTAGAGCTTGTCTAGGCTCTAATTGCATCAATTGTCCACTTAACATGCATTGGTAAATAATTAAATTCACTAATCTCATCTAACTATCCACATAAACCAAGCTTAACTTAAAATAATCAACATTTAAGCGTCATTAACCTACTAAGTGAGGATTAATGAATTAAACTCACTTGTTTGACAATCCGATTGGATCAAACTGATAAAGGCGCAACAAGGGACGATCTTCTCCAAAGCGGGCCTAGCTTTTGGGGTTGGGAAGCGGGCTAAAATGGGCCAAAGATGCTACTGGAAACCCATTGATTTGCTCTCTGTTTAAGGGTTGAAAGATGGCTGAGAAGGGCTGCTCTTGGGCCGAAAACGAGCAGAGGAGCTACAGCAGGGTCGGGCGGCCAACGACAAGGCCTCATGACGGTTAGAGGCAGTTGAACAGTGGCTGGCAGCTTGCGACGGTGGTCCAAGGACCTTGGGGGATGACGAATAGCTGAGAGGGAGGCAGCTAGGGCGTCGGGGTCGCGTGGGCGAGCACGGGGCAGCGGCGGTTTGCACGGGAGGCTGGTGCGGTGAATGACAACGGGTGGTGGCTCACGACTGGCTTCTAGTAGCTGAAGGGCTTCGAACGGCACAAACAAGAGGGAGGAGGGGCGGTTGACCAGCTGAGGAGGGAAGGGAAAGGAAGAGAAGAAGAAAGGGGACAAGGGGGACCACTTGGCCTTTTTATCTCATCTCTTTGTGCCCCAAGACCACATCCAACTTGGTTGTTGTCTTCTATGGCCACAATTCAGTCACCAATCCCTTCTAGAAGCTCATTTGAAGTGGTCCATAAGTCATGGTTGGTGGGCATACGAATTTGCATGGTTTTCTCTTCAATTGGACCTTAATTCCTCTTTGAATCCATCCAATTTGGCTTCTCAATACTCAACCAACACCTCATTGATCCAATTGGTATTTTTCTTCACCAATTTATCCGACTTGCATCCCAAATTTGCAATAAAAAACGGTCCTTGACAATTTCCAAACAAAAACGGTCATACCTCTACTTTTTCCCAAAAAGTCTCGGTTTACAGAAAAATCTTTTGATATTGAGCCAATGTTCCTAAAATGATTTGTGACATGATAGAACTTTCAATTTCTGAAATCGAATTCAAATTCACAGTTAATTTCAATTTGGCGCGATTTTAACGTGACCTAAACTATCGGGTAACTTTCAGAAATTTTTAGTACCAATGACCCGTGGTCAATTTTCTTCGAGCCACAATAAACCCACTCAATATATTGATGACTCTCGGTTGTCGTGAAAATCTCAAGGATTCGAATACAGACATAAGGCACCAAAAAGATAGAAAAATCAGTCTAGTGCTAGCCGACGAGAATTTTCCAATTTAGTGGAGTCACCCACGTTTAGTCACATATCTCAGTCAAATCAATCTATCTCTGATCTCTAATTGATTTTTAATTGTGCCGTAATGACCTCTAAAGATAAGCACGGTTGAGTAGCCGATTCCTAGTCGAATTCTCAAGTCTATTACATTAAATTTCCTTAATGGCTTTCCCAGATAGTCTAGTTATCTCGAGAGTGATCAGCTCTGAAAACAGCCCTATAGACGCGTCAATGAAATGCCCGATTTATTCAATGGAAAACATAATTGAAAATTTAGGATGTCACAGATCATAACCAGCGAAGCTTAGGAGCTATCCACGTGGGGTGATTCTCTCTTCTGGTTGGATTGCATTTGTGAGAGGAATTAGCTTGCGTGTAGGAAACGTCTACGTGTTTGAGCTAATTGATAGGGATGATATTGTGTTCAAAGTCTACATTTTTAGTAGAGCAGGTAGAAACTTCATTTACGTTGTTTGAGTGAAACTTTAGGCTGGTTATGGCATGACATGAGTTCTACGCTCACGATCTTCATAGTCAATTAAAGAAACATTCTCACCGATAATGTCTCTTAAAGTTCTCATTTTAACTCCAGGTAGGAACAAACAGTCTCAGTGCGGAACGAACTATTCTAAGCCAGTATTTCGTGATCCTTCTCCTTCAAAGCCTCTCACAACTCCTGAGCCAAAGAATTTGATTCAAAGCATCCCTTCTTCAAATCGGTGATACAGTAGTCTCATTTTAAGAAAATTTTACAATCTCGAGCCTAATCCATCACTGCCATTTCTCAAGTTTGATTATGATCCCTATCTAATCTTGCTTCAATATTGTGT
Organism: Eucalyptus lansdowneana; assembly: GCA_017140395.1. Taxonomy (NCBI): domain Eukaryota; kingdom Viridiplantae; phylum Streptophyta; class Magnoliopsida; order Myrtales; family Myrtaceae; genus Eucalyptus; species Eucalyptus lansdowneana. The sequence goes on from CM029489.1 coordinate 24,475,513, forward strand.
TTTCCCGGGTTGATTTGGTTTGCATTGGGAACCATATGACATGCTAGTTTTCCTGCAGTGATTGTGGGGCATCCCCATGGTGGAGTAACGCGGAATCAGGGAAAAAAGAGGAAAACACAGTAATAAAGACTGTAATGAGGTCCAGACTATCCATTCACTTGGATATCCTCGACAAACTGCTCCACCACCATCTGAGTGAAAGGATGGACAGTCACTTGAATTGAGTACTAACCTAAAATGGCAATTAATGGCAGTAATTTGTTTGAAAATGCCTTTTTACATTGCGGGTTAAGATCGATGGCTTTCATGAGCCTTTTCAGATTGTTGACTTAAGCCGGCCTTGTAGGCTTTCTTCCCAAGAGCGCATGCTTACATTATTGCCCTTCTTTCACCATACATTGGTTGTTCAAACATCTGCCCATGCGCAGCATGTTCCCGGTCAATTGACCAGGCAATATATTCAAGAAAACAAGAAAAAGGGAACTCTTAGTCGTGGCCGGTGAAGCTCTCAAGATATACGCAGGAAATCCGAGTGTTCTTCTCTGCTGGTTGGCCTGCATTTGCAAGAGAAACTTATTTATGCGTAGGAAATGCCTGCGTTTTTGAGCTCATTGATAGGGAAGATGTTGTGTTCAAAGTCTACATCTTCAGTAATGGTGGTAAGGACCTAATTCACATTGATTGAGGTGATCATGGGACATGTTAGTCTGAGCCGTTCACAGAACTGATATGAATCCAGGAGACCTCATTTCGATTATGTATTTCCATTTTGGTGAGAATCCCTCAGATTTGGCGCTTCTCTGACGATTCTGGGTGTTCAACTAACCTAAAAGGTTCTTTTGTATATTCTTATCATCTTAAAGTTACGTCTTAAACATCAAAGCTTTTTGTTCGGACCTAGGCAGATCCTTAAAAGACCTTGGCCACCGAGAAGCAGTCCGGGTAGAGGAAGGGGTTCCCCCTTGAAAAAAATGGAACCCCCATGAGGGGACCGGCCACAGTGGAAACCCCCCTTACGGGGGGTGATCCAAGGTAACCCCGCTTGGATCCCCGCGACGCCTTCCCCCTTGAAACATAGGGGCGTGGTACAGGGAAATGAAGGGTAAATAAAATATCGTTTATACTGTTTTATGGCTAAATAATATAAAATATCAACATTTAGAGAAAGTTGCATGGGTAAGTGCTCAGTTGTACATGACAAATTCCTGTATTAGGTTATGTCTCCAATTCAAAGTAATCTCAAATTGGAGAGGCCATAACCACCAGTCTATTTGAAGAAGCCTTCTTCAAATCTTCATGAACGGTTAATGTGCATTCAAGTCTATTTGTCTTCGACCCAAAGAAAAAAAGAGGTCTATTGGTCAAAATTGAGAAATCCTAAATGCTAGCAAATATAGAAAGGAAAAGTTGTTTGACAATCACTAAATATCTATAATTTCTTTCCAAACAAAGAATCGCAACCATAATGGATAGGTCTTAATCATGTAGTTGGAAAGATTTTAATTACCATCAATGATATCTTCTACTGAATTAATTAAGTAACCGTTTTCGATGAGTTAATTGAATATTTTGAGACAACTCTAATTATAGTTATCTAACAAGCTTAATTTCATTAAGTGCCAAATTTTTACCACTGGGGCTATCACACATAAAAAGTTTTGATGTTGACGTGTTGTTGAATTTATTTTTTAAATCACTGCGAGGGCATGCGGTTTCTTAAGGAAGGTTTCGTGTTGATTGTTTACTGGTTAGGTACTGGGCTGGGCCGTGCTTGGCCCAAGCTGTAGTGGCCCGTCTACGGTCCCTACTTTCATGGTTATGTCCTTTAGTCCATTTATAAGTCTGGATATGATCTGAACAAAAATATCATAGGGATACTTACTTTGCCCAACAAACGAAATGGTATAATATAATATAATGTACAAGAACTCCTATGTACTTGTATGTAATCCTTTGTTATCTTAGCTATTGATGCTTAAGCATTTTAAGAAAATAGTTTTATAATAGCTCTTACACTAAGTTGAACGATACAAATAGATTTAATCACCATAACTCATCCATGAAATATATACTAATTCAGCATAAACTTGGATATACTACACATGCAAATCTAAATAATCGATTCAATGCTAAAAAAATTTAACACCCATCCCCTCGACCCGCCCCACGCGAATTCCAAATGGGCACCACATAAATACTTACTTGGTGTTTCGTCATTCTCAACCATCGTAAAATAAATTTGAAAAGGCCACGTTGAATTTTGGTCACAATTCAATATAGTTGATCGTTATGAATGACTTAATTCCACTCTTTTTTTTTTTTTACAGATTTTTATGACGGCAATATAGCGACTCCAACTTCATATTCTCGGATTGTTGCCGATATAATTAGAAAAAGCTGCTTTTCAAGAAATTTAGACGAAGTTTCACTTTGCTATGGGGGAACACTATCAAGCATCTTTGGTCACCGAACAGTCCATCTTTGTCCTAAACCAATTGAGATTAAGTGAATTATGCCTTGGTTCAGGTTTCCATAACATCCTTTGAACATTACTATTCTGCAGTTCGGTTTGACTGCGATGAGTTATCGTCATGGATTCGTAGCTTTTAATATTTTATGATAGAGAATCAATTCCAAAGAGTCTATAGAGAAATTGTGGAAATGATCTCTCAAGTTCGGAGTTTCTCATCGTTTAAGGCAGTTTAACCTAGACTATAGAACTATAAAAAAGTGATAATGACATTATTTCGCTGTTGAAAGGGTGGTGGGAATTCACGGAGCTCCATTGATCAAATTCACCTCATAGTTTTTGAATATAAAGGGGACTGCTTTTTTCACCTAATATTATTAAATCAAAGTGCTTCGAAGATATTATGATGACGTACAATTATACAAAAATGTAATCACTAATTAAACTAAGCATGCAATTCTATTAAATTGTGTACATTCCAAAGGCCATTCAATATGTGCAGGAAGTCAATTGAATATTGGCATGGTGCCAACGTTTTATCAAATGAGATTTGGCTAGACTGACATGGAGTTGCAAAATTACTGCACCACATCATTCAATTTCACTCCCCTGCAAGGGCATTTTAGTGCATTAAAAAAATAGCTATATGGACTAGTCGCATGATGATATGAAAAAAGGTAATTGAGATAGGAGGAACAGAAAAGTGTGGTAACTAACAGGGGAGAGGGGAGTGAAGAAAGTTCTGCTCATGGATCAAGTTAGGCCCAGTTGCGAACAAGATCGCATGCATGCTGGCAACAGACTAGGGCACGTTTCAATCATGCATTAGGTCCCGTCCCGGTCCTGAAACACAAGCTCTGTCTAGTTGTGGCTTGATTCATTCTTTCCCTCATGCAAACTTATCCCTTTTCTTTGTCAATCTTGGCATCCCCACCTTCCACAAATGTCTTCATTCGAACTTTTGCTTAAGGTTATCCAAGGAATCATGCCTGGGTCCATGCCATTATGGTTAGAAGGGGGGAGGGCCCGGGCTTAAAAAGGGCTTTCGAACTTGACCTTCAAAATCGAAATGGGCCAAGGCTATGCGTGCATGCTAGGAGGGTCTTATTGAGAATCACATCAATCCATACCACGAGGACTTCAAATACTTGCATGAAAATTTTCAATTAGGTCAATCTGGTCAACAAAATTCTGTGATTTTATCTATAAAAAAATTCCACAATTCCTAAATATGGAAGAATGATGTTAAAGGATGAGAACATGAGAATAACTTCTTCTTTTTTGCTAGAAATTAGTCGTAAAATTTTCATATAGTCATAAAAAATATATATAAATTTTGGAGACATTCTAACTAACCATTATGGTTGGGGAGAAATTAAAACAATTTCAAATGTTCGTTATGAACTGAGTTTGTTTTTCCCTCATTTAAAGCGATGGTTTGAGGGACTTTTGGTCAACAAATCTGTGAAAACTTGAAAGATAATACATAAAAAGTTGAGGCTTATTCTCAACTAATGGTCAAAATTAATTAGAAATAAAGGTTTGAGTTAGCCCAAGTCTGATTTGTCGTTTGCGGAATATTAACATAAATTGCTCTATATATGTATGTAAATGTATCACATGACCATTTTATATTTTATTCAATGTTTTTCTTAATTTCTAATTTGGAATTTTATGTTATTGTGAAATTTAAAGTCAATAAAGAGAGAAGTTTCCAATTAATTATTGCGTTAGAAGAACAAAATGGAACATTTTCTAATTTATGACATTAATTAAATCTTTGTATGATAAAAAGGAACACTTACCGACTAAGCAGTTAAATCAAAGGGTAGGGCCTGCAAAAAAGCATTCAAGTGAACAGAAAGATGTGGACTTGATAAATACTTCTTCCTTACGTAACTTAATGCATAAAGGTCAAAATTTAGAACCCTTATTCTATACTTTCGTTTTCTATGACATTTGTATTAAAATTATTATTTTCAAAATAGCAGCCATGCATTATTACAAAAGTCCGAGGATTGAATCATTCATGCAAAAATAGGGTCCACACGTATTCTTTTGTCGGATAGAGCTTTGTCACTGGAAAAAAGGCTATGTACTTTTCAGGCCAAAAAATGCAATAATGTGAATAGACATTAGATGGTGGGGTGTCCCATCTAGCTCCTCCTTGAGTCCACCTTAAATAAAGACGCTTTATAAAAAAGCTAAAAAGTTGAAAGCGTTGATAATTCCTAAATAGCTTAGCTTAAGCAGCATCACACACAAAATATTTTTGCTACAATGTGGAAATAAACCAATAGATTATTGATAAGCCAAATTGTTTATTGATGGTAAAAAATTGGGGTTCGTAGGCAATTTTCATTTTTGCAATTGAAATCACTTCTGTTTTGTTTTGTGCCTTTGTTGTGGTGAGCTTGTTTTGGCGTACTTGTGTAATGGTCTTGTTTCATATGGGTCATGCCACTTGTTGGTAGGGGTGTTAGGGCTTGCTTCTACTCGTTGCTGTATCCCATCGACTCTTTTGTTTAAGTTGAACGTTTAAGCTAAAGATTTAGTGATTTGGGGCTTTCCCCGTTCGACCAAGCACCGTTGCCATTTATCTAAGGGCTAAAAGGGCTATTGCAAACACCTAGAGGGGGTGAATAGGTGTAAATAATTTTTTTTGCAAAACTCAGTGGAAGTAATTTGCTTTTAGAAGATGATAGACTAAAAACATAATCAGCTTTAAATGAATATGCAAATATACAAATGAAAGTAAGGAGTTCAAGAAAAGAGAATTAGAACACAAAATTTATAGTGGGTCGGCTTAGATCAAGCCTATGTCCACTCTCCCGCCTCGACAGTCCACTGGCTAGATTCCACTATGAATCAAAAGAGATTTTACAACTTGTGATCTTCGACTTTCTTAGTGATGAGTCTCTACTGATTTCTCAAAAAGTCTCACTAAGTATCTCTCTCTTTTGTATACAACTTTGAACTCAATGAATGAAATAATAAGTAACTGGAGAGCTTCGACTTTGGAATTCTTCTTCCACGCACAATTTTACGAACAACTTGAGAGTCTGCCTTAAATACTCCTTCATGCCTCCATAACCATTGGCACTCACCAAATGAATTCTTCCAATCTACTCGTTAGACAAAATCAATCAAGGGGATCTTCGAGTTGTTTAGATTATTGTGATGAAAGCCCGTCAATCCTATTCGCCCATACGATCAGGATCTTTGGTTTTCATAAGTAGAACCTTCCAAGTTTACTCGCCTTTCAAATGATCTTCATATCGGAGTAATTTCCAATAAGAATAATCAATCAAGTAAATGATATATCCATCCATAAGGTCTTCCAAAAACCATACATATTGAATCCTTGAAGATAATCCCGCATCTGGATAAGTCTTCATTCTTCGGTTTGGAAACTATCTATGAGGGCAGGCTTTTAGACTAAAGTCTCGCAGTCTTCAGACTTTGACAAAAGAGTATGGAGTTCTTTGGATTATGACATTGAGTCTGCAAATCTTCATACTAGACTTATGGAAATGTTTTGTCAACTTCAAAATAATAAAAGGAGTTTTCTCTAACAATCTCCCCATTTTTTATGGTGACAAAACTTTTTTGTAGATTTGAATAATTTTGACATGCAAAACAACATTTAAGCAATACGTGATATCTTAAAAAAATAAGTTGATCAAGACCTGGATAGCATCGATTCTGCAACCATAGAAAACATGTTAGTCCAGCAAAACAAAATGAATATCCAGCCATAAACAGTATCACAAACTAAGTGATTGCAAGTGTCAAAAAGTTCACATCCAAACAGTCCAAAGTTAGTCCAAAACCAAACCAAAAAGTACAACCAAAAAGTACCAAAGTCCAAAATACCAAGCACAAAATCATCAAAAGGTTCCAAAGATAGATCAGTCAAATCTGCACAAATTCTCTCCTTTTTGTCATAGCAAAAAGTGAAGAACAAGTATAAGGGATAAGTGCTACAGAAGTCTTAAAAAACTTGTCAAGAAAATGCAATTAACTTCTAAAAATTGCAAAAAGTGCAATTAAGTCATAAAACTTGTCAAATTGTTTCAATCGAGTCCTAAAGTTAACGCCGTTAGCCTTTTCCTTTAAAAATGTTGATGTGGCATTTTAAATAATTTTTTATTTTCCACATGGATTTTTAATTATTTTTTATTCATTTTTTAAAAATAGATTTAAAAACTAAAAAAGAAAAGTTAAAAAATTGTTTAAAAAAAGAAAATAAAATCGCGGCTTGTCCCCCGCCGGCTGCCGCCATCGCCCATCGCCGGAGGGGCCAACGACCACTGGAGGGGCTAGCCATGGTCGCCGGCCTTGGGCGAGGCCGTGTCGACCCTCGCTCAGGGCCAACGAGGCATTGCCTAGGGAGGGTGATGGTTGCTAGCCCCCCGCGAGGGCCGGCGTCCCCAGATCTGGGCATCCTCACCCGAGCTCGGGGGAGGGTCATTGGCCCTCGCCTGGGGCTGGTAAGGGCCAACCACCCTCGCTTAGGGCTAGCGATGGTCGCCGGCCCCTCCAACGACGTTGTTGGCCCCCGGCGATGGGCGGCGGTTACCAAATTTTTTTTTTTTTTTCTTTTTTGAATTGTTTAATTTTTTAAAATAAAATTTGACTTGTATGTTCTAATTTTTAAATCTAATTTAAATAAAAAATAATTAAAAAAATCCACGTGGAAATTAAAAATTAATTTTAAATGCCACGTCGTATTTTTAACGGAAAAAAGCTAACGGCGTTAACTTTAGGACTCGATTGAAACAATTTGACAAGTTTTAGGACTCAAATGCACTTTTTTTAAGTTTTAAGACTCAAATACATTTTCGTAATAAGTTTTAGGACTTTTGTAGCACTTATCCCTAACTATAAAAAGAGTTAGGTAAAAATCATGGCTGTTTGGGGATACGAACGATCTGGAAATCCCCTATTGACTTGATAGTCTCCTCTAGCGTCTTCAAAGTCTCCTTCAGCTATTGAATATCCTCACCTTTTGTAGTTTCTTGCACTTGAAGCTTCAAGGCTTGTATATGTTCCTGTAAGGAGTCTAAAGTCGTCTTGAAGGCTGTCATTAGATTCTTCATCTCATCTAAACCATATGGATGTCCCTTCAAATCCAAAAGAGTATCTAGCAGTCTTTAACATCTGCTTCAGGATATTGAGTGGCATAGACATCCTCTGGATCTACTGGAGATCTACTAACATCACTAGTAAAGACAAGTGAAGAAGTACCTCTTTTTTCAGTAGCTCCCCCCGTTTTTGTGCCTACAAGTGGGGAAAAGAATTCTTCTTCTTGTCCTTGCTCTGCTTCAGCACCCAAGTGATGTTGCTCTTCTCTTGCAGTTTCACTCTGAGTCTTTTCTAAATCCTCTGACAAGGATACAACATAGGTTGGCTCAAAAGAGTCATCTTGACTCTCTTCTTCCTTTTCTTCTCTTCCTCTTTTTTCTTCCTGTGTTCTTCTTTCTTCTCCTCTCTTCTCTGTCTCTTCTTTTTCTCTGTTCTCTCTGTCCTCTGGCTCCTTAAAGCTAACAAAACTCTGTAAATTTCGCAAGGTAGAGAGAGTGATATCGTCATCATCTTCTTTATCCTGCAAGATAAGGGCTCTCCTTTTCTTGGTTGGTGCGCTCATGGGCTCCTTGCCTTTTCTTTTAGTTGCTGCAGAGTCTTGTTTTGCCTTGATAGGGGTCTTCTCCTTCAGGCGCTCCAATTCCTTATTCATCTCCTTTAGTCGCATTTTTGAAACCATTTTCAGTCCAATCACCATTGGAGCTATGGTTCTAACACACAAAGAAGTGGGAAGCTTAATCTTGAAGTGTCTAAAAAGTCGAGTAACAAGCACAAAATAAGGAAGTTGCCCATTGTCATTCACAACTGTCCTATACATGTGCATTAGGATAGTGTGAGGTAGTGAGAACTTATAGCCAATGTTGATGGCATACATCAACTCCGCTTCGAGTGAGAGACATCAGTCTTTGAAGTGGATTTAGGTCTGATGCAATTGATCACGATCTTGTGAAGTAAAATATTGGAGGCATTCATTCTGGTGTAAGAAATCTTGGCCTTAGCAAATCTGTCCCGAACAAGAGCTAAAGTCACATGACCAACATACACACTGATTGGTTAGAAACACCCTTTTTCCAATCCAATCACATCAGCCAACGTATTCACATCAACCACAAATTCTTTGTCCATAATTGTAAAGCAAAATCTATCCCCATCTAGAAAAGACAGATTTGAATAGAAGTAAGCAGTTAGTTCAGGGTAGGCTTTTGTAGTTTCTGAGCAAAAGTGTTCAAGTTGAAGGAATGCAAATTTCTCCCTCAGTTTCATGTTCAAAGAGTCGAGAAAATCAAAGTCCATGCTTCTAGGGTTCATAACCCCTCTCTTTAGTAGATTTGAATAAGTCTTCTTGTGGTCCTTGGAACGGAATAAACTCGTTTCCTCTTCACGAACAATTGCAGCAACATCCATTCTAGGCTGAAAATGGGTATACATCCTTTCATCATTGTCCTTTCCTTCAGGTTGATTAAAGCCACCAACACGCGGATCACTTGGAAAATTGGCAAAAGTCATTGCAGCAAAACCTTTAGGCACAATGCCTAACATTTCCATGGTATTCAAGAAGAAAGTTTCGTTCTTGTAACCATTTACTCGTAACAACTCATCGATCAAAGTCATTGCAGAACCACCCATCTTTAAGTTCGAGTAGAGTCTAAACAAAAATTGGGGTTTCTGCATTCTTACAGGTTCAACATCTTCAATGATCTCTTCTTCTACTTGTGGAGGATCTTGTGTCGCTTTTTGTGAGGAGTGACGCTCTTGAGAATGTTGTTGTGGTTGTTACTGAATAGTATCTTCTTCTTCAGTTAAATTGAAGTGGGTAGGACCCTCAGGCATGTGTTATGGTCCCCTATTCGTAATTTTCGAAGATTTCCTCTAGAAAGACAATATCAAAGTCTTGGAGGATTTCTTGATCTCGTTTGTTGAAAAATGTGAAAGCTTTTTGGATCAAACACAAGAGAAATGAGAGAAAATGGGATCTTTGTAGTCTAAGGTTTGAATGAGCGTAAATGAAGAAGAAGAATTTCGACTGTATATAAAGCAAGTGAAACAGGGTATACGAAAAGTCACAAAGGAAAAAGTAAAAAATATATTTTCAAAAAAATTAAATGCCTTTTTCGAAAATGAAAACCGCCATAAATTCAAGGATAAGTCCTAAAAATGAAATAGGCAAATGAAATAGGCAAGTAACGATTCAAAAAATTAACATACATTTTCGATTCTTTATCCAAAAATAAACTCATATTCATTTAGAAAGTATTAACTTACAGTCGTAACTTCTAAATATTCTAAGTCTGAACATTTTCATACTTTACCCAAAAGAGAAAATATGATGTTCAATCTTGTGTGAATAGACTCAAATAAATTTTTCTCCAATGGCTTTGTGAATATGTCCGCCAACGATTCTTTGAGTTTATAAACGGGATCATAACTTCTCCGTTCTAAACATGATCTCGAATGAAGTGGTGTCGGATCTCTATATGCTTTGCACTTGAATGAAGAATTGGATTCTTTGTGAGATTGATGTCACTGGTGTTATCACATTTTATCTCTATGCGCGATTCTTCAATATCAAATTCTCTTAGCTGTTGCCTTATCCATAAGATTAGAGAATAGCAACTTTCAAGAGCTACATGTTCCGCTTCAGCTATTGAAAGAGTTACGGTACTCTGTTTTCTTGAAAACCATGATACTAGCTTGTTGCCCAGCAGTTGACATGTACCTGTAGTACTCTTTCTATCTATTTTGCATCCTGCTAAATCTACGTCTGAATATCCAAAGAGAGTAAAGTCTCATTCTTTAGGATACCACAAACCTAGCTTTGGAGTCGTTGCAACATATTTGATGATGCACTTTACAGCACTTAAGTGAGATTCTCTAGATTCTTTAGGATTTGATTGGAATCTTGCACAAATACAAACACTAAATAAAATATCAGGTCTCGATGCAGTAAGGTAAAGAAGTGAACTAATAATGCTCCTGTATAGCTTTTGATCTACATCATTTCCTCCTTCATCTTTATCCAGCTTTGAAGAACTTGACATAGGTGTCTCTATTTTTTTTTTTACAATTCTCTAATCCAAACTTTTTTTTTATGAGACCTTTTGCATACTTTCCTTTGATTGTTTAACTTGTAGTCCCAAAAAGAAGGTTAACTCACCCATCATACTCATCTCAAATTCTAGTTCTTGGTGTTGAACTTTAGAAGTCTGAACCACTTCAGGGGAAGTAGACTTTATAATGTCTAGAGCAGGTTCAGACTCTTCAAGTTGAGTCGAGTCCACTTGATTTTGTATATATTCTTGAAACTTGACAATCATATATTCTTCCACAGATTGAGTCTTTTTGTTGAATACTCTGTAAGTTTTACTTGAGGTTGAGTAGCCAAGAAAAATTCCTTCGTCTAATTTTGCTTCAAACTTACCAGTTCGATCATATGCATTTTTCAAAACAAAACACTTACAACCAAACACATGAAAATAAGAAACGTGTGGCTTCTTCCCTTTAAACACTTCATAAGGAGTTTTCTCTAGAATATGCCTCAAGAATACTCTATGAATAATATAGTAAGCTAAAGAAACTGCTTTAACCAAAAATCGAGAGGAAATATTACTATCAATTAAGAGGGCTCTAGCTATCTCTTGCAAGGATCTATTCTTTCTCTTGCAAGGATCTATTCTTTCTTTCAACGACTCCATTTTGCTCTGGAGTGTATGGTGAAGAGAAAACATTCTGTAAACCGATTCATCACAAAAATTTGCGAAGTCTTGATTTTCAAACTCACCTCCATGATCTATTCATATGCTTGAAATAGTATATCTTTTTTCATTCTGAACCTTCTTGGAAAATTTTGAAAAGTAAGAGAATGCTTCAAACTTACTTGCCAAGAAGAATACCCAAGTAAAGCGAGAGTAATCATCCACGATTACTAGGCAGTATTTCTTTCCACCAATGCTTTGGGTTCTAGTTGGTCCAAAGAGATCCATATGCAGAAGCTGCAAAACTTGATTAGTAGAAACTTGATTTATAAATTTAAACGAATTTCTAACCTGTTTTCTCAAAACACATGGTGTGCATAGTTCGACTCTTGATAAGTCAAGTTGGACAGTCCACGAACAAGTTTCTTGGAGGAAATTTTGGCAATCTACTTCATGTTAACATGATCAAGCTTTCGATGCCAAATGTTTGCTTCACCTTGAATGGAAATTAGACATTGGGAGCTCTCTAGTTTTATATCCAGAAGATAAATATTTCCATGTCTTCTTCTAATAAAAGATTGAGATAAATCTTTAGTAGTTCCCGAGCAAACGCCTTCTTGAAAATTAATTTTCAAACCAGTGTCGCACAGTTGACTTATGCTAAGTAGATTGTTATTCAAACCTTCTACCATGGAGACATTGTTTGTTGTGAGACTTTAAATCTTTATAATTCCACATCCAACAATTCTTCATTTGCTGTTTCCACCAAAAGAAACTTTTCTACCATTTATTTGCATAAACTTTATAACACAAACTTGGATCTCTTGTCATGTGTCTCGAACAGCTACTATCTAAATACCATTTAATTTTTTTCTTGATAGTGACCTACAATTATAAAAAGAACTCAAGTTTTATTTGGTACCCACATTTTCTTGAGTCCAAGGGAGTTAGTACCAAAAACCATATTTGCCTAATCCCTCTTAACAGGTCTCCAAACCTTGGGACATTCATTCTCGAAATGTTCTAAGCAAGTTACATTTTAAACATTTGAGAGCACTTCGACCAACAGTGTTTTACAAAAAAATTTAAAAATGATTTTTGTAAAATGTTTTTGCAGGTCTTTTTTGATTCTTTCCTTCACTTTTGGAAAATCAATTAAAGGAATGGTTTTTGGTGACATTCTCAAACCCGATTTGTTGAAATAAGGTCTTTGTATTGAAAGAATATTTTCCAACATTTCAGATCATTTTCAAAAACTTTTGTGATATTTGAAATGTCTTGTTTCAAAAAAGTATTTTCCTTTGAAAGAGAATATGCATTATCTTTTAAATCAACAAAGCTTTTGTCTAGATTTTCAAAAAAAAAAAAAAAATCCAAGAAGTTTCATATTTCTTTAGTTTAGAATTCCCCATTTTTAGTTCGAAAATCTTTTTAATAGATGTTTTGAGACCGAGACATAATTCATCTATATACTTTGAGACTTTAGTAGGAATTTTTAAATCACTAACCTTGACATCCTTGTTTGAGTCTCGAGTATAAATTTGCTTCAAAGTCTGAGTTTGATTTTGAAATAACCATTAAACATATGTTTTCATATTCTTCATCACTTCCTTTGCATTCTGTATCACTCCATGTCTCTACTTTGAGAGCCTTTTTGAATTTCTCTACTTTTCCTTTCTTTTTATTCAACAGAGGGTAGTTAGGTTTGATATGCCCATTTTTCTTGCATTCGAAGCAAATCACATCTTTGTTTGACTCATTATCCTCAGTTGATTTCTTCTAAAATCTCTAAGAGCTTTACTTCTTCCAGTTAAACCTTCTTCATTTCCTGTTCAACTTCCTGAACTTGATTATCATGAGTGCTAGCTCTTCATCGTCCAAGTCATCTTCTGAATCTGAAATATTAGAATCATCATTAGATTTTAAAGCAATTGAGTTCTTACCTTTATGATATTCTTCCTCATTGATCTGCTCCACTTCATATGATTGAAGTGTGTTAACAAGTTCATCTACTGTAAGAGGTATGATCCTCTAGGTTTCTCTTATTGAAGTCTTCACGTGATTCCAATCGTTGAAGAGTCCACACAATAATTTGTTCACCTTCATTGATCCTGAGATTGGTTGTTCTTGATATGCTAGACCGTTTACAACCTCCATGAAACGACTGAACATGTCAGTGATGGATTCTCCCGGCTTCATTTTGAAGGCTTCATACTATACGAATAGGATATTGATTTTTGTGTCTTTAACTCAATCAGTTCCTTCATAGATAACGTGTAACATATCCCAGACTTCTTTTGTTGTTTTACAAGATGAAATTATGTTATACTTAACAGGAGATAAAGCATAGTATAAAGAGTAGATAGCTTTAGCATCAAAAGCTTATCTCTTGGTTATTTCTGAGTCATTTCGCCAGCATCTGCAACATCTTTTCCTTTTTCTGAGATTGATGTAGCTTTGAGAATAATCCATTTTTTCTACCACATCCCATTCTAGGGGATCTTTCAATCTCATGAATGTCTTTATCTTGTTTTTCCAAACATTATATTCCTTCCCATCAAAGTAAGGAGGTCTGATGTTGCTTTGGCCTTCAACCAAACCTAGAGCCAAGATACTAGCCATAGATCTTTAGCTTAAGAAGTAAAAACACTTCGATAAATAAGCACACAAGCACTGATACCAATTGAAAGGGCTAGTGTAAACACCTAAAGAGGGATGAATAGGTATAAATAAAAATTTTCGCAAAACTTAGTAGAAGTAATTTGCTTTTAGAAGATGATAGACAAAGAACGTAATTAGCTTTAAATGAATATGCAAATATATGAATGAAAGTAAGGAGTTCAAGGAAAGAGAATAAGAACACAAAATTTATAGTAGTTCGGCTTAGATCAAGCCTATGTCCACTCTCCTGCGTTGACAGCTCACTGGCTAGATTCCACTATGAATCAAAAGAGATTTTGCAACTTGTAATCTTCGACTTTCTCAGTGATGAGTCTCTACTAATTCCTCACAAAGTCTCACTAAGTATCTCTCTATTTTGTATACAACTTTGAACTTAATGAATGAAACAGTAAGTAACTGGAGAGCTTCAGACTTTGGAATTCTTCTTTCACGCACACTCTTACGAACAATTTGAGAGTCCACCTTAAATACTCCTTCATGCTTTCATAACCATTGGCACTTACCAAAGGAATTCTTCCAATCAATCCTATTCACCCATATAATCAGGATTTTTTATTTCCAGAAGTAGAACCTTCCAAGTTTACTCGCCTTTGAAATGATCTTCATGTCGGAGTAAGTTCCAATATGAATAATCAATCAAGTAAACGCTATATCTAGCCATAAGGTCTTCCAAAAACCATACGGATCGAATCCTTGAATATAATCCCGCATCTGGGTAAGTATTCATTATTTGGTCTGGAAACTATTAGTGAGGGCAGACTTTTAGACTAAAGTCTCGGAGATAAGTACACTATCAGTACCAAAAGTTGTGTACGACGCTCACTTGGTGCCAAAAGTTTCCGTCGGATCACTTAAGTGCCAAAAATTTTGAAAAACGATCATTTAAGTGCCAATGCCGATGAAATTGGCCGGAAATCCGACGTGGCCTTTTTATTATTATTAATTTTTGAAGCCAGCGTGGCTCGTCGGAGAGTTGAGTCAGTATCTAAATACCAAAACAATGTCGTTTGGCATCTTTCCCCCAACTTTGAAACCCTAATCCCCAAATTGAGATAGAGGGAAGGCTCATCTTCGTCTTCTTCTTCCTCGAAGACCCCCACCAGCAACAGCACCAACAAGTAGCACCGGCAGCGCACCGGCAGCAACACCAGCAACGCACCAACAATAGCAATGCACCAGTGGCACTTTTGACCCATCTTCTTCCTCCTCCTCCTCTACCCTCGCCTCTGATTTTTCCTGCAACTTATTGCTCGAGCAACAATCTCAGTCTCTCCTCGCTCACTTGATTGAGCAACTACAATGGTGGTTGAGCAACGGTGGCTGAGAAACGACGGTGGCCGAGTGACGGCGGGCGAACGATGGTGGCCGAGTGGCGAAAACCCTAATTTCAATCCCCATGTGAGCTAAACAGCGTCATTTATGTGAAGCCATCCATGTAGGATGGCAAAACGACGTCGTTTTATTAAGGAGGACTAAAAACGACGTCGTTTAAAGGCCCTATCGATTTTTTTATTTATTTAAAAAGCCATGTAATCATTTTGGCCGGAATCTTTTGCCGATGGCACCAATGTGATCATTTTTCCTATGATTTGGCACTTAAGTGATCTGACGGAAAATTTTGGCACCAAAATGAGCGCCATACACAAGTTTTAGCACTAATAGTGTACTTATCACAAAGTCTAGCGGTCTTCAGACTTTGACAAAAGAGTCTCGAGTTCTTCGGATTATAACATTAAGTCTGCAAGTCTTTAGACTAGACTTATGGAAAGATTTTGTCAACTTCAAAATAATAAAGGAGTTTTCTCTAACAAGGACAAACAACGCTGTTTCATGTAATTTTAGTCCACTTCACACCATCGCCATTACATGTAAGATATGATTGGATTGTCACGTGAGATAAATTAAACAAAACTTGGTTGAGAGGACTTGATTACACTTTTCCGTGAAGTGTTAGGACAAAATTTATTCAATTAAGAAGTTTAGGGCTTCATTACATTCTATATAATAGGTTTTAGTCTAATTGTGCAATTTTTCAACACTAGTTAAACTTCAGCAACCCCTACATTGATGAAAGTAGAAGATTCTTGCGTATGTCTACCCATTAATCACAACGAAATCTTAAATTTCATACATTTCTTAATTACACGGGTAAAATGATAATTTGCGCCTGTCAATTTTGATCCTCTAATTTAATGTCCTCCATTCATGGCGAAACTCTATTTCCACATGTTAAAAACTCCACTCTATTATAATAATTAGATAGAGTGGTATTAGGGCAATATTTAAGTTCAACGTGCATCATTTGGGTCACAAGTGAAAAATGATGTAATATAAAGAGTGAGATCATTTGAGTGAGGATTGGATTCATGCAATTAAACAACCGTTTTGTTTCTTCAAAATTTGGTTCTGAAAGGCAACAAGGAACATCATTCACTCATGTGTGATGGAGACTGGAGTTTCCTAAGCCATGGTTATGGTCAAGGGGAAGCCAATCTTTTATATTCTTCTTATTTTTATAAACATTTGAGTCTAAATAACTCATCTTTTTCAAGTACTCCAATATTTGTAAATTGTAATGTCTTCTCAGTCTAGAGTTTGTAGTACACTTGCATCTAGCCAAGCACCAATCAAGGTAAAAGTTTATAATTTTTTACGCACATATCGTTTGAATATTATCAAGAAAGAATTATATTACAACTAAAACAAATAATGTATAGAAGTGATGTGAATAAGCTGGGGTCTGGCTATAGCATCGTTTTGTCAAGCATTTCCAAATGCACTATTCTTAGTAGGATTCAATTAGCCAATGCATTTGAATTAGAGCGTCCATTTCTCAAAGTGGTGATGTAGCCATCTTTTTTGAAGATTCGTGAAAAGATCCCAAGCTTTATTCATCAGTGGCATGTCTCCAAATTTGAAATCTTGCCTTGTATTTTAGTTTGTTTGTACATCGAGTTTTCACTTTGTTTACTTTACTTGAGATTACATTATCTACCCCATACACGATTTAAGAGCACAAATTTGTATAGGTTATAACTTTTGAAACTAGCATATACTACCAAGTGCCATGAGGATACATACATCTCGTGTCTTCTTTCATTCTATATGTTTATATTATGGTATTTCATTCATATTCATACATTGCTTATTGAAATATGCATGGAAACAATTCCCTTTAGATTGTTCAAGTTGTATATTGAGTAAAATAATAATTTTGCACCTCCTATTAATTCACACAGATCATAAAGGTTGAAGTTAAAGATCCATCACATCTTGTAAAAGAAGTAACTGACTGAAGTACGTTTCCTTTATGTCATGCCCCAAACCCCGAACATGCACAGAACCCTCGACGGTCGACTAAATTGCAACGTCCTAGGATGCATCGCTGACCCTTTCGTTTTATGCACATGCGGAAGCGAACTCATAAACCCAAACAACAACAAACACATGATAGAAAAGCAGGACAACCAATTTGTCTCAAAACACACTTTATAAACAAATCGAGTTAAACCTATAGGTTCATATACAAACGCCTGACTCAAAAAGAAACCACTAGGCCATATACACTCTGGACCTTTCAGCCTCGGGATCTGGATCCTCCACACCACGGCCCTGAAAATGGTAACCCACGATGGGTTGAGATAAAAATCTCAACGAGTTAAACCCTAAGTCCCGACTAGGGCGAGAATTCACTCAAAGGCGTCCTAAACATGCACCATCCAGAACTTACATCACTTGGGCGCATCCCTGTACATTAGCACATCTCATATGCACTCATAAACTCAGCATGCATAATCAGCAATTGGAACACTTCATAACACTCATTGAATATTCACAAATATAACAATTATAGGGCCAAATTGTTATCACACATCTCATTCCATGCCATACAATTTTGTCCCATAATCAAGCGTGGATAACTCATGTCGGTGGGTCAATCCACACCCGATATTCACTCTCAATATTCCAACTCCACATTCCAACTCAATACTCAAACTCAAGGTTCTAGAGGTAACCCCTCACGAAGTTCCGTTATCGTGTGGCACTTAGCCCCTAACCACAATCAGCAACAGTACAAGGTACTAGAGGTGGCTCCCACAAAATTGCGTTGCATTTAGCACTTAGTCCTTTTTCCACATATAGCAATAGTACAAGGTACTAGAGGTGGCTCCCACGAAGTTACGCTATCGTGTAGCACTTAGCCCTCAACTATGCAAGACAATAGTGCAAAGTTCTAAAGGTGGCTCCCATGTGACTTAGTTCATCATGCGGCACTTAGCCCTTGACTACAATAAGCAATGATACAAGGTATTAGAGGTGGCTCACATGAAGTTTTGTTATCGTGTAACACTTAGTCCTTTACCTACCCACAACCCAATCGATTTTCTCAATACAACACATAACACCCTTCAATGGCCATCCTTTGCCATGACCATACACCATCACCATAGCACAACATTTCACATCTCATCATGCACAAGTTCCAAGCATATCACAGGCCAACCACACAACCAAATATGCAATTTTTAGCAAGGAAAACATCAAGAACAATCACAAATTACTACAAGTCCTAACCGGCAAAAACGATCCACTCATGCATCTCCAAGTTTAAATCAAGAAACTTAATCAAACGAGTTTGGAAATTTTTCAAATTTGAATATGTTGTAAATGACACGTAAACTAACATTTTTCATGATGACACCTTAACCCAGATCTTTCTAGCCTAGTAAATCGCTCAATCCAATACAAAAACTAGGTCCATTTCTAGAAAGTCTACTTTCTACAATCAGCTTGGTTCAAGGTCCAAAACTTGTCCATTTGGTCTAAAATTAGACTATGTTAAATTGCAAGATGTGGAAAACAACTTTCATGAAGAAACCATTTCGAAATTCAAACCCTAAGAGTTGATAAAATTCCATTGAATCCCGAAAGGTCACTAGTTCTAGTGAAAGCAAAGGTTCTATTTTGTTTTTAACTAAGTTGAAATCATACTCTTTTAAATCCATAAAAACTAGGAAAAATATATGTTATAGTTGCAAATGTCTAAAACATTTTTCAAGAAGGAATCAACCTCAAAATCTTAGGACATTTCGATCTACAAAAATGGCAAATGACGAGAGTCCAGAATCCAAATCCAGGAGAAATCCACTCAATTGGACTAATCCATCCTCATCAGTGCTAATCTCATCAATTAAATTAGCACTAATTCATCTTAAGGCTAATCTCACTTAGTACTAATCTAATTAAGCCAAAATTAACACTAAACTAACCCCTAAGCATAATTAACAACCTAATCAAGGATTATGGAGTTAAATCACCGGATTAGAGAATAAATAGGTTCATGGCGATGGCGGCACAACAACGATGAGATCTCGTAACTACGACACCACTAACGGAGACTCAGACCGGGCTGAAAACAGCCCATAAGTCTCGCGGTTGAGCTAGACAAACTAGTTCTGTTCTGAGCTAGTCTTGGCTGGCTCTATGGGCTGGTGGCAGTGCTAGAAGTGAGACGAGTGGCTAGTAGTTGCTACTGGTCAGAGAACGTGTGGCCGGTGAAGTGGTGAAGGAGCCACAGTTGTTGACTCATGGATGGAGATGGAGCAGCTGTCAAAAGGGAGAGGGAGTTGCTGGTCTCATTGGCTTGAAGTGGATGGAGCAGGAGCTAGATGGTGAGTAGGTTTATTGTGGCTTGGAGAAAATTGACCACGGGTCATTTGCACTAAAATATTTTGAAAGCTACTCGATGGCTTAGATCACGTTAAAATCACGCCGAATTGAAATTAATCGCGAATTTGAATCCGATTTTAGAAATTGAAAGTTCTATCATGTCACGAGTCATTTTAGAAATGCCAACTTAGTCTTTGAAGGTTTTTCTGCAAACCGAGACTTTTTGGGAAAAAGACGACATAGGGCCATTTTTGTTTAGAAAGTGTCAGAGGCTATTTTTGATTGCACAATTGCGATGCAAGTAGGATCAATTGGTAAGGAAAAATGCCAATTTGATTATTGACTTGACAATTGATATTATAGAGGCCGATTGGTGTTGGTTCAAAGAGGAATTAAGGTCCAATTGAGGGGAAATCCTTACAAATTCGTAGCCCCTCACCACCCATGACTTATGGATCCTTTCAAGGCCTCTAGAAGGGGCCTTAGTGCCTGATTTTCAGCCATGGAATACAGCTGGTGGAGGGGAAGAGCAAGGGGACATGAAGATGAGGTTAGACCAAGTGGTGGCCCCATTTGCTCCCTCATCTCTCCCTCTCTCCCTCATTTGTTGTCCACAACCTCCATTTCCCCCTCCATTGTGCTATTCGAATGCCAGTAGCCACCGAGAAGACCAGCAAGAGCCACCGAAGCCGCCAAGACCCGCTGGACCGCCATTCACCGTCCTCGCGCGCCGCCACTACACCGTGCTCGCCCGCGCGTGCCTTCCACCTCAACCATGTCCAGCTGCATCTTTCCTTTCCCGGTTCACCGCCTCAGCCTCTACCAATGTTGTCGAACCATCGTGTGTTGCCATAAGAGTTGTCGGAGTCGCCGTTCCACCCCGTCGAACACCGTTGCAACTCCACCGCTAGTCTTGCCTCGCCAACCAACCCCGTTTTCTCTCCTTTTAGCCACATAATAGAGGCTGGAATTTGTGGGTTTCCAGCACTATTCAAGCCCGTTTTGAGGTTGATCCAGGCCCCAAAAGCCAAGCCCGCTATGGAGAAGATCGTCCCCTATCGCATCCCCATCAAATTGAACTGAGCAATTCAATAAACAAGTGAGTTTAACTCACTAATCCTCGCTTAGTAGGTTAATAACGCTTAAGGATTGATTAGTTTAGACTAAGTTTGGATTAGGTGGTTAGTTAGATTTCATTAATGGATTTAATTATTTACTGATGCATGTTAGGTGGATAGTTAGTGCAATTAAGGCCTAGACAAGCTCTAGTATTTATCTAGAGTGATTCGAAAATTTTATGTTTCCGTCTTGACGTTCAATTAGGCATTATGTGCTTAAGTTTGAATTATTGGTATTTAATAATTAATTACCGTAATTATTTACTTATTTATTTACTTTTCGAAAAGTAGACCGGGATAGCTAGTGATTAGAATTTTATGCTGATTGATGTGGTGTGATTTGTTTATTTAATTGAGCTTTAATTTGTGTTGATTTAGTATGATTGTGATTTTAGGATTTTATTCCTAAATTAATTAATTTTGGAAAATTATCGGGCATCAATCTACAGCACCAAAAATCTATTTTTGGACTGTTGAAAGAAGTGGGAGGATCAAAAGCAAAATTTTTGTATTTTGGCTAAGGCCAACCGTGTACCTACACATGGCTATTTTTATCGGGTATGATAAAAATGAGGAAATTGGTTATATGGTAGGCGTTGTATACTATATCGTCCTATAGGCGATATGTCAACTTTGGTTGAGCAATATACGATATTATATCAGCTTTAGGTGAGCATTAATAGCATACTATATTGGCCCGAGAGCCCTAATATATTAGCTTTGGGCGAGCAGTATACTATACTATCAACTTTGGGTGAGCTATATTATCTATCTATCTTTAGCTTTGGGTGAGCAGTCCTGATTTGATAGGACCTTATAGATAGTATTAAGTATACTGACCAAAAGGTTGGATCGGTGGTGGATGCGAATGATCCAAAGCTTGATGGTGATTTTGACTCTCCGGTGTACTCAGCCATGGGCTCCAGCTGGAGCGAGGAAGAAGGAGAGATCATCGAGGAGGATGACCCAGAGTAGATTGGAAACCCCCACCCCTGTCTGTAGACTTTATTTACTAAACTTGTTTGAGTAGAATCTGACTTGGTAGTTCACATTGTATATATTTGCACTATGGTTTGCAATGTATATAAGTGTGGTTGTTTTTAAATTTCAAAATTTGGAGTCCTACTTTCCTATCCCATTGTTTTATTATCTGGAGATTTTATATTTGCTTCCGTATGCATATTAAAATGAATGGAACGGCAATGTGTCCTAGGACGTTGCTATTTAATCGACTAGGTAAGGAATGGGTGCATGCTCGAGGATCGGGGCGTGACATCCCCGTTTAGTGGTATCAGATCAATGGTTTAGAATTAGAGTGATAAGGTGTGATGGTTCATGGGATAGTAGTAGGAATGACCTTTGCTAACACATGTCTATGTTAGCTAATTAGTAGAGTTGCTTGTTGTTTAGATCACTCTATTTCTAATTCGATGTGGAATTAGAAGCAGGTTTTAGTAGAGAAAGCTGAGCCATGAGTGATTAGGAGCAAATGACTCCTAGCAAGAGGACCGTTAGGGTCGTAACTTGAGGTAGAACGCCGACCAGGGTTGGTACCCGAGGAGGCCGAGGTCGAGCTCCAACTTAGGCTAGTGCAAGTGGAGTGGCACCACTTCCCGTTGTTGCCAGAGTAGTAACCCCTGGTCATCCAAGAATTGAAGGGATCATGCAAGCGCTTGAGGCCATGAGAGACATGATTGGACAACAGGCACAAAATCAAGTCGATGTTGCTGTCGTCGCTGCTATTGCTGCCATTGCCGCCGCCGCTGAGGTCGCACCCGTCGCCGCATTTGTTGCCGCACCTGCTGAAGTTCTACCGGGAGTTGTGGTCGTTGGGAGACCGATTCACAAGTTGGTGGAACAATTCTTCAAGCTGAACCCACCAAGGTTCACTGGTATTGGAGACCCCGAGGCCGCATCTCTATGGATCCAAGATCTTGAGAAGGCTTTTGCACTTTTAATGTGCACTAAAGAAGAGAAAGTAATCCTGGCAGTTTATTAGTTGCAGGGTAATGCTAATGCCTGGTGGAGAGCCACCAAAGAGACCGTGTTTCCAGGAGGAGTGGTCCCGCTGTGGGATGCCTTCCTTAGGGCGTTCAATGAACAATACTTCTCAAGGAGCGCCAGAGAATAGAAAATGGAAGAACTTCAGCGTCTCCGTCAAGGAATGATGATTGTTGAACAGTATGGGGTCAAATTCGTGGAGCTCTCTCGGTATGCTCCAAGGCTGATTGAAGATTCTAAAGAGAAGGCTTGAAGGTTCAAGAATGGCCTTCAACAAGAGTTGAAATAGCCGCTGGCGCTATTCGATCTGATTGATTATCGAGAGATTTATCGTCAAGCACAACTGCTTGAAAAGAGTTTGAATGAGCAAGTCACCTCATTTGGATTGAGGTTTACTTCACACCAATAAGGCTGCGTTTGGCAGTCGGGATAAAATTCGGATAGAATATGATTTATCCTATCCTACGTTTGGTGCTCGCTCAGGACTAAAATCGGATATAAGGGGGATATAGACAAGATAAAATTATCCCATGGGGGAGGTGGGATAAAGGTGGATAGAATTAGTAATATTCATAATAGGAAAGTTATTTTTCTTGAATAAAAAACTTATTAAATTAACAAAATTGAAATTATATTTCAATATAAATAATATTTGAATTCTAATTTAACAAATAAAAAAATAAACATTTATTTTTAATTAATCTTATTTTAATTTATTTATTCAACTTTAATTATATCTTATATTAAATAGTCAATCTATAAATTAAATATTTATATTTATTATATATTTGAGGTATTTTTGTATTTTTGGTATGTTAGTACAATTTACTATTTGATAAAATTTTATTAAAGAATGATGAAAGGGGAAAAAAGAAATAATAATGAAAATAATATTAAAAAAGGAAAAATAAAATAAAAATAAATTAAGTAATAGTGTTACGAGAGATTTTCACTATCTCTCGTTTATGAACATTTAGTTCATTTATAATGATATGCCATTTATATATTAAAAAAAATGTATATGATATGATATGAACATATCCGACTTTAATATTATGATTCACCAAACAATGGACGAGATATAAAAAAAATCCTAGGATTTCATATCCTATCCTATCCAGTCCTATCCCAATTAGAAATCCGGACGACCAAACATAGCCTAAGGGATTCACCATGGGAAGAGGCCCATGATTGGAGGTAGATTCCAAGTTCCACCCAATAGAAATGGTGGAATTGGAAAATCAAGGCCGAGTTAGAATGGCTTGTGTCGCTTCTGTGGAAGGCAACATGGTACAGCTCCGCGTCCTTGAAGACCAGGTGTTTGTTATGGATGTGGCCAACAGGGTCACATGATCAAAGATAGTCCTAATTGACCAAGAGGACAATCCCAGTTGCCACTTCCGCTGCAGATGGGTTAGATCAGGGGTATGCACCTTAGAACACGTCGCAAGGAGGACAACTCAAACCCCTAGTTCAAGGCACGGCGTATGCCATCACACAAGGTCAGGCAGAGGCTACACCTGACATGATCATAGGTATGGTTTCGCTAAACGACCATCCTGCTTACACTTTATTTGACCTAGGAGCAACCCATTCCTTTATTGCTGAGTAGTATGTTAAATTGATAGGATTAAGTCCTACGTTATTAGAGTCGGCATTTAGTATATCTACACCATTGAAGGAAAAAGTGATAGCTGCTTTGGGTTGTTCTAGTTGCAAGTTAGCGATTAATGAGCGAGTGGGGAAAATAGACTTGTTAGTCCTAGCCATGTATGACTTTGATTTGATAATTGGCATGGACTAGTCCACCAAGCAACGAGCTAAAATGGACTGCTATTGTAAGGTGATTTAGTTTGACCCATTAGAGGGTGAGAGCTTCGAGTTTGTTGGGAGTTGAGGAGGACCCTCGATTATTTTGATCTTGTCGCCAAAGGAAACTCGTTTGTTAGACTAGGGTTGTCAAGATTACCTAGCAACTGTTGTGGATACGATAATTGAGGAGCTATAGATGGAAGACATTGCTTTCATACAAGAATTTCCATATGTTTTCCCAAATGAATTGCCAAGATTACAGCCAGAGAGAGAAATTGAGGTCGTGATTGAGTTAGCACCCGGGACAGAGCCAATCTCTAAGGGTCCTTATCGGATGGCATTATCTGAGTTGAAGGAACTGAAGATGTAGATGCAGGAGTCGGCAGTTAGTATATCTACACCATTGAAGGATAAAGTGATAGCTGCTTTGGGTTGTTCTAGTCGCAAGTTAGCAATTAGTGATCGAGTGGGGAAAATAGACTTGTTAGTCCTAGCCATGTATGACTTTGATTTGATAATTGGCATGGACTAGTCCACCAAGCAACGAGCTAAAATGGACTGCTATCGTAAGGTGATTTAGTTTGACCCATTAGAGGGTGAGAGCTTTGAGTTTGTTGGGAGTCGAGGAGGACCCTCGATTATCTTGATCTAGTCGCCAAAGGCAACTCGTTTGTTAGACTAGGGTTGTCAAGGTTACCTGGCAACTGTTGTGGATACGATAATTGTGGAGCTGTAGATGGAAGACATTGCTTTGATACGAGAATGTCCAGATGTTTTCCAAAATGAATTGCCAAGATTACTGCCAGAGAGAGAAATTGAGTTCGTGATTGAGTTAGCACCCGGGACAGAGCCAATCTCTAAGGCTCTTTATCGGATGGCGTTATCTAAGTTGAAGGAACTGAAGGTGCAGATGCAGGAGTTGGTAGTTAGTATATCTACACCATTGAAGGATAAAGTGATAGCTACTTTGGGTTGTTCTAGTTGCAAGTTAGCGATTAGTGAGCGAGTGGCGAAAATAGACTTGTTAGTCCTAGCCATGTATGACTTTTATTTGATAATTGTCATGGACTGGTCCACTAAGCAACGAGTTTAAATGGACTGCTATCGTAAGGTGATTTAGTTTGACCCATTAGAGGGTGAGAGCTTCGAGTTTGTTGGGAGTCGAGGAGAACCCTCGATTATCTTGACCTAGTCGCCAAAGGCAACTCGTTTGTTAGACTAGGGTTTTCAAGGTTACCTGGCAACTGTTGTTGATACGATAATTGAGGAGCTGTAGATGGAAGACATTGCTTTGATACAAGAATTTCCATATGTTTTCCCAAATGAATTGCCAAGATTACCGCCAGAGAGAGAAATTGAGTTCGTGATTGAGTTAGCACACGAGACAGAGCCAATCTCTAAGGGTCCTTATCGGATGGCGTTATCTGAGTTGAAGGAACTGAAGGTGTAGATGCTGGAGTTATTGGATAAGGGATTCATTCGTCCCAGTGCATCACCTTGGGGAGCACCAGTTCTATTTGTAAAGAAGAAAGATGGTTCGTTGTGCTTGTGCATTGACTATCGGCAACTCAATCAGGTGACGATCAAGAACAAATATCCACTCCTGAGGATTGATAACTTGTTTGATCAATTGTGAGGGGCGTCGATATTTTCAAAGATCGATTTGAGGACATAATATCATCAACTAAGGATTAGGAATGAGGATATTCCTAAGTCAGCATTTCGTACTCGGTATGGTCATTATGAGTTTACTGTGATGCCATTCGGGTTGACGAATGCTTCAGCTACCTTCATGAATCTGATGAACCGAGTATTCAAGGAATATTTAGATCAGTTTGCGATCATGTTCATCGATGATATTCTGGTGTATTCGAGAAGTGATGAAGAGCATGAGAGTTATCTGAGATTAGTGCTGTAAACGCTGAGAGTCCATCAGTTGTACGCCAAGTTCAGCAAATGCAAGTTTTGGTTGACTCGTGTTACTTTCTTAGGTCACGTGATTTCAGGTGCGTTAGAGAAAATTCCTTAACTATTTTGAAGCTAACAAAACATTTCCAAAAGTCTAGTATGAAGACTTGCATACTTAAGTATGAAGACTTGCATAGTTTGAAGAATTGAAGACTCTTCTATCAAAGTCTGAAGATTGTTAGACTTTAATCTCAAAGTCTAACCTCACTAACAGATTCTAGACTGACGAGAGAAGACTTATCCTAAAGCGAGTTTATCTTCAAGGATTCGGTTTGTACGGTTTGCAGAAGATATTACAGCTGGAGATAGCATATTATGATCAATTATTCTTATTGGAATCAATTCGGATAATGATCAATTATTCTTATTGGAATCAATTCGGATAATCATATCTTTTGAAAGGCGAAGTATACTTGGAAGGTTCTACTTGTGGAAACCTAGATCCTGATTGTATGGGTGAGCAGGATTGATAGGCTATCATCACATTTCTTAAATGACTCTAGATCTCCTTAATTGATTCTGTCTAACGGATAGATTGGAAGAACTCATTTGGAAAGTGTCAACGGTTGTAGAGGCATGGAGGAGTATATAAGGAAGACTCTCAAGTTATTCGAGTGTGTGCGTGAAAGAAAAATTCTAAAATCTGAAACTCTTAGTTCTTTGCTATTTAAATCGTTGAGCTTAACTTGTAATCAAAAGAGAGATCAAACACTTGTGAGACTTTGAGAAAGTATAGTAGAGTCTCTACACTGTAGACTCTAGAATGTGAAGCTGTAAAATCTCTTTTGGATCATAGTGAAATCCAGTCAAGGGGCTGTCAGTGTGAGAGAGTGGACGTAGGTTTGATCTAAGCCAAACCACTATAAACCTTGTGTTTCTATTCTCTTTCCCTAAACTCCTTACTTTAATTCATAGCTTTGTATAACTGCTTATAATCATTTACATCTTCAGTCTATTATCTTCTAAAGACTATTTGATTTATTAAGTCTTGCGAAAATTTCTTTTGACACCTATTCACCCCCTTTTAGGTGTTCTTACTAGCCCTTTCAATTGGTATCAGAGCCTGTGTGCTCATTTTATTGAAGTTTTTTTTACTTCTGAGTTAAAGATCTATGGCTAGTATTTTGACTTCAGGTTTAGTTGAATGCCAGAGCAACACTAGACCTCCTTACTTTGATAGGACGGAATATAATGTGTGGAAAAACAAGATGAAGGCATTCTTGAGATCGAAAGATCCCCTAGAATGGGATGTAGTAGAAAAATAAATCATTCCTGAAGCTGCATCAATCTTAAAAAGAGGAAAGAAGTTGTAGACGTCGGCGAAATGGGACAAGAAGAAATAACCAAGAGACAAGTTTTTGATGCTAAAATCATTTACTCTTTATATTATGCTTTATCTCCTACTGAGTATAATAGAATTTCATCTTGTGAAATAGCCAAAGAAGTCTGGGATAGGTCGCACGTTATCTATGAAGGAACTGGTCGATTTAAAGAAACAAAAATCAATATTCTACTCAGACAATATGAAGCCTTCAAGATGAAGCCAGGAGAATATATCACTGACATATTTAGTTGTTTTACATAAATTGTAAACGGTCTAGCATATCAAGGACAACCAATCTCAGGACTAATGAAGGTTAACAAATTGATACGTGGACTCTCCAAAGACTGGAATCATGTGAAGACTTCAATAAGAGAAACCCAGAGGATCATGTCGCTTTTTGTAGACAAACTAGTTGGCACATTTCAATCATATGAAGTGGAGCAAATCAATGAGGAAGAAGATCCTAAAGGTGAGAAGTTAATTGCCTTAAAGTCTAACCATGATTTTGATGATACGAGATTCTGAAGATGACATGAACGATGAAGAGCTAGCATTAATGATGAGAAAATTCACAAAGTTAAATAGAAAAGGAAGAAGATTCAACTGGAAAAAGCAAGGCACTCAAAAGTTTTAGAACAAATCAACCGAGGATGATGAAGTCAACAAATATGTGATCTATTTTGAATGCAAGAAAATAGGGCATATCGACTAAACTGTCATCTATTGAAGAAAAAGAAAGGAAAAACTGAGAAATACATAAAGGCCCTCAAAGCAAAGACATTGAGCGATACTAAATGCGAAGAAAGCAATGAAGAATATGCCAACATATGTCTAATGGCAAAATCAGAATCAGACTTAGATTTTGAAACAGATTCAAACTTAGACTCAAACAGCGAAATCAATGTGAGTAATTTAAAAGTTCCCACTAAAGTCTCGAAATACATAGATGAACTTTGTCTCAGCCTCAAAACTTCTCTTAAAAGAATTTCCGAGCTGAAGAGGAGAATTCTACACTTAAGCAATAGGAAATTTCTTGGAGAGAAAAGTTTGAAAATCTAGACAAAAGTTTTGTTAATTTAAAAGAAAATGCAGATTCTCTTTCAAAGGAAAATACTTTTTCAAAAGAAGACATTTCAAATATTACAAAAAGGTTTTCAAAAGGATATGAGAAGTTGGAAAAGATTCTTTTAGTACAAAGACCTTATTTCAACAAATCTGATTTGGGAATGACTCTAGAAACTATTCCTCTAATTGATTTTCATAAAGTTAATGAAAGAATCAAACAAAGACCTACAAACGCATTTTACAAAAATCATTTTCAAAGAGCTTTTATAAAACCTGTTGGCCGAAGTGCTCTTAAATGTTCAAAGTGTAATAGTTCAGAACATTTCGAGAAAAACTGTCCTATGGTTTAGAGACCTGTTAAGAAGGATTGGGTGGAGACTGTGTTTAAAACTAACTCCCCTGAACCTAAGAAAATTTGGGTACCAAAGAAAGTTTGAGTTCTTTTTGTAACTGCAAGTCAATATCAAGAAAAAGATTAAGTGGTATTTGAATAGTGACTGTTCGAGACACATGACTAGAGATTTAAGTTGTTTCAACAAGCTTGTGCAAATAAATGGTAGAAAAGTTTCTTTTGGTGGAAACAGTAAAGGAAAAATTGTTGGATGTGGAATTGTGAAAATTGGAAGTCTTACAATCAACAATGTCTCATTGGTGCAATGATTGAATTACAACCTACTCAGCAATAGTCAACTATGCGACACCGGATTCAAAATCAATTTCCAAAGAAGGAATTTCTTCGGGAACTAGTAAAGATTTTTCTTAGTCATTCAATGGACAAAGACATAGGAACATTTACCTTCTAGATATAAAACCAGAAAGCTCCCAGTGCTTGATATCCATTCAAGATTAAGCGAACCTTTGGCATCGAAAGCTTACCTATGTTAATATGAAGCAAATTGCCAAGATATCTTCTAAGAAACTCGTTCATGGACTTCCTAGTCTAACTTATCAAAAGTCTGATCTATGTACACCACGTGTTATGGGAAAATAGGTTAGAAGCTCTTTTAAACCTATAAACCAAGTTTTTAGTAATCGTATTTTGTAGCTGCTGCATATGGATCTCTTTGGACCAACTAGAACTCAAAGCATTGGTGGAAAGAGATACTGCCTAATAATCATGGATGATTATTCTCGATTTATTTGGGTTTACTTTCTGGCAAGTAAGTCTGAAACATTTTCTTACTTTTCAAAGTTTGCCAAGAAAGTTCAGAATAAGAAAGGTTATATTATTTCAAGCATACAGACAGACCATGGAGGTGAGTTTGAAAATCAAGACTTTGCTAAATTCTGTGATAAATCTGGTTTTTAGCATGTTTTCTCTTCTCCATATACTCTAGAACAAAATGGAGTTGTGGAAAGAAAGAATAGATTTTTGAAGAAAATGGCTAGAACTCTTTTAATTGAAAATATTGTTTTTTCTTGATTTTGGGTAGAAGTAGTTTCTATAGCTTGTTATATTATTAATGGAATATTTTTAAGATCTATTTTGGAGAAAACTCCTTATGAAGTTTTGAAAGGGAAAAAAACCAAATGTTTCTTATTTTCATGTATTTTGTTGTAAGTGTTTTGTTTTGAAAAATACAAATGACCGAACTGGTAAGTTTGAGGAAAAATCAAATGAAGGAATTTTCCTTGGCTTTTCAACCACAAGCAAAGCCTACATAGTATTCAACAAGAAGACTTAGTCTATGGAAGAATCTATGAATGTCTAATTCCAAGACTCTATGTAGAACCAATTGAATCGGACTCAACTTGAAGATTCTAAACCAGCTCCAGACCTTACAAAGTCTACCTCCCCTGAAGTGATTCAAACTTCTCAAGAACAACAACGAACAAAAATTAAAGATTCAACTGAAGTAGAAGATCAGCAGACGATCAGACCAACCAATAACTGGAAGCATAAGTCTAGCCATCATAAAGAACTCATCATTGGCAACATTGATGAAGGGATTCGCACCAAATCCAAAAGGCAAGAAGAGTTTAGCGCTCTAGCACTTATTTATGAAATAGAACCCAAAAGCATAGAATAAGCCTTAGCTAACGAAAGCTGGATTGAAGTTATGCAAGAATAACTTAGACAGTTTAGCATCAACGATGTTTGAAAGTTAATTCCTAAACCAAAAGGTAAATCTATTATTGGAGCTAAATGGGTTTTTAGGAACAAAATGGATGAAAAAGGAAAAGTGGTCAGAAACAAAGCAAAACTCGTGGTCAAAGGATATACGCAAGAAGAAGGGATAGAGTATCATGAGACCTATGTAACAGTGGCAGGGTTAGAAGCAATTAGATTATTATTTGCTTTTACTTGCTATAAAAATTTCAGGTTATTCCAAATGGACGTCAAAAGTGCATTCCTAAATAAATTCATTCAAGAAGAAGTCTATATGGAACAACCACCTGGATTTGAAGATCCAAAAAGACCAGACTCAGTTTTTAGTCTCAAAAAGGCCTTATAAAGATTAAAGCAAGCACCTCAAGCATGGTATGACAGGTTAAGTAAGTTCATAATTCAAAAAGGTTTTGTTAAAGGAAATGTGGATATTACATTGTTCATTAAAAATGAAGGTAAATATTTTTTACTCGTTCAAATCTATGTTGATGATATTATTTGGATCATCTACTAAAAATTTGTGCAAGAAATTTTCTAAGTCTATGCGATGAATTTGAGATGAGTATGATGGGTGAATTATCTTTCTGTCTTGGACTATAAGTGAAACAATTGAAGGAATGGATTTTCATTCACTAAGAAAAATATGCAAGAGACCTTATCAAGAAGTTTGAATTGGAGAATTGCAAAAAGATTGAGATACCAATCTCAAGTTCTTCGAATCGAACAAAGATGAAGGAGGAAAGAAAGTTGACTAGAAGCTCTATAGGGTAATCATTGGTTCACTTCTTTATCTTACTGCTTCTAGACCTCACATTTTGTTTAGTGTTTGCATTTGTGCTAGATTTCAATCAGATCCAAAAAAATCTCATTTAAGTGCTACAAAACACATCATCAAATATATTGCAACTACTTCAAAGCTAGGTCTATGGTATCTCAAAGAATGAGACTTTATTCTCCTTGGATATTCAAACGCGTATTTAGCAGGTTGCGGAGTCGATAGAAAGAGTACTTCTAGTGTGTGTCAATTGTTGGGAAACACGACAGTATCTTGGTTCTCAAGGAAGCAGAGTATTGGAGCTCTTTCAACAGCAGAAGCAGAGTATGTGGCTTTTGAAAGCTACTGTTCTCAATTCCTATGGATAAAGCAACAGCTAAGATACTTTGGAATCGAAGACTCATGCACTGATATCAAATGTGACAACACTAGTGCCATCAATCTCATAAAGAATCCAATTCTTCACTCAAGAGCAAAGCACATAGAAATTCGACATCATTTCATTAGATTTCATGTTCAAAATGGAGAAGTTATGATATAGTTCATTGACTCAAAGAATCGGTCGGCAAACATATTTACAAAGCGACCGGGAGAAAAGTCTATTTAAGTCTATTCGTACTAGACTAAACATTATATCTTTTATTAGTTAAAGTCTAAAGATGATTAGACTTACAACCAAAAGTTATGACTGTAAGTTAATTCTGTGTTAGTATTTTAATTTTAGGGTGAAAATTTGAAAAGGTACGTTTATTTTTTGAATCGTTACTTACTTATTTTATTTTTAGCAATTCTCCTTTAAATTTTGAATTCATGCTTGTGTTTCATTTTCAAAAAGGCAGTTTTACATTTTCAAAAAGGCAATTTTTACTTTTTCCTTAATGACGATCTGTATACCCCATTTTGTCTCGCTTTATATATTGTAGATTTTCTTCTTCTTCGTTTTCACACAAACCCTAGAATACAGAACTTGTGCCATCATAAAATTTCATAACAACCCCTAGATACACCATGAACCATGAATAGGTGATGGAAGCGCCATCGGACTATATTATGGTCATTAGACTAATGGATTACAATTTAACAAGGCCGAGCATTTAATGGACAATTGTTTTGTTGGAAATCTATCCTATGTCTATGTGTGATCAAGGATTGTACTAAATGATGAATTGATGAGAAATTTTCTATTCTTGGCCATGTACTTTATAAGTTGGATTACCATCAATTAATGTTGCAAAATTTTTATGGCCACAGAAACTCTTGTACTACGAGGCCATCAGGTAAGCCCACATCATACATGACCAAAACATGGACGCGGATAAACACCAGACCAAGAACACGAATGCAGGGGTGCTCTAAGCACTCGACCTCAACATCATATGGTAATCCATAAAATGTACCATGCATGACGGGTGACAGAGGCATCTTTCAATCTGAAATGTTAGTTTACAAAGGGGTGAGCACAACCACTCAGCAGTAAAGATCCATCAAACTACACAATGCAACAAGCAAGACAATTAAGATATCATGAGTAAAGCACATATCATCCATGCTATCGAGCATACATCACCATGCGATCATGCATATGTCCCCATGCAGTCACGCATATCTCACCATGCCATTGTGCATATACGACCATGCAGTCATGCTCGTATTTCCATGAGGTTCATCCCATGCCATATGCACATACATACGCATGATTCATATCATTCATACAATCACGTATACATCCCCATGAGATCCATTCAAGTCTTCATGGTCGCATTCTCAATGTCAAATAGCATCAATTTACTTTCATAAGCAGATCAGGCATCATGTCACATGCACACACCCATGCACATGATTCAATTTCAATTTTCATCTTTCAAAAGGATCTCATCATTTTTCTTCCAGGGACCAATGTTTGCATCCCTCAATTTATTGCTTGCACCCAACCTAGCGTCACGAGGAACCTCCGGCACACATCTCCGGGCATCCAGCACAAACCTCCGGGCATCTCGCATCCCAACTAGCATCACGAGAAATCCCCCCGGCACAAACCTCCAGGGCTTCCGGGATTACGTACCGACATACCACCAAGTATCCCCCTGGAATTATGTACCGTATACTACTGAGCATCTCAAAACTCTCGAGGACCCTTCAGCACAAACCTTCGGGCATCTAACACAAACCTCCAGGCATCCCAACACTCCCGGGGCATCGTCGGCTCACACCTCCGATGGTATCATTATTATCACAATTCATAATCACATATATGTCTCATTTTCAACATGGCATTTGATGCAACAATATCAAAGGTCTAAACCAGATTTTTGATGTCATGTAATATGTCAAATGTCACCATATATGCAGTGCACATAACACCCACGATATCACATTACATAAGGCAGTTCATTGGTTTTTGAAAATAGAACCAATTTTCGGGTAAAACAGAATGCATCTCTTTAGTAAAAATTCTTGGAAAATTAGTAAAAAATCTCAATAAATTCTAAAAATTTAACATGATGTAAAAAAGATCCAGAGGAAGATATTTCATGAATAACACTATGTCAAGAAAGTTTCAAATCAATCAAATAGATCCATACATCACAGCAAAAGAAATTCCAGTGCCACTTTTGCATAGTTTCGAAAATAATTTCGATTAAGCCCTTAAATGAACTCCGAAAATTATGAGATTTTAATATGTTAGAGATGAGATCTAAAGGTAAAAGTATCATGAAGAAATTGAAGTCTAATTCCTTCTGGATTACAAGATATGACTATTAAAACTCACCTTAACCCTTGGCTAAATCTCCAGATTTAATCTCTTTCAAAGAAAATCATTTCACCAACCAATACTTGTTCGTTTCATCTCAAATTTTAGTATGTTAATCTTCAAGAAGTCCTCTACAACTTTTATCAAGAAGTCGAAGTGAGATTCCAACTAGAAAATCGCATGCAGCTCACAAAATCACCAAAAGTCGGACTGTTTCTACATTCAACAAACTCACTTGGAACACTACCACCATTCATTCGAGTTTCCAGCATTCAACATCACAACTCAAGCATTTCCAGCATTCAATATCACAACCACAGCAAGCAAAGGGTAGATCAATGAACTCTACTTGCCTCTAATCCAAGCAAAAATCATAGCAAACACACGGCGGGGCAAGGTGGCTCGTTAGCGGGACTAGGCGGCACACATGGCAATCGGTCTTCTTCTCCTCTTCCTTTCTCACACACCCGCTTTCTCTCTTCCTTTCTTTCTCTCCTTCTCTCGCACGACAACTCTCTCTCTCTCTCTCTCTCTCTCGGTCGATAACCCCCTCATCAATCCGCCTCTCCTCTCTTTTCTTCCCTTCAATGATTAGCAATCATTTGATTTTGCATGGCTAATGCCGCTTGGCTCTAAGGGAAAACACTTGGCAAGCTCCTCTTGCCACTTGTTAATTTTGCCATGCAAGCTGATGGGCCTTCCTTGGGCTGGCCTCTCCATCTGTTCCTCTCTTCCCATGGTCGACAGCCCATTGGGCTTCTTGGGCCGGTCGAACGGTGGGGCTCTTGTGGGCTGGTCTTGGGCTTAAAATTTTGGTCCACTCCCTCTTTTAATAATCTACTCTAAATCCCCACTTATATAAATACCTATTTGAAATTTATAAAGCCATAAACCTTGCAACATAAACCAATAAATTCCAACTTATAAAACATATGGCCAAGAATAGAATTTTCTTTCCTATCAAATAATTATCCATTGAAAAGCTTGGCCTTAATCTTATTGCAAATCATGGATCAAATGGCTACAATATAATTTGATGGTGCTTCCGTTACCTATCTATGGTTCATAGGACATCTAGGGATTGTCATGAAATTCTAGGATGCCACAGAAAGTTCTATCGTATCACAATTTATTTTAGGAACGCCGACTCATCCTTCAAAGAATTTTTAGCGAGTTTGGAATTTTTACGGAAAATCAATTTGGACAATTCGGAAACGAAAGGAAATCTAGAGAGGCCAAAGCAAGTGGATTTTTGGCCTTCAAAAGGGACTAGTTTGTGAGGACAAGTGTGGAAATTGGTATGGGCTTCCTCCCCAATAAATTGACCATTAATTTGGAGAGTTTTAGTGAAGAATTGAAGCCCCATTGGATGAAATTCGTAGGCTAGAGGAGCTATCACATTTTGGTCTTCATTTTGGCCTCAATTGGTGTAGGTTGGTGTTGAATTTGGCCCAAGGGTGACTAATTGATGTTGTTGGATGAAATTGGGCTGAAGATAAAGGGGACATGCACTCAAGTGCTTAGATTTTTATCTTTAACTTTGGCCCCCCTCTCCTTCGGCTTCTCCACCTTCATTCTTCATGTGAGCATCTCTCTCCACCGAAGGCCTCTACTTCTCCATTTCATTTTCTCCTTCAGTTCCTACCCTTCTTTCCTTTTCCTTCGAAGCCCCACTCCATCACGTGGACCTCTGCTGCTCCACTACCCCTTGTCTTCTCCACCGATTCCTTCGCTCAGTCACCACCTCCACCAGCAACTTCAATCGGTCACGTGTCCTTCCCCCCAAAAGCGACCGAACTCTGCAGCTCCATTATCTTTTGTCTTCTCCACTGATTCTTCTCTACCACAGCTCCACATCCGCGAAGAACCCCCTCCACCAAGTCAGCTTTCCCTCCAACAAAGCCCGACGTGAATGCTAGCCGCTCATTCCTAGTTCTTTGGTTGGCCACCAGCTTCGACACCACCGCGCCATCCACATGACACCGCACTTGCCCGTGCTCCAATCAGTCAGCCCATCTTTAGCCGTGTGCAGCGGCAGCTCAGCCCAGTCCAAAACCAAGCCCAACTACAAGCCATCAAAGCCAGCTCAGTCCAAAAATAGAATTGAGCAGGCTACCCCCGCCGTGGGCTTTGTGGCCTTTTTGGGCCGCTTCCGGGCCTCGCTTGGCTTCGCCGCCAGGAGATTTGTCGCCCATCTCCATGCCACTGTCGCTGTGGACTCACCGGCTCGCTAATCCGGTGAGTTTACTCACTAAACTCTGCTTAGGGAGTTAATTATGCTTAAGGGTTTATTAGTTTAGACTAAGTATGATTTAGGTAGTTAATTAGAACGGATTAGCTATTTAATTATTCATTATTGCATGTTAGGTGGTTAGATCGGCTTAATTGGTAACTAGATAGGTTGTATTATTTATCTAGATTGATTTGGAATTTTTCCAAGCCCGTTTCGGTATTTAATTGGGCTCTTTTGGCCTAAGTTTCGATTTATGGCATTTAATGGTATTTATTTAATTATTTATTACTTTTCAGAAATTATACCAGGATAACCGGTGACTAGAATTTTGTGCTGATTGCAATGATATGCTTGGTTTATTCAATTTGTGTAAATTGAGTGGAAATTGTAATTTTTGGTATTTATCCCAAAATCGTGGAATTTTGGTATTTAATTGAAAAATACCAGGTGTCGGTTTTATCATTGAAAATGTCCTTGTGGACTATATAACTAGTGGGATTTTTTAAATGAAAGATATTGCTTTTTTGACTCAGGTCGACCATGTACCCACACACGATTATTTTATCGGTTATTTTCAATGTGATGAATTATCGGCTTGTTTGAGCTAAGATCGTTTTATCATCTTGAGTGAGCACGATATATATATCGAGCCATTAGGAAAGTATAGATAGTCTTTGTAAGAACATACACATAGATCGAGAGCCATTCGTTGGCATCCTTCTTGTTTCTACAGAGTGGTCTAGGCCGTAAGTCCTTTAGTGGCTGTTAGACCGTTGGTTTAGCTCTATAACGGTTCTAAAGAAGGAATAGTTCCGATCTTAAGTATGAGCTTACTTAGAAGATCTACATCTTCCTCTAGTTCTCTATCACAAATGGACTCAGATCCAAGTCCTATACATAGAGAAGAAGTAAGGATAGAAGATTTCAACAAATCTATAGAAAATTGGGAAATTCCTAAAATACAACTTAAGGAAATATACAAGCAATCAAAGTTGAAGTTTTTCAAAAAATCAGACTATGTCATATCCACCGAAGAAAGAGATGTTCCTCTTTCTAATTCCTATGAAAAAATACATCTTTTGAATAAAGAGTCCATCCAAAAGCATAAACAAAAATACAATTACATTCATATAGGACTAGTCAAAGTAGGAGTCAAACCTCTTACAAAAGAAGGCCTTAATACTTCCATTCTCTTAGTTTTACGAGATTCACGTCTTTTAAACTACGATGAATCCATTCTCGGTCTTGTAGAGACAAGTCTCGCAAAGGACCCATACATTTTGACTGTTACCCCAATTTTTCTGTATCTCTCAAAGATAAGAACATTCTTAGAGCCCTAACACTCCAAATCAAAACCCATAATTACAAAGTGGCAGATGGTTCTATTCCTTTAGCCCTTGTTTATAGAATTCATTATAAAGCCATGTCCTCCGCCTTTGGAGAAAATGCTTTCAAACATAGTCCTCGAGGAGAAACACTTCTCCTCCAAACTGACATTTCTAGAGCTAATACAACAATTCCTAGGTCTATTAATTGGAACCAAGTTACTTTACCAGAACAATGGGAATTAGAAAACCAAATTCCCCAACAAATTGTTCAAAATACAGATCCGACTAATGTCATTCAACATCCAGAAGGAAGAGTGACCATTAGATTTCCTAGAAGATCTTTCGATTCAAGATCTAGTCCTTCTTTTCATAATTCTTATATGAGGTCCATAGATGTTAATCCTAATTTTCCTCCTATAATCACCATTCCTCCCGACGCACGAAACACTCCTCCTCCTAGTATACATAGAGATACTCCCACACACGATACAACACCTTTACCTCCTTCCACCAGTAGAAGTAATCAAGAGACACCTCCTGAACCAGAAGTTAGTGGTATAGATAATAGATCGGGATTTCCGTGGCCGGTTTATCAACAAAACCAGCCCGAACCAATCCTAGAAAATACAGATTCCCTCATCATTCTCCTACTTATTCTCAAATGATAGATGCTGAGCTTAATGTTTTAGAAAAACATTTTGAACCAAACAAAACTTTTCTTAATAAAGAATTTAATTCTAAGACAACAAACAAATCGAGAGAATGGTTCTTCAAAACTTTGCGACAAAGCAAAAGACGTCAAACAAAAATATTACGACTACATATACGAATATGAAGTCCATATATTCTTCTTTGATTGGTTAGAAGAACAATTCCTTGAACCAAAAGAAATACTTGTTTTAGATCATCATTATAAGTGGAAACTTGATATTGGTGAAACCATAGAATCCAATTATCCACCCCTTAGAAGAATAAAAATACAACATGGAGAAAGTGAGGTTACAGCTACTCCTTTTAGGCTTCTAGATCAAGGAGACTCTCTTTATACTCACAAAGTCATTGAACAAAACAATTACACTAATCAACATTTGGCGACCATAGGAAAACAGTTGAATAGGATAGAATCCACCATTCGAAATCCTACTCAACTCGTCTCACCACAAGTTGACACTTTCAAAAAACCCATTTTCAAAGCCTTTGAATTCCCAAAAACCTTAGCTCGGAGTTTGCCAAAGCCATAGAACAAAAGAAAAAACTCCTAGGAAAAGCAAAGCTAGAACCTACTCCTATTATAGACACCCGTAAATTCCAGAATCTTATCATTAAAGACACCCCTGACCAACCCACTATCAGTACATTGACCAAACAATCTGGTGACTCTGATAATGAATCGGTCGCTGAGATTAATAGACTCAATTGGAGACAACCTCAGAAGCTTTATTATAGTAGGGCTACTCCACCTGACATTGCCCAAGAAGAATCATCACAGAAAATACAGAATAAATACTCTCCTGATGCCATTTATGAATGGAATATAGATGGTGTTGCCGAAAGCAATATCATGAATATTCTTAATAACATGGTCATGCTTGCCAATGCCTACAAAACCCAGCAAGATGTTTCTGATCATGCCATTGCTAATCTTTTAGTAGCCGGATTTACTGGACAGCTAAAAGGTTGGTGGGATAATTATTTGACTGATGAACAAAGAATACAAATTTTAACTGCCTATAAAATAGATTATTTTGGCCAACGCATGGATGATGATCAAGGACATCTCATCCAAGATACGGTGAATACTCTTATCTATTCCATTTCACAACACTTCGTAGGAGACCCTTCACTTATTAGATATAGGAATCAAGACCTCTTATCCAATATGTGTTGCAAATCCTTAGGAAGGTTTAGAGAATACAAAGAACTTTTCCTTCAAAGGGTTCTCATCAGACCTGATTGCAATCAACCCTTTTGGAAAGAAAAATTCTTAGCAGGTTTACCCTAAATTATAGGTGATCAAGTTAGGGATAAAATTAGAGAAGAATACAATGGCCAAATACCTTATGATCTTCTTTCTTATGGTGAAATAATCTCTTATGTTTACCGTCAAGGAACACAAATGTGTAATACTATCAAATTACAAAGACAGCTCAAGGAAGAACAATCTCTCACCAATAGAAGTCTAGGAGATTTCTGTGCTTAATACGACCCTTCTTATAATGAAAAAACAAAACCAAAATGTAAGGGAACTTGTCCTTCGAGAAAGAAACAAAGAAACATCACAACAAATCTCAACCTCGTAGGAATAAACAAAGACACCAGAATAACCAAAATAGACCTCATAATGATAGGAAAAATTTTAAAGACATCAAATGCTATTCTTGTGGTAGAAAAGGTCATATTTCAAAATACCGTAGGATTAATAAAAAATTAAATGAACTCTCTCTTGATGACAATACTCTTAACCGGTTAAATAACATATTCATAGAAAATGGTGATACTTCTTCGATGAACTTCTTGAGGAAGAAGGTCTCCAGTTAATGAAATAGATTCCTCTTCCGATTCGATTATGAAGACGCCTCTCCCGAAAAACCCGTTCTAAAATAAACATGTTAACAAAAGAGGAAGAATTTCTCCTTAGCACGCACCGCTGATAAGATTACTGACCCAGAAGCCTAGAAAGAATACTTAGATAGACTTCATTCTTCCCTAAATATTACCTCCAAGCCCAATACTTCTTACAATTTAAAAGACATCTTGAATAGAAACAAAAAACCTCTGTCTAGACCCGTTAATATAAATGACCTCCAAAATGAAATAAAACAACAAAAATTAGAAATTCAAGCCTTGAAAGCAACACAGTTAGATATGAAAAAAGAGATTTATGATATAAAATCTCTCGTCATAAAAGGAAAGACAAAATTAGAAGACCAAAACGAAATCACCAATACATCTGATATTCCAGATCCAGCCTTCCTTATGTTATTAACAGAAATAACATCTAGAAAATGGATAATAAATATTATGATAAAAATCAACAATGAGTTTATTATTGAAACAACATCACTCTTTGATACGGAGCTGATCTCAATTGTATCAAAGAAGAACTTGTTCCAACAATATACTTTGATAAAACTTCCGAATCCCTAAAATCAGCATCATGTGATAAACTTAATATCCAATACAAATTACCGTAAGCCTTAATAATAAAAGATCAAATGTCTTACAAAACATCTTTTCTCTTAGTAAAAAATATGAGGCAACAAGTAATTCTTGGAACACCTTTTATTCAATTAATCCAACATTTTACAGTTACTAATGAAGGCATTGAAACTCATGCTTTAAACAGAAAAATCACTTTTAACTTCGTGACAAAACCACAAAAAAGAAGCCTAAATATTTTACAAGAACATTCTATTTCTGAAATAAATTGCCTCATAAAAGACAAAGAGAACCAGCTTGAATTCTTAAAAGAAGATTTAGAATAATTCTTAAAAGAAGATTTAGAATTCAAAAGAATAGAAGAAAATCTTATAAAATCCAACATCGTAGAAAAAATATCCTTCCTACAAAAACACATAGAAAAAACTATATGCTCTACTCTACCCAATGCCTTTTGGGAAAGGAAGAAGTATATCGTTGATTTACCTTATGAACAAGATTTTTCTGAAATTAAAATACCTACCAAAGCCCGCCCGACACAGATGAATCAAGAAGTTTTGAAATTCTGTCAAGCGGAAATACAAGACCTCTTGAATAAAAAAACTCATAAGAAAAAGCCAATCACCATGGAGTTGTTCTGCTTTTTATGTCAATAAAAATGCCGAACTAGAAAGAGGAGTTCCTGTGTTAGTTATTAATTATAAACCTCTTAATACAGCCCTTAGATGGATAAGATATCCTATACCCAATAAAAAAGATTTGCTAAACCGACTTTGTAGATCAAAATTATTTTCAAAATTTGACATGAAGTCGGATTTTGGCAAATACAAATCTGTGAAAAGGATAAATACAAAACAGCTTTTACTGTCCCTTTTGGTCAATATGAATGGAATGTTATGCCATTCGGTCTCAAAAATGCCCATTCAGAACTCCAAAGAATCATGAATGATATCTTCAATCCTTATTCAGATTACATCATAGTTTATATAGATGATGTTTTAGTTTTTTCCTATAATATAGAACAACATTTCAAACATCTTTCTACTTTCATAAAAATAATTATACAAAATGGTCTAGTAGTCTCTCCCACTAAGATTGCACTATTCCGCACTGACCAAGATTAGATTTCTAGGTCATTACATCCATTTAGGTACTATAACCCCAATAGAAAGATCAATTTCTTTTACCGATAAATTTCCAGATGAGATTAAAGACAAAACTCAATTACAAAGGTTTTTGGGTAGTCTCAATTATATTTTAGATTTCTTCCCCAATATAAATATCCTTTGCAAACCTTTACATCAAAGGCTTCGTAAGGATCCTCCACCCTGGACTTCGGTCCATATAGACATTGTCAAACAAATAAAAATGCATGTAAAAGATATACCATGCTTACACCTTGCTGACCCTTCTGCTTTCAAAATAGTTGAAACAGATGCTTCAGAATTAGGATATGGTGGCATTCTCAAACAGGTCAAAAACAACAAAGAACAAGTTGTTCAGAACATTGGAATTCCACTCAACAAAATTATTCGACAATTAAAAAAGAAATACTTGCTATAGTTTTATCTATATCAGAATTCCAAGGAGATTTATTAAACCAAAAATTTCTCTTACGAATTGATTGCAAATCAGCCAAAGACATTTTACAAAAAGACGTTTTAAATATTGCATCAAAACAGATTTTTGTCGGATGGCAAGCCATACTTTCGTATTTGATTTTGACATTGAATTTATAAATGGTTCTTCAAATTCATTACCTGATTTTCTCACAAGAGAATTTTTACGGGGATACCAATATGCCAAGATCCAAAAAAGACAAAGATAAAGGCAAAGGCAAAGCCACTGCCGAACCCTCCAATACACCACCAAAGCCAAAAGGCTTAACATCCGTCAAGACATGGCTCCAAATGGTAGAAAACAACCAAACATACTTACAGCAAACACCTTTGACAACGGAACCCATATCATTTGAACCCATGCTAGCCTTTAATCAGTTAGCCAACATACTACCAAAAGAAACAATATTGTTACTTGCCCAGTCTTTACAAAACGTAAAGAAAGAGCCATCCAGTGCCATAGAGGTAAGTAACAATCCTTCCCCGCTTGCTACACAAAAACAAGCGGAATAAAAAGAATTTCGAATGAGGTGGTTATTAAGCCACAGCAACCCCTCCTTCTCAAAGATCAAAATTTTTCCCCAAAACATCTTTTCAAAAAAACTGAATGTGGAAGATGGATTCTTCGATAAAGATCCAATCAAATTTGCAGAAAACATATTTCCAAAAAATGGGCTTTTCAAACCTCACAATACAAACAAAACCCTTGCTTATTATGAGCAAATTTTAGTGGAAACAGAATCGGCAAGGTTCACTCACATTGCCGATAAAAACAATACAGAAAATATCCTTTATTCCACTATATCCATCGGTAAAGTCATACACCCCACACTTTGGGAGCCTCACCCCATACACCCAGAAAATTCCAAACCGAGACTAACCCAAAGCCTGCCATACTCCTCCTCATATACATACTGGGACTACCAACAAGCTTGGTGGAACGTCTTTTTCAGACAGAATACAAATTTCCAACACACCTGGTTATTATTCTTCAAAGACAACTTCCCAAGACAAAGCTTACCAAACTGGTTTGACTCCTGGTGGGATCTCTTTGGTCCTTTGGACATAATATTACACCCCACAGTCAAACAAGGATACAAGATTTTCAGTGAACACTTCATACCAACACCTCATGATATAAGGTTCACATGCCTTATGCATTTCTTTATAATATTCAGAATCTCTTGGGTAACAGCATGGGAATTTGAATACAATACATCCAATAAACCGGGTGTACCAGTACTTGTCCGAAAATACAAAACAAAATGGTGGGATGGATTCAGATTTCTTGATCAAGGATCCGAAGCTGCGGTTAAAACATGGCTAAATAGCCAGAAAACCTAAATAATCGCATCCCCATCAAATACATCATTTTTACAGGAAAAATCCATGGCAAGTGCAGCACTTGCAGCAGTCCAAAACAGAGAGGAATACTGCAACATCCTCAGGACGATGCTCTCAGAAGCGGAAGAATCACAATGTGGATCTTCCAAATCTCAATACAGTCAAGATGGATCCTCCCAGTCACATCACAGTGGAAACACTAATGAAGACGACTGCTACAGGATCAATCTGGACAGAGATTAAAATTCAAAGACATCACATGCAGATACTGTTACAAGCGCCATAAAGGCTACACACCGGAGCGTAGTAGACATACACTGTTCATACACTGTTCACTATTCACTTTACACTGTTCACTTAGTACTGTTCACTTTAC
This sequence comes from Eucalyptus lansdowneana, assembly GCA_017140395.1. Taxonomy (NCBI): domain Eukaryota; kingdom Viridiplantae; phylum Streptophyta; class Magnoliopsida; order Myrtales; family Myrtaceae; genus Eucalyptus; species Eucalyptus lansdowneana. The sequence continues at coordinate 24,520,099 of CM029489.1, forward strand.
ACTGTTCAGCACTGTAGCACTTTCACTGTAGTACCCTCTATAAATACACCCACTCGACATAGAAGAAAGGGGCTCGAAATTTTCCAGATTTCTCTCTTCTTCTCTCTCCCTCTCACTTGTAAACCATCCTCTCTTCCATCTCCATCCTCATCTCTTCCATCTCCAAGCTCTCTTACCTTGTATCCCCTGGTTTCAAAGTAAGTTATTTTTCCATATACATAGTTTTATACAGGGTTACCAACTTACATGATAGTTGGTTAACCATTTCTTGTAATACAGACATCAATACTCCCTGGAGTGCGGATTACCGCCCTAGTGGATGACTTGATGCTTTAGTTTCTGCATCCTTCAATACATGTAATTTCAGCTTTTCAGCTTTATATAATACAAGTTCATACCACCTTCATGGTTGGTTTTTGTTTATGCATACTCTTACTTTATATTTTATATATTGCTTTCGGTCTTTACATTATTTTTAATTCTCGCGATTTTATTTAAGTCATTTACTTTCTTGTTCTTATACATTATTTCCTTTTAGATACATCCTTCCCTGTTTTCATATAGATCTATTAATATCTTATACTTCCATGTTCTCTCATATAGTACTCCGATCCTAACCCTTTATGGTATATATATATATATCAACTAAGATCGTTTTATCAGCTTGAGCAAGCATGATCTATATATTTATCAGCTTGAGCGAGCTATGACCATATATTGCAACTTGTGTAAGTAGTGGTGGTATAAGAGGATTGATATATGGCATTGATTTGACGGATAATACTGTTGGTATTGAATTGAGCTGATTGACTAATTGATAGATGGTTTGATTTGAATTGAGTGGGTTGGTTGAGATCATGAACTATACTAACTTGTAGGGATGAACTGAAGCGAGGTAAGTCCTCTATATTGTGTGTGTGCATAGACGGCCATTAGGCATATTTCCTTCCTAGTCGGAGTTTAGGTAGTGAACTTGCTGAGACATTACCTCACCCCGTTGTGGGCTTAACTTTTCAGATCCCTAGTGTGAAGAATCCGGAGCTTAAGGCAAAAAGGTTAAAAGCATGGGTGGCTCAGAAGTTCTTTTTAAAAATAGACCTCCTGTACTTACACCCTAGAGTTGGCCTCTAGATTGTTTGTAAAAGCTGTGTTGATCGATTTGAAATTTATTATCCTGCTTTTCTATACCATGTATGTTATTGTCTGGGAATTTATTTATTCTCTTTCACATGCGCATTAAAATGAAAATGTCGGCGACGCGTCCTAGGACGTTGCAATTTATTCAACCACCAAGGAATGGGCATGCTCTTGAGGATCAAGGCATGACACAATTCGTGGAAAAATCTATGAACGTCAAGTTTCAGGATAATGTGGAGAATCTACTAGATCAGATTCAACTTGAAGAGTCTAAACCCGTTCCAGACTTTACAAAGTCTACTTTCCCTAAAGAGGTTTAGACTTCTGGAGAACAGCAACAAGTAGAACGAGAAGATTCAAATGAAGTAGAGGATTAACGAGACTCTCGGACAAACAGCAACTAGAAGGACAAGTCAAGTCATTTCAAAGAACTCATCATTGGCAACATTGATGAAGGAGTTCACACCAAATCCAAAGGAAGAGAAGAGTCTAGTGCTCTAGCACTTGTTTCTGAGATAGAACCAAAAGGAGTAGACGAAGCCTTATTTGATGAAAGCTAGATAGAAGCTATGTAGGAAGAACTCAGACAATTCAGCATTAACGATGTATGAGAGCTAATTCCAAAACCCAAAGGCAAAATATTATTGGAGCGAAATGGGTTATCAAGAACAAGATGAATGAGAATGGAAGTAAGACTCGTGCCAAAAGGATATACATAGGAAAAATGGAAAGACTATGACGAGACCTATGCACCAGTAGCGAGGTTAGAAGCAATTAGATTATTACTTGCTTTTGCTTATTATAAAAATTTTAGGTTATTCCAGATTGAAGTCATAAGTGCATTTTTAAATGGGTTCATACAAGAAGAAGTCTATGTAGAACAACCACCAAGATTTGAAGATCCAAGAAAGCTAGACTTAGTCTATAGACTGAAAAATGCCTTGTATGAACTGAAGCAAGCACCTCGAGCCTGGTATGAAAGGTTGAGTAAGTTTTTAACTCATAGTGGTTTTGAAAAAGGAAAAGTTGATACTACTTTGTTTATAAAGAGAGAAGGAAAATATTTTCTACTAGTACAAATTTATATAGATGATATTATTTTTGGTTCTCCTAACGAAAGTCTCTGCAAGAAATTTTCAAGATCTATGCAGGATGAATTCGAGATGAGCATGATGGGTGAGTTAACTTTCTTTCTGGGATTGTAAGTCAGACAATTGAAGAAAGGTATATTCATTCACCAAGAAAAATATGCCAAAGATCTCATCAAGAAATTTGGGTTGGAGAATTGCAAGAAGACAGAGACACCAATGTCAAGTTCTTCGAAATTGGACAAGGATGAAGAAAGGAAGAAGGTAGATTAGAAGCCATACAAAAGTATGATCAGTTCACTTCTCTACTTTACTGCTTCTAGACTTGATATTCTATTCAGTGTGTGCATCTGTGCTAGATTTCAGTCTGATCCTAGAGAATCTAATTTAAGTGCTACAAAACGCATCATTAAATAGGTTGCGACTTCTCCAAAGCTGGGTCTATGATATCCAAAAGAATGAGACTTTAGCAGGTTGATTTAGCAAGTTGTAAAGTTGATAGAAAGAGCACATATAGCACTTGTCAACTGTTGGGAAATATGTTGGTATCTTGGTTCTCAAGGAAGCAAAGTACGTAGCATTATCAACGAGAAGCAGAGTATGTTGCTCTTGGGAGTTGTTGCTCTGAAATCCTATGAATAAGACAACAACTAAGAGACTTTGGGATTGAAGAATTATGCACCGAGATTAGATGCGACAACATCAGTGCTATTAATCTCACAAAGAACCCAATTCTTTATTCAAGGGCGAAGCATATAAAGATTCGACATCATTTCACAAGGGATCATGTCCAAAATGGGGAGAATTTGATTCAGTACATTGATTCGAAGAATCAGCTAGCAAACATCTTTAAAAAGTCTCTGGAGAAAAATTTATTTGAGTTTATTCACAACAAGCTAAATATTATTTCTCCTCTGGAGTAAAGTCTGAAGCTGGTCGACTCAGAATTTAAAGAAGCTACTTCGAAGAGAATGTCTCGAATCCGGTATTTTAATTTTTGGAATAAAAATGTATGATTATCTGAATTGTCGCTTGCCTAATTTATTTTTAGAAATTATCATTTCATTAATAATTTTTGGCTATTAATTTTTTGGAAGTTACCTTTTTTAAAATCCGTTCGAAAAGACATTTCTTTTGTGACGTTTCAAATACCTCGTTTCACTCTCTTTATATACCCTCTTGTATTTCTTTTGAGCACATCATTTCAAACCCTAAAATACAGACTCTCTTCTTCCTCGTCTTTTATTCTCAAGTTTGTTCTACAAATTTCCATCTTTTCTTCACTCGAACCTATCTGTGAAATCCTTCAAGCTTGCATCTATTTCTTACCAAAGGAAATCCTCTCGGATTGCTAGTCAAGGTCCAAGAAGCATGCCAAAAGGATTAGTGCATTTCGATCTCACTGAAGAAGTCTCTCCATAGAATTCTGTGCAAAACTCTCCGCAGCACTATCTGCATAATCCTCCGCGCCAACCTCTGGAAGAGGAAGTCGAGCAAGACGCAATTTGTGTCATCTTGAATTTTAGGTTCCGCTTTCAATTGAATGAATCGAACTTTTCATCGACGTGCCTATAGTTCTATTCTCTGAACTGATTACTCACGAGATAACTAGTCTAGCAGATGAAGCCGTTAAGGGATTTTAACGCAATAGACTTGAGAATTCGACCAGGAATCAACTGCTCGACCGTGTTAATTTGCAAAGGTCATTACGGCACAGTTAAAAATCGATCAGAGATTAGAGATAGGTTGATTCAACTAAGATAGGTGATCAAAGTGTGGGTGATTCTAACAGATTGCAAAATTCTCGTCGATCGGCACTATACTAATTTTTCTATCGTTTTCGTACCTTGTGCTTGTACTTGAAACCCCAAGATTTTGACGACAATCGAGAGTTTGTAATGTATCGAAGATGTACATTGTGGCTCGAAATAAATCAACCACGAGTCAATTGTACCAAACAAATTCACAAAATCTACTCGGTAGGCTAGGTCACGCTAAAATCGCGCCAGATTGAAATTAATCGCGAATTCGAATCCGATTTCAAAAATTGAAAGTGCTGTCATGTTACGATTCATTTTAAGAACGTAGATTCATCTTCCTCATTATAGGGCCATTTTTGTCCAGAAATTTCATGGGATTGTTTTTTATCGCGTTTTTGGGATGCAAGTTGGTTTTATTGGCGAGGAAAATTGTCAATTTGGTTGAGGATACCATGGTTGATTTTATAGGGACTAGTTTAGGTCTATTTGGCGAGAAATTGAATCCAATTTGGGGGGAAAATGTTACAAATTAATAGGCCATGGGGGAGAGACTATTGGACCACTTCAATGGCTTCCTAGAGAAGCTTGTGGGCTACATTTTGGCTGAGGATGGGGCAGACAAGGTGGGGGGCCATCTAATGATCAAAGTAGAGGATATTCTGGCCTTAGGAGCCTCCACTTGGGCAACTATCATTTTCTTCTTTTTCAACAGAGTGCTTTCTCCATTAGATGCCATTTTGAGCTCCCAAAGTTGCAGAAAAATCGAGCCAGCCACTCCCTGTTGTCGCATGCCTGTCTGACAGTTACCGCTTGCCGCTCACACGCGTCATGCCCCCTGTGCGAGCCCGCGCCCCTGCCACGTCGTCCTGCCTATTCTATCATCGTGCCGCTCCTCCCAAGCCTCCTCAGGCCATCGTCCGAACTTGCCTCCGCCATCGTTCACCTCTGCCTGCTCTGCCCGCCCGCCCACCTAGTAGCCCGCCTGGCCATTTCTGGCCCAAGCCAATCCTCAAGCCATCTTTCTCAGCCCAAGAGCAAAACTGCAAGCCAGCAAGCCTCTGTAGGCTTCAAAGCCCATTTTAGGACACATCTAAGCCTCGTAGGGTGTCGCCGCTTCAAAGTTTGTCGCCCATCTCCGCGTTGCAGTCATTGTGGACTCATCGAATCGCCAAATCGGTGAGTTGACTCACTAAACTCTGCTTAAGGAGTTAATGATTCTTAAGAGTTGATTAGTTTATGCTAAGTATGGTTTAAGTAGTTAGTTAGAACGGATTAGCGATTTAATTACTCGTTATTGCATGTTAGGTGGTTAGATGGGCTTAATTGGCATCTATATAGGTTGTATTATTTATCTAGATTGGTTCAGAAATTTTTCGGGCTTGTTTCGGTATTTAATTTGGATTTTCCGGCCTAAGTTTCTATTTATGGCATTTAATTGTATTTATGTAATTAATTTTGGTATTTATTTAATTTTTTATTATTTTTCAGAAATTATACCGAAATAGTCGGTGATCGAAATTTCGTGCTGATTTCAATGGTATGCTTGGTTTATTTAATTGAGTGTTGATTTGTGCAAATTGAGTGGAAATTGTAATTTTGGATATTTATCCCAAAAGTGTGGAATTTCGGTATTTAATTGGAAAATACCAAACGTTAGTTTTTAACACTGAAAATTAGTGGGATTTTTTAAAAGAAAGATATTGCGTTTTTGGCTTAGGCCGACTGTGTACCCACACACAATTATTTTATCGGTTATTTTCAATGTGGTAAATTATTAGCTTGTGTGAGTTAAGATCGTTTTATCAGCTTAAGTGAGCACAATCTATATATATATATATATATATATATATATATATATATATATATATATATATATATATATATATATATTTATATTTATACATGTATACATGTATATATTTATACATGTATACATGTATATATATATACATGTATACATGTATATATGTATACATATATGCTATGATCATTTTTATCAACTTGTGTGAGCTAAGATCATTTTATCAAACAGCTTGTGCAAGCACGATTTATATATTTATCAGCTTGATCGAGTTATCTATCTATCTATATCGGCTTGAGCGAGCTATGACCATATATTGCAGCTTGTGTGAGCAGTGGTGGTATCAAGGGGATTGGTATATGATATTGAATTGATAGATAGTACTGTTGGTATCGAATTAGCTGATTGACTGATTAAACGATGCTTTGATTCGAATTAAGTGGATTGGTTGAAATCATGAACTGTATTGACTTGCAGGAAGGAATTGAGGCGAGATAAATCCTCTGTCTCGTGAGTGTGCATAGGCAGCCTTTAGGCACATTTCCTTTCTAGTCAGAGTTTAGGAGGTGAACTTACTGAGACATCGTCTCACCTCGTCGTGGGCTAATATTTTTAGGTCCTTAGATGGCAGTTCCTCCTGAACATTTTGGCCAGCCTAGAAAGGTCACCAAACAGGTCTCTCTGATTCCTCTTCCTGGGGGCCAAGGAGCTTAGGTCTACGAACTCATGAGATCCATTGTATGGGTTGATCCGGGTCTAACCTAAAGGGTACCCCATCAATTCAGATCGTCGTATCATTGCGGGCGAGATGGACCTAGAGAAGGTCCCCTACCGGAGTCTAAGATCCCTATGTCGATGTTAGAGATCGCTTTTGGCGAGGGTACAGCTGACCCTCTTGGTGGTGCAGTGGTGGACCCGAGTCCCAAGGAGACCCTAGAGTCTTCGGCTGAGGGTTCGAACGCTTAGAGGACTTGTAGCCCTTCTGCCTTTGTAAACCTGTGAATATAGACTAGTATTGTGAATGACCTAGTCTACTATGTATAAAGGTGTGTTGTGGTTTTCAAAATCGTGGCCCTGCTCTTTTATCACATCTTTGTGTTGTCTGTGGATTTATTTATTCGCCTCCGCATGTGCATTAAAATGAATTGGTCGTCGACATGTCTTGGGACATTACAATTTAATCGACCACCGAGGGATGGGCACGCGCTCGAGGATCGGGGCATGACACAGTTCCTCTCCGAACTTAGACACCTAGGTTCTTTATAAGCATTACACTTATTTGAAGCAGTGTGGTACTCCTATGATGTTTATCACTGATTTTCTAAGAGGACACGAGTATAGAAACAAGACTTTGTTCTTAAGAACAATGAAACAGTTGGGTATGGCACCGAAAGGGTTGACAGACAAAGTCTTTCTTTATTTTCCCTCAGACCCTAGGTTCAATTCTAAGCATCCTAAAAACAAGGATGATTATGAGCGGTTTTATTCAAATTTCAAACCCATAATGGGTGTTGCTGCTGATGTTCCTGGAGAGAGAGTGAGATTGTTTCATTCTAAGGAGCACAAAAGGGTTTACACCCAAATGTTGAAGAGAGGGGTGATGAACCCTCGAACTGTCAATTTTGACTTCTTAAAATTGATTAAGGTTAACTTGAGGGAAAAGTTAGCCGTCCTTCAACTCGAGAATTTCTGTTCTGAGACTGCTACTGCATATCCAGAATTGGCAGCATTTTCCTATTCGAATCTATCTTTTCTTGACTAGAATCGAATCTAGTTTACTGTGAGTAATAAAGACTATGTGGTGGATGTTGACATTCTAGCAAACATTCTTTGGGTAGAAAGGAGTGTTTTTCATCCAATCAGTGTCTTCGTAGGACAAGCCACCGAGTTTCTTGTAAATGATAGATTACTAGAAGGAGGCATCACATATTCTAGACTGCCAGCCTCAAATGTTCTATTGCATAAAATTGTCATTAATTGCATCAGACCAAAGGCTCCATCAAAAATAGATGTTTCCAGATTCAAAGCAAGACTCGTGTTTGCCATTTGCAATGGGATGAGATTTTCACTCCCTCATACTATTCTGATGCACGTGTATAAGACTGTTATGAAGGACAAATGGCAATTGCCTTATTCTGAGCTAGTTACAAAGTTGTTTAGACATTTTCAGATCTAGTTTCTCACCTCACTTTGCTCTCGAACTGTTGCTCCTATGGTGATAGGACTGAAGATGGTTTTGAAGATGAGGTTGAACGATCTGAAAAAGGCTATTGAGCTCTTGAAGAAGGAGTCATCAAGCAAAACCATGGAAGATTCTGTTGGAAGAAAGAGGAAAGGCAAGGAAGTTGTGCATGAACTTGTGAAGAAGAGTAGATCACTTATCCTACAGGACGAAGAGGATGAAGATGATCTTGCAATTTCTGCCATTGCCTTAAAGAATCTTCAAGGTTTTGTTGGTTCTCAGAAACCAATGGAAAGAGAGTAAGGAGACAAAGAAGAAATAAAGCAAGAAAAAGAAGTAGAAACAGAGAAGGAAGAAGCAGAAAGAGAAGAAGAAGCAAGAGTTGAAGAAGAAAAAGGTCATTCTAAAAAGAAGGGTGAGGATGACTCTTATGAAGAGACAGTTGCAGTATCTTTATCTGAGGATTCAAAAGCAACTAGGAGTGGACCAGTTGGAGTACGTACAGAGAAAGAACATCACTCTCATTCTGAAAACGAGAAGACACAAGAAGAAGGAATCACTTCTCCACCTGTAGGCACAGAAACAGGGGGAGCTGTTGAGAAAATAGGGACTTCTTCTCCTCATTTCGTAAGTGATGGCATGAGTCGATCTCTTGCAGACCCAGAAGATGTTTATGCTTCTCAATATCCTAAAGCTGACATTGAAGAATCTACTCCGAGTCATGGTGCTAGACAAGCTAATGTTCCCTCATCTCTCGATTCTCCTCGAATTCAATTCGCTAAAGCTAGTGTGTAGACTGAACCGAATGCTGACTATCCAAGGATGATAGAACTCATTTTGGAAGTTAAAGCTCAACAATACGCCATGGAGATTGAGATTCAGCAACTTTACACTGCCTTGAGATCCTCTTTTGATTTTCACACTAGAAAAGTACAGTCCTTAGACACTCAGGTACATACTTTGAATCAACAAGTCTCTTAGACTATGGCCAAGAATGATCAAACTGTTTAGATTCTCAAGACTGTTCAGACTCAAGTCGAGAATGTTCATTGCTAATGCCAGAAGGTTGAAGAGGTAGTGTAGTCCATGGGGGATTTCTAACTAGTTCAACTTCCTCAACAACCTTGATTCCATTTATCTCTTTTATATTTTAACTTTCTCCACTTTTTGTTGTTGACAAAAAGGGGGAGAATGAGTGCAGATTTGAACATTTATAACTTGAACCTTTGAACTTAACTTTTTGCATATTTGATTTGAATTTGTTTGATGTTTTGAACACTTATATTCTGCATTATGATAGTTTATGGATGTGGATGTTTAAATCTTGATGTGTGTCTAATTTTTTTCAAGATTAACATGTTTTCTGTGGTTGTAGAATCGATGCTACCCAGATCCTTTATAAGATATCATGTACTTGCTAAGAGTTGTTTTGTAGGTTATAAATCTTTAAATCTACAGGAAAGTTTCGTCACCATCAAAAGAGGGAAAGATTGTTGGAGAAAACTCCTTTAATGTTTTGAAGATGACAAAACTTATCTACATTCTGTTCTGAAGATTTCCAATCTTCTACGTCAAAGTTTGAAGACTCCTAGACTTTTGTGTCAAAATCTGTTTTACATCAAGAGCCTACCGACTCTGACAAATTTTAGACTGAACACAAGTGAAGAATGAAGACTTATCCAGACGCAAGATTATCTTTCTTTCTTCAAGGGTTCAGTTCGTATGGATTATATATGGTCTTCTGGTTGGACATATCACCTACGAGATTAATTATTTTTATTGGAATCAATTTAGATACGTCAAATCTTTTCGGAAGGCAAGTAAATTTGGAAAGAATCTACTTATGGAAACCAAGATCCTCATTGTATGGGCGAATATGATTGACGGGCTTTAATCACAATCTTCAAATGGCTCGAGATCTCCTTGATTGATTCTGTCCAACGGGTTGACTGGAAGAATTCCTTTGGAAAGTGCCAACGGTCGAGAAGGCATGAAGGAGTATTTAAGGAGGACTCTCTAGTTGTTCGATAGAGTGCGTGAAAGAGAAATTCCAAAGTCTTAAGCCTCCCATTCTCTTGTTACTTCTTACACTGAGCTCAAAGTTGTACTCTAAAGCGAGAGACGTATAGTGTGACTTCGTGAGAGAGCAGTAAAGACTCTTCATTGTGAAGTTGAGATCACAGATTGTAAATTCTCTTTTGATTCTTAGTGGAAACCAGCCAGGAGGCTATCAGCGTGGGAGAGTGGACGTAGACTTGATCTAAGCCGAACCACTATAAATTATGTGTTCTTATTCTCTTCCCTAAACTCCTTTACTTTATTTGTAATTCTGTTTATAGTTAAAGTATGAACTCACTTAAAGTCTATTGTTCTTCAGATTCAGTTTCAAAAGCAAAATATTTTTGTTACTCTTTGCGAAAATTGTTTTCACACCTATTCACCCCCTCTCTATTCACCCCCCTCTAGGTGTTCATACTAGCACTTACACTCAATTCCTTTAGGCATGCGCTCTATGAGGTAACACTCTTATACGTCCAGATGCGTTAGCTTCTTCAAAGATGCTATATCCTCAGGAAACTTCTCCAAATTATGGCATGCTCGAAGGTCAAGAATCTCCAGGCTAACTAGTTCAACAATAGAATCAAGAAGAGCTGTGATCCTAGAAATTCCTCGAAGGCTTAGGAACTTCAAATGCTTATGATGAACCCCAAGATCATCCAAGAATTTCTGATCATCAACTTCAATATGATAATTTGGCGAGTGCTGCCATCGTCCTAGTTGAAGGACTGCCAATTGTTTCTTGTTTGAAAGCAAATGGGATTGGAGGCTAATGTATTGCTAATTGACATTGAACATCGTGTGTACATCTTCATCTTTGGCCAGACCTCTATATAGCGGACCGTCTTTTCCACCGACTATTAAGCGCAAGTGGCTGCTGCTTAAATTTTTGAGATCCTCACAAGAAGTTTTATCCTTCGACTCAAAATAGAAGAGCCCTGCTTCCGGTGCCTCCAAGATAAGCATGTAACAGATCAATGGATGCATTTTACATCTATTCATGAGAGGGCTTGGATTGTTATCGTCGGCCTTGTTGTAGGAGCTCATTGTAGACTTCTTGACCTTCTTGCTCTGCCGACTTATCTTCTTTTTGGAAAACTAAGTCCTGTCCTATCCACCAATATATTAGAGGCGGAACTTCCCTTTGATTCTATCGATGTTTCGAGGATGATTTCACCTTCTTGTAATCTTGCACAAGGTCCTCCAACGTGACGAGCTTGTCTTCAGACGAGTGGGTATTCATTTCGTTGCGTATAGCCTGCACGATCTCTTCCCAAGATTGCACTTTAGTCTTGTCTTCAGTGTCACCAAACATGGATTTATACAGAAACTTTTCTATTATGACGATGAAATGATCTATCTAGGAATAGGATTCAAAATATTGTCACACCCCGAATTCTAGCATAAAAGGGGATGACACTACCGAAGGACGTAGCCTCAACCACCAAAATTCAACTCCCAAAAGTTTCCATAGTAACACTCTTGCTTTAAAGCCTACAAAGCAATTGATCTGAAAAGAATGAGAAAGAGATGAGTGAGCAACCACAACTCAGTGAGTAATTAATCTCTTTTATGCATAGTCAAGCATTACTAGAAAATTCATGATCGAACTCGATAATATACATAACAAATCATGTATGACTTGTTTCATTTCAACAAGCTTTACACAATTCGGAAAATACTCACCTAAATCATCATAAACATGAATGATCAAAACCACACGTCAATAGTCTAATTCATTAATTCATCTCATATCAAAACACACTTCAATGTTCCATTCAACAACCAATCTTTTGCTTAATATCATACCATGGTTATAATATAACACCTAGTGACAAATCAATGGCAAGGTCTTCACTTAGAAATCTGGTGACTCGGTTCAAAAGAATATCCTAAACCAATATGTATACCCACAAAAATATTGAGCATCAAACTCACATCTTCCAATACCAATAATCAAATCCAAAATCAATTTGCAATTGATTTCACAAAACAAAACACATATTCTTTCTAAATTTCGTTCATAAAGCTGAACACATTTCACAATATATTTTTTGCATCATTTCAGAATTCTTCATAAATCAATATTCACAAATCAATATGTATAATCTTTTGAGATAGCACCACTCACCTGGAATGCCTATGACAAATCATCGGAGAATACTTGAACTATGTATAATCTTTTGAGATACCACCACTCACCTGGAATGCCTATGACAAATCATTGAAGAATATTTGAACCATTTGAACTCGCAATCCTACTAAATAAGTGAGACACGACATTAAAATTGAGTAAAACACTACATCAATTACGATTTGACTAAACTAAGCTTAAATGCTAATAAAACAACTAAAAGATGCTCACAAATCACTTGTTCAAAGCAATTATTTAGAGCCGTTCGCAACATGGGACTTGAGTGCATAACTTGATCGTGCCATAACTCTCTCATCTAAATCCGTTCCAAATGAACTTACAGTTAAAAGAAAGATCTTTCCAAACACTAGAACACCCATAAATTGGCAGACCTAAAATTTAGCCAAAAATCAACAAATTTTTGCTCAAAAGTTGCTGAACGTCTGCTGTTCACCGTGCGTGGAAATGTGGAAAATTCTTTTTCTGGGACAAATCATAAGCTCAAATCAAATTCTGTAAAATACTATAACTCCACATCATCTTAAATTATCAAAATCACATAATTTCTCGTTTAACAACTCCAAAATCGGACTTTGCAACTCAAATTTCATTTGATTCCGACTTTAAGTCTTAATTCCAAAAACTATTCCGATTACAAGTACGAAAGGCTTGAATCCTTACCGGCGTCGCAATTCAGAGTTGAGTTGGCTTGTTGGAATATACAGATCGTGTACATAGAATCCCTTTCTTCCATTTTCCTCTTCTTCTTTCTCTGTTTCCTTTCTTTCCACTCTCTTTTCTCTTTCCTTCCCGTGCATGTGCTTTTCCCTCTAATAGCTGAACATCCACTTATCTTTTCATTTTCTTTTGCCTCTCTTTTCGGTTTCTGGACCCATTCTTTGACTAAGTCAAGAAAGCAATTCTTACAAATACGGTGACCAATATTTAAATACTAATAAACTGCCGATGTAAGCAGTAGATCGAGAAATCACAATGCGATAGGCTGACATAGCATATATTTTTATTCCGAAAGTCAATTAAAAGTTGACACGTGTCCATGCCATGGCAAGTAAATAAACAATAAAAAATTAACTTAGGTGGTTCCTCCCTCATTTTCCTCCTCCGTCTACTGCCATCTACCTCGTTCGGTACCCGGTGGAGTCACCAGCTGCATCCGAGCCAACCACTACTGCTTATGGAATGAGCCGTCGCTCACGGCCTTCGATACATAAAGCACTGTTCCGTCCACAATATGAAACATCATCTGTTGTTCTTTCTCTATTCAGAATGAAGCTTCCTCGGTGGGGAAGAGAGAGAAACAAGTCATTGAGCTCAAGAGCGAGACCCATGGCAAACATAATCGGCCCAAGCAACAAGCAATAACAGGTCGGAGCAGAAAGAGTGTTTTCCCATCTAGGTCTCGCTCAGGTCACTAACATGTGGTCGGAGCCTTCATTTACGTATCGGATTGGGGACAAAAATATAAACTTTGAGTGAGCGAGAGAGTGGACCGATGTTGGGTTGAGTTTGGATCGAGAGAGAAGGGTGAATACGAGATAAGATGATGGAGATCTGGAGGAACTCATTGATCTTCATCTCTAGGCAAGCTTTAAATCTGAGGCAATGGCTTGTCCATGGAAGGCCACGGGCGACAATTAGTTTCCAAAATTTGAACGCAAAGAGTCATGCTGCTAAAAGACAAAATAAGGGGCATGTTATGAAATACATGAATGGATATTCATTATATTCATCTTATCTAATGTACTTATAATGATACGTTTATATCATACATTATAAGTACATCTCACTATACAATGAATGTTCATCTCCCTATCCAATACATGTATTATTCGATACATTGATATTAATGATAAGTACATTCTTGTTTTCTTATAAATAGGAGCTTAGTTTTTGTCATAGACATACTAATGACAACAGTGATATATCGGAAAAAAAATTCTATTCTCTGGCTTTTTCTATTATCTTTGGTGTTTACCTGCTTTCTCTTCTCAATCTCTTTATTCTCTCTATTATATATTTGCAACGCAATATTTTACAACACGTTATTAGCACGAAGATCTACCAACTGAGTAAGTAATTTTTGCAAGGTAGATGTTCTTTTTATTAATTAACTTATACTTTATGTTCTCCTATCAATTCTTCATTCTTATTTTTCATACCATTGAATCGACCTAGACTTAGGATCAGGGAAGGAGAAAGTGGAGGTGATTGTGGTGGATCTGGCGAGGTTTGGGATGTAGTACTGAACTCTGGTGGTGGGGGTGGTGCATAAGACACCATGAACTGGTATTTATCACACTCACCAAGAGTATCTACGGAGGAATCTCCGTCTAGGTACCTTTGGTACATCTTATCCTTGGACTTTTTCCGTACAAATTCTGAGTCTGTTGACTGGAAAGGCTTGTTATGCTGGTGTAACTTTTCATAGTTGGTGATCCAAGTCTCTGGAAGGAGCTTGGCCAACGTATCCTTTGGGATCTGTCTGGGAACATGGATGCAGGACGCCTGGTCATTTTGCATGGAAATGAACAACGCATCTTCATTACCATTGTTGAAGTTGAGGTCGAGAGCATGGTTCTGAACTGGATAAACCACCTGGTAATGTAGGGTTGCAGCTACAGATTCAGCCGTTTGAGGGGCTCCAGTGAGCTGTACTTGAACTTTCAAAAAAGAGAGAAGTTGGGGGTCTAAAAGAGCGATGTTGAAGTTTGGATAGAGGGTCACAAAGACTGTTTCGGCATTTAGAGTGGTTTGAACAGTACCGATGCAAGCATGCTGGTATTGTAAAAACCTGGTGTCTAACAACGCGATTCTGGCCACTACTGGCAAGCCTTTACGACCATGGAAGGTGAGAGCAAGACGAACAGCTCCATAGTGGACATGAGAATATCCTTTTGTTGGACCCATTGTCGGGAAATTTGGAGGGATCGAAGAGTAACAAAGTACTCCTTTTCGATGCGGGGATGGGATGCTTTGGTCGAATTTGGAGGACCGAACGTACTCCTTTACTTGCTTCGGTCTGGTGAATAAGTTGACGAATGGAGCGGATAGGTGAGAATGATGAGGTGGGTTTAGCAAAAGCTGAATAGGGATTCATAAGAGGAAGCTGAGTTTCTGAGATCTTGGTTTCATCACTAAGAGAGACCTCGTAAAGATAATCTATCTTAGAAGCATTGGAAACACGAAATTCTAAGAGAGCTGAGGATGAAGAAGAAGGAGCAAGAAA
Organism: Eucalyptus lansdowneana; assembly: GCA_017140395.1. Taxonomy (NCBI): domain Eukaryota; kingdom Viridiplantae; phylum Streptophyta; class Magnoliopsida; order Myrtales; family Myrtaceae; genus Eucalyptus; species Eucalyptus lansdowneana. The sequence continues at coordinate 24,535,506 of CM029489.1, forward strand.
AATGGGTGCTTCGAGAATTTCTGGATCTGTCATGGTGTGTGAAGATCTTCTCAGCACTGGATTCACCTATCAAGCGCATGGAATGGATAATATCAAAAACGAAACCAGGGCTCTGATACCATTGAATGGACCTAGACTTAGGATCAGGGAAGGAGAGTAAATTTCCTGTAGGTATGCATCCCACATTGGGCGAACAACTCCCGTTCAAGCCCTTCAGGGACAGCCTTTTAGCAGAAAACCACTCAGCCCTTTAATCCAGAGCCTAGAGACACTCAGAAGATGCCAGGATGGAAACGTTTCTAATCTACCCAAGCTGCATTTCTCGAAGGATCCTACCAGGCTGGAGAAGAAGAGAGATTTAGAAAGCCATAGAGGTTTTTCACAAAGCACACTCTTTACTTCAGGGGACTTTGCCCAAAACGATACAACAACAATGCCTTATATAGGCAAATAAAGGGAAACAAGGACATACAGGGACCAACTCACGGGTCCAGAAACAAACAGAGGCACCGGAAACTTCCGGGAGGGAATTATTCGCACACTATGAACGAATGGCGTACGTGAACAGTACATTCCCTAGCCTAGTGCTACAGTAAAAGTGAACAGTACTTTGCTACAGTGAATTTGTACGGACTCAACGATCTCGTCCGTCACGGGCATTGTAGCTACATACTGAGTCGTCATCCGAACTGTCTTCTAGGAGATGTGCCTCATATTTCTGCTGGAGAGCTTCAAGATCTTGGGGTGAAAGAATCTGGTTTATCCTCTGAGATGAGGATGCTTCATGTGCCCAATGGGATGCTTCTTCTTCTGCCCAGTTTGTATTTTCACTTGTAGTGTTGGCAGGAATGCTTGGCATACTTGGCTGGGGCCAATTGGATGGTTGTGCATAAAAAGATGTGTCCATGTTTTGGAATGAGGACGAAGATCCCTGTTCGTAGGGATTCTGGGACAGAGGACCTCCAAAGCGTGCATAGGGGTCCTGAGTGGACTGGACAATGTCATCTTGGCTTGTCATTTCATGTTCCTGGGATGATGCAGCCTATCTGTATTGTCCTAGTGCTTCCTTAGCTTCTGGTGCTAGGTCATAATGATCCCACGTAGTGGGTGCATTATTCCAGACATCTTCGGGAATGGTCTTGTTTTCCTGGCATAGGATTCTCTGGAGTTCTTTGTATTCATGTTCACAAAATCTAATAGATCTTGGATAAGATCTGTGAATCCGGGCTTCTCGGTTGTTCGAGTGAGGTTTATAGGCTGTGGTTCCTATTTCGAGTGGTGCATCGAGAATACCGCCATTATTTCTAAAAAAATTCCATGGACGTCTAAAAAACAGGATGGTGTGAACTTCAGGATTTGGTGTCATGGTTCTCAGTTCTCTTTCCAAGTCTTGTTTCCAGCATATAGGATGATAGAACCAGTTTAGAAAATCTAAAAGATTTCTATCACATTCTTTTTCGACGTTTCTTCCGAGCATGAATATCCTGGTTAGATTAGCAATGAATTTTCTTGTGGGGATTTCAATGGCTATTAAGTACTTATTGGTTAAGTACCATAACAACGTTTCAAGTTGATCAGGGAAATCATCCTCCTTCCAAATAAGAGGATGGATAAAAGGATAATTCAAATTTAACCCGAAAGGATAAAGAATCGAACCTCCATTGAATCTGAAAAGGTCTGCGTGGCATTGCCACATGAGGTTCTCCATGTTCTCAGTAAGGTTGTCATTCTGGATTTGCTGAATAATCTCCTGGGGATATGCCTAGCTTGGCGAGTCTTTAATTTTCTCAATTTTGTATTTGACGCCATGATGGAGCATATGAAAAGCAGGCCTCTTGATGTACATGTTGATCTCGGCCGGTGCTTTGGGTCTTGACAAAAAGTCAGCAAGGACATTCTTTTTCCCAGGAATATGTTTGGTTTCAAAAGAGTATTTTGAAAACCATTCAGCCCATCGGCGATTGAGGGTTTGGAATCATTTCGTTTAAACTTGGTCATCTGAGGGAAAGATGCCATGTCTAGTTCGACCAGAAAGTGATGGCCGATAAGATGAAATTCAAACCTTTTAATTCCATTTTTGACTGCTAGGATTTCTTTAAAAGTGGAATGGTAATGCATTTCAGCCTGGGAAAACTTTCCACTTTTGTGGGCACAAACATGTTTCTTACCATCAATTTCTTCGAATAGGACGGCTGCCCAGTATTCATCACTGGCGTCAGTTTGAAGAATTCTTTTGCCTGTTGATGGTATTTGTAATGGTGGGAGATTCTGCATAATCTCCTTAAGTTCAGCAACTGCTTTGGTCTGGGTTTTTCCCCAGGGTGGGGAATTCTTCTTCAGCATAGATTGCAAAGGAATCAACGGCTTTGCAATGTGTGGGACAAAAACCCGAGATAATTAATTATCCTAAGAAATTGCTGAACTGTTTTGTTGTGAAGTTATCTTCGGAAACTTCAGCGGTTCTTGAGCAATATGTGGCCCTGGATAGTATGTACCTTTGTTGAGGTGCATACCAAGAAATTCAATTTCTGTTTGGACTATATTCATTTTCCTTTGAGAAAGCATAATGCCATGCTTTTTCACGATTTCTGCAAATTTCTCAAGGAGTTGGCAGTGGCTTTGTTCATCAGGACTGTAGAGCAAAATATCATCGACATATACTGCTGCAATTGACAAAATGGGTTGGAAAATGCGACACATGGCCTTTTGGAAAAGGGATGGGGCAACCTTTAAGCCAAAAGGAAGAACTTTCCACTAGAAGTGCTGATTTGGGATACAGAATCCTGTTTTGGTTCTGTCTTCAGGATGAATACCCAATTGCCAAAATCCGGCTTTGAGGTCAAATTTGGAGTAGATATGGGCCTTAGTTAAACCACTAAAGAGGGAATCTCTGGATGGTAAAGGGAACTTATCATCTTGGAGAAAAAGATTAAGAGGTTGGTAGTTAATTACCAGTCTCATTTTTCCTCGTCGCTCGGCACGCTTATTGACATAAAAGGCTTCACAAGCCCATTGAGAATCAGAAACTTCAATAAGGCCTTATTGCAATAATTCTGAGCATTCCCTTTGAGCTAAAGCCAAGTGTTCCGGCTTCATTCCCGCATGACTCGCCTTTGTTGGGTTGATATCTTCATTTTTTTTTAAGGGGAGGCGAACAAAGAATTCTGGATTTTCCCATAAAGGATGAGAACATTTTTGAGAGAATTCTGAGTGGGATTCCGAACAAGATTCTAACAGCTTTTGCATGATTGGATCTAACAAACTCATTTGGATGGAAAAGAGTCTCTGAATATCAACAAACTCAGAGAATGATTTTTGTATCTAAGACCCTTTCCAGGGATAATGCGGAGTTGAGAGATTTGAGTCATGATGTCCCACCCAATTAGTAAATCTTTATTGGGGAGGTTTGATCCAAAGATTTTTGCCTTTATGGAGCATTGGGGGAAGAACTGGACAGTAACTGGAGTGGTTCTGACACTTTTGGAGAAAGTATCTCCAGAAGCAGAATTGAAGTATCGGGTATGGGGAGTCCAATACTCTTCAGGCAGAACTTTAGTGTCCAGAATGGAGCAACTTGCTCCGGTATCAATGAGAGCAATAACATTGATAGGTTTTGCGAACTTTGAAGTGAAGATTTTTACAGGGAAATGGGGACAGTGAGTTTGACTTGAGAATATGTCAGGATTTGGTTCTGAGGATGTGGGGGATATGTGAAAAATGTCTTCAGATTCTGACTCGTCAGAATCGGTCTCATTGGAGGATTGGTAGAAGGGGATAACACAAAGGGTTTGCTCTATTGGTTCTTCATCGGCAGAGAACAAGGATTCAATGTCATCATTTTCAAGGGACATACCTATTTCATTTTCAATCAGATGATTCTGACCTTTTTTCGCCTGAGGACAATTTTTGGCAAAATTTCCTTTCTTGTTGCAAATGTAGCAGCGGCTTGATTTCTTATGGCTTGTGGTCCTTTCTCTTGCGTAGGTATCGCCATTTCTTCTTTTTCCGGAAATGCTTGGATCCATGCTTGGATTTTTTAATCGAGTACTTCTTGTAGTGCTTTTTCTTCCGGGAATAATGGCCACAAGTACCATCACAATCCTGTCTGGAGCATTTGATTTTTAACTTCTCATGAGAACAGGCTGATTCAAGACGCTTGTCATCTGTGATGTATGTTTGGACCATTCGACGCTTTAAGCATAAATCTTCAAGGCATAAATGGACTTCTTGCTGAATTTCTCCCATGGGAACGTCTTGTATCCTTCTTTGCTTTCCAAAGAAAGATCGTTCAACCATCTGTGATAGTTCTCTAGGGATAGAAGTGATGAAGACATGCTTTAGATTTGGATCTGCGCCAATTGGTAGAAGAGCTGAAGCATTAATCGATAATGCTTATCAAGATGCCTTTTCTGAAGGGAGCAGCATCTTCTTTCGAAGAATTTCAAATCTAAAAGTATCATCCTGCTCCCGAAGTGGCGGTGGATATTTAGAAATCCTTTTAATTAATTTAATGATTGATTTTTGTAAGGATTATGGCATATATTGAAAAGCCCAAATTCCACATCCTGGAAGTGAGTGGAAAGAATTATTTATCTTCATACCTTAACATGGAAATGCACCTCCGAGGGTAAGGTCTCGCTAATGCAATCACAAAGGACGAAACCTCAAATGCAAAAGATAAAGCAAATGCATTGATTTTTATTCACTGTCATTTGCATGAAAGCCTGCAAACTCAATATTTATACATTCGAGACCCTCAGATCTTGTGGAGGAGGTTGAAGGATAGGTATGATCATACCAAGACTGTTATCCTCCCTCAAGCACAATATGATTGGCAAAATCTCAGATTGCAAGATTTTAAATCAGTGTTGTCACGCCCCGATCCTCCGAGCACGTGCCCATCCCTCCTTGGTCGATTAATAGCGACGTCCTAAAACGCATCGCTGACCCATTCGTTTTAATACGCATGCAGAAGTAGATAAATAATCCCCAGACAATAACACAATGGGATAGAAAAGTAGGGCCATAAATTTTTCGAACTGAAACACAACCACACTTATATATATATATATATCTGTGTGTGTGTGTGTACATAGCAAACCATGTCATGTCATATATAATACATGACAGTTCAAGAAAACAAGTCTAAAAGCAGGGGTGGGGTTTCACAACTCTACGGGTCCTCATCCTCCTTGTCATCTTCAATTTCACCTTCCTCTACACTCCAATTAGAGCCTACAGCAGATTGCATCGAGGACTCTGGAACTTCAAGGGCAAGGCCCACCACGTCTATTACTGAACCTCTGGGAGGATCTACTGTACCCTTTCAAAAAAGCAACCTCCAGAATATACAAAGGAATTTTAAACTCTAGAATAGGACCCTCTCTCTAGGCAACCTAAGCCTGGCGATACCACGACCTATATCGGTGGGGCACCTTGTGGGTGAGACCCGCATCAATCTAGACTATGGACCTCAACAACTCATAGGTCTAGCCCCTAGGGCTCCCATGATACGGAATGTAAGATGTCTTCTTCATAACATTCTTAGGTCGTCCAAAAAACTCAGGAGCTACCATCTAAGGACCTGAAATGTTATCCCACAATAGGGTGAGACGACGTCTCAGCGAGTTCTACCCCTAAGACCCGACTAGGAAGAAAATACGCCCTGAGGGCTACCTAAGCACAATCATGAGTTAGAGGACTTACCTTGGCCTCAATTTCCTTCCTGCAAGTCAGTATAATTTTTAATTCATCGAATCACCTGAACGAACCAATTCATCACATCGGATCGAATTATCAATCAATCGACTCAGTCGATTCCATGTCATCATAATCATTCCCCAGTCATCTTAACCAATACTATCTATAAAGTCCTATCATAAGCCAAGACTGCTCGCTCTAGCTGATATATAGATAGAATAGCTCACCAGAGGCTGCCCCAATTATACTCATATAGTATACTATTTATACTCACCAGAAGTTACCATAATTATACTCATATAGTATACTATTTATGCTGCTAGACCAGAATTTGCAGGTTGATATAGATCATCTTAATCATTTAACCATTTTGCCATTTTTATCATACTTGATAAAAATACTCGTATGTTGGTACATAGTCGGCCTTAGCCAAAATAAAATATTTTCACCTTTGAACAACTCATTAGATTTAGCAGTCCCAATATATATTTTTGTGCTGTAAACCGACGCTCGGTAATTTTCCAGCTAATTACCAAATTAATAATTTTTGGGATAAATACCTCTAACCACAAATCACATACAATTAGCACAAATTAAAACTCAATTAAATAAACAAATCACACCACTTTGCAATTAACATAAAATTCTGGTCACTGACTATCCCGGTTTAATTTATGGAAAATAATTTATTAATTAAATAATTACGAAAAAAATTAAATAATGTCAATAAATACAACTTAGGCCCGTAAAGCCTAATTGGAAGCCGAGACAAGCACATAAAATTTCTAAAATACTCTAGATAAATACTAGAGTGTGTCTAGACCCTAACTATACTACTATAACCACCTAACATGCAATAACAATTAATGAAATTGCTAATTTAAACTAACTATCCACATAAACCATGCTTAACCTAAACTAATCAACCCTGAAATGTCATTAACCTACTAAGCGAGGATTAGTAAGTTAAACACACTTGTTTGACGATCCGCTTGGATCAAACTGATGAGGACATAGCAAGGGGCAAGAAACTCCAAAGTGGGACCAACTTTCGGGGTCGAGAAGACATTGAAAACGGGCCTGACAATAGCTAAAAAATCCACTAGTTTCTGCTCTGTTCGGTGGCTGAAACAGCTGGGTGGAGGCTCGGTTGATGCGAGGATGGACCGAGACAGGCTAAACTAGGTCCAAGCGGGGCTGGATGGCACTTCACAGGGGCAGAGGGAGCTCCGACGACGGCAAAACGAGCTCAAGTAGCTCCAGGGACCTTTTAGGCACATGGCGGAAGCGGAATTGCAGGCTGGAAGGTGCGGGGTTGGCGCAGGAGCAAGCAAACACGCAGGGGTAACGAGTGGCGAGCGAAGGCAGTCCGGTGGCTAGCTTGGCTACTCCGGCGGCTTGTGTGACATCCCAAATTTTGAATTTTGTTTTCCATTGAATAAATCTGGCATTCCATCGATGCGCCTATAGGACTGTTATTAGAGCCGATCACTCTCGAGATAACTAGACTATATAGGAAAGCTATTAAGGAATTTTAAGGTAATAAACTTGAGAATTCGACCAAGAATTAGCTACTCAACTATGCTCATCTTTAGAGGCCATTACGGCACAGTTAAAAATCGATTTGAGATCAAAGATAGGTCCGTTCAACTGAGATGTGTGGCTAATCATGCGTGACACCACTAAATTGGAAAATTCTCATCAGCCGGCGTTAGACTGATTTTTCTGTTGTTCTGATACCCTGTATCCGTATTTGAATACTCGAGACTTTCACGACAATCGAGAGTCACCAATGTGTCGAATGGGTCATTGTGGCTCGAAGAAAATCGACCACAGGTCATTTGCACTAAAAATTTCTAAAAGCTACCCGGTAGCCTAAGTCACGCTAAAAACCCGCTAGAGTGAAATTAATCACAAATTTGAATATGATTTCAGAAATTGAAAGTTCTGTTATGTCACAAATCATTTTAGGAGCGTTGAATCAGTCTCATAAGCTTTTTCTGCAAGCCAAGACTTTTTGGGAAAAAATCGTCCTACGGCCGTTTTTGTCCAGAAAATGTTGGGGATTGTTTTTTATTGCAAAATTGGAAAGCAAGCTGGATCAATTGGTGAGAAAAAAATACCAATTGGATCAATGAGGTTTTGGTTGATTTTAAAGAAGCCGGTTGGTGTTGAAATGAAAAAAAAAAAAATTGAAGTCCAATTGGAGAGGAAACTTGTGAATTCGTATGCCCCCTTTGCCCACACTTTTGGACCTTCTCAAGCTTCTAGAATAGGGTAAATTGGCCTAAGTTGCGTGGACACCAGATGGTGGTGGGAGGCCAAGAGGATAAGGTGAGACCGGTCAAAGGGACCAAAACCAGCCTAAATAGCTGAACCGGTTTCCTCCTGTCGACCAGCTTCTTTTTCTTCTCCATTGTGCCTTTCTTGAGCTCAACAAACCAGGAGAGAAGCAGCCCAGCCGCCCCAGCCAGCCAGGAGATGTCGCCGAAGCAGCCAAGACCGCCGGAGCCCGAGCAGCGCCCTCCTCACCCTGTGACGCCCCACCGCTTGTGCGTGTGCCCTCCGCCTTGCCCATGCAACCCCACCATCTAGCCTTGCTATTCTCATCAGCTCAGGCCGTTGTGAGTCTCCTTCGACCACCATGACTCTCTGCCTAAGCCCGGTTTGCTCATTTCAACCTTCCTCGGTCTATCCTCACCTCAAACCGAGCTTGTTTCCCTCTTTTGCAGCCAAGATTAGTAGCAAATAGAGTGGGTTTCTAGCAGCTTGTCGGGCCTGTTTTGAGGTTGTTCTCGGCCCCGAAAGTTAGGCCCGCTTTGGAGAGAAGTGTGTCCCGTTGCATCCTTGTCGATTTAAACCGACCAAATCGCCGAACAAGTGAGTTTAACTCACTAATCCTCACTTAGTATGTTAATGACGCTTAAGAGTTGATTAGATTAAGTTAAGTATGATTAGGTGATTAGTTAGTGCAATTAGCGAGTAAACACGTTCTAGTATTTATTTAATGAACTTCGGAATTTTTTCGGGTCCATTTCGGTGTCCAATTAGGCATTACGGGCCTAAGTTGGATTGATTGGCATTTATTTAATATTTTTTCGTAATTATTTAATTATTTATTTATTTTCCGAAAATTAGACCGAGATAGGCGATGACCGGAATTTTATGCTGATTGCTATGGTGTGGTTCGTTTATTTATTTGAACTATAATTTATGCTGAATTGATTTAATTGTGATTTTAGGATTTTATTCCTAAATTAATTAATTTTGGTAATTGAGTGGAAAATAACCGAGCGTTGGTTTACAACGTCAAAAATATTTTGGTGGACTATATAAAATGGTGGGAATTGTAAAAGTGAAATTATGGTATTTTGACTAAGGCCGATCGAGTACCCACACATGAGTATTTTTATCAGGTATGATAAAAATGATGAATTGATTGTATGGGAGAAGTGATATACTATAATGGCCAGGGGGCCTTAATTTATTATCAGCTTTGGGCGAGCATATAAATAGTATACCATATTATCAACTTTGGGCAAGCATATATAGTATACTATATTGGCCTGGGGGCCTAAATTATCAGCTTTGGGCAAGTGTATATATATATAGTACACTATATTATTAGTTTTGGGTGAGCTATACTATCTATTTATCAGCTTTTGGTGAGCAGTCCTGATTTGATAATACTTTATAGATAGTATTGAATGTGCCGACCAGGGGAAGGTCGTGGTGATGTAATCGACTAAGTCGATTGATCGATGATTCGATCTGAGTGAATAACTATTTGAATTCTATTGACTGACAGGAAGTTACTGAAGCCAATGTAAGTCCTCTAACCCATAGTGTGCTTAGGCAGCCCTTAAAGCGTATTTTCTTCCTAATCAAGTCTTAAGGGGTAGAACTCGCTGAGACGTCGTCTCATCCCGTTGTGGAATAATATTTCAGGTCCATAGATGGCAGCACCTCTAGCTCCTCCCGAGCATTTTGGTATACCGAAGGAAATCACTGAGATATGTTATCATATTCTGATACACCATCACCCTGAAAGCTTGGAATATGTAATGGTGAAATCTACTATCTGGGTTGATGTCGGTGAACCCTAAAAGGTGCCCCACAAATACCGGTCGTGGTATCGCCATTACAATGATGGACGAAAGGTGGGCCCTATACTGGAATTTGATGTGCCTCTATACGTTTTAGAGGTAGCGTTAGGGAAAGGGACAACAAATCCTAAGGGTGGATCGGTGGTGGATGCGAAAGATCCCAAGCTTTGTGATGATCCTGACTCTCCGGAGCACTCAGCAATGGACTCCAGCTGGAGCATGGAAGAAGGAGAAATCGTTGAGAAGGAGGAGGACCCGGAGGAGGATCCAAAGGAGGATTGAAACCCCACTCCTATTTGTAGACATTGTTTTCTGACTGGCTTTAGTAGAACCTAACTTTATATGTTGTATTGTAATATATACATTTTGGTTTGCAATGTATATAAGTGGGGTGGTTTGGATTTTAAAATTCGTGGCTCTACTTTCCTAACTCATTGTTTTATTGTTTGGGGAATTTATTATACTTCCGCATGCGTATTTAATATGAATGAGTCGGCGATGCGTCCTAAGATATAGCTATTTAATCGACTAGTGAGGGACAGGTGCATGCCCGAGGATCGGGACGTGACAGCTTGCTGGCTTGCTGGTTCTTGCTTTTGGATTTTTGAGTTTCAAACAGCAAGGGGGAGGGGGAGATAAATGCTACTCGACGGTAGAGGAGAAGGAGAAGGCAAGGGGGAGCCTACTTGGCTTCCATCTCATCTTCTTGTCCCCTTGAAGGCCCTACCATGCAAGGCTAGCTTGCACCCAAATTTTCCAGACCAAGATCCTTCTAGAAGCCTTTTGAAGTGGTCCACAAGTCATGGCAAGGGGTAGCTACGAATTTCACTTGACTTCAATTCGACAACTATTGGCTCTTGAATCAATTCAATTTGGCTTCTAAAAATTCAACCAACACCTTATCGATCCAATTGGTATTATTCCTCACCAATTGGTCCTACTTGCATCCCGATTGCGCAATCAAAAACGGTTTCTGACATTTCCTGGACAAAAGCGACCTTATGACGACTTTTTCCCAAAAAGTCTCAGTTTGCAGAAAAATCTTCGTAGGTTGAGTCTAAGATAGCTAGTATAAGCACCTAAAGGGGGGTGAATAGGTGTAAAAATAGTTTCTTATGATAAGTGAGCAATACTAAACAGACAATAGAAATGAAGTTTTTCTTTTGTTAACAAAACAAATTATGATCAAAGTAAAGCAGAGAGTAGGGAAGAGAAAATGAACACAGAAATTATAGTGGTTCGGCTTATTTCAAGCTTACGTCCATTCTTCCGCACTGACAGCCCACCGGCTGGATTTCACTATGAACAAAAGAGTTGTTACAGCAAAGCTCTCCCTTGATTCCACAGTGTAGATACTCTACCACACTTCCTCAAGGTTTCTCAAGAATATAGACTCTCTTTTTCGTACAAGATTTCGCTTAGTAAATGAATTGACTAAGAATAAAGAGCTTCAGACTTTGGAATTCTTCTATCGTGCACACACTCGAACAACTGGAACGTCTTCCTTATATACGCCTTTATGCCATCATACCCGTTGGCACTTACCAAAGGAATTCTTCCAATCTTCCCATTGGACAGAATCAATTAGGAAGATCATTCGAGCTATTTAAGGAACATGACGATAGCCCATCAATCATGCTCGCCCATACAATTAGGATCTTGGTTTCCATAAGTAGAACCTTCCAAGTATACTTCGCCAATCATCGGATCCTTAATCTCTGAATCAATCTTGATTCGAATAAAGGATTCCGTTATGTCATATCCAGCCAAGAGATTTTCTTCAGTCGATAAGGTCAAATCCTTAACGAAACATCTAGTCCTGGATAGGCCTTCTTCAACGGACTGGAAATTGTAAATGAGAATAGACTTTGAGTCTTGAGTCTGGCAGTTCGGAGGTCTTCAGACTTTAAATAGAAGAGTCTGTAAATCTTCAAACTAGACTTATGGAAATGTTTTGTCAGCTTCAAAATACTCCACAAAGATTTCTCCAACAATCTCCCTCTTTTTGATGGAGATAAAACTTTCCTATAGATTTGGATAACTTTGACCTGCAAAACATTACTCAAGCAAATATGGATATCTCATAAAGATAAATGGCTTAATGATAACACTAGAATTGCAACCACAGAAAATAGGTTAGTCTTGTAGATGAGTAAAGCCATAAGATATCAATGGTACTTAAGATAAACAGTTAATGCTAAATCCAGTCCACAGCCAGACACAAAAGTCAAGTCAAAACAAATATCAAAACAAACATTAAAACAAATCAAGAGTTCAAGTTCAAAAAGTTCAAAGTTCAAATCTGCATCACATCTCTCCCCCTTTTTGTTATCATTAAAAAGGTAGAGATGGAAAGAGAATGGAATCAAGATTGCTTGAGAACACAAACAAGCTGGAAATCTCCCATTGACTGGACAATGCCTTCTAGCTTTTTCAACTCTTCCTTCAGTTGAGCCACATCTTCACCCTTAGTATTTGCTTGAATCTGGAGAGCAAAGGCTTGGATTTGATCATTCAAAGAAACTGAAGAAGCTTGGCCTGCAGTCTGCAAAGTCTGTACTTCGCATCCCAGAACATATATCTGACCCCGCATCTCTAAGGGAACATCGAGAATTCTGTGAAAATCTGCTGAATTATCAATCTGCGTATTGGCTTCTACACGATCAGATAGAGTAAAGGCAGACGATGGAAATCAGCATAGTCACGCAGATTGGGCGATGAAACATCATGTCCCTCCTCAGGAAATTGAGAGGCATAGATTTCATCTGGATCTGCTGGAGAGCGGCTTACTCCTTCACTGGTGGCAAGATATGAGGACATTCCTTTTTTTCTCACGATCTCCCCCTGTTTCCATGTTCAGGTGAAGAAGAGTGTTCCTCATGCTCTGCTTCCTCTTGATCTCCTCTCTCCTCTTCTTCTTCTTCTTCAATTCTTTCCTCCTCTACATCTCTTTCTTCTGCTTCTCTCTCCTCTGTTTCTTTCTCCTCTGCTTCCAAATTTTCTCTTTCTCCAGTCCTCTGTTCTGTCTCATCTGTGTCTTTCTCTTGTCGTTCCGTTGATTCTAGAACAGAACGACTTAGGTTCTTCAATGCCATTGCAGAAATGATGACGTCATCCTTATCTTCTTCATCCTCAACAATGAGAGCTCTTTTTTTCTTGGATGGAGCAACCATGGGTTCCTTCCCTTTTCTTTTTGCTGTCGAAGAGATTTGATGAGTCTTAGCAGGGGTTTTCTCCTTAAATTTCTCCAACGCCTTGTTGAGTTCCTTCAAACGCATTTTAGACACCATTTTTAGTCCCACTACCATTTGATCACAAGTTCTAACACAGAGAATCCAGGGAGGCTGAACATTCAAATGTCTGAATAACTTGGTCACAAGAGCTGGATAAGGAAGTTGACCTTTGTCCTTCACCACTGCTCTGTACATGTGGAATATAATAGTGTGAGGAAGAGAGAACTTTTTCCTAGCATTGATGGCATACATCAGCTTTATGTCATGGGTCGATCTTTTTCGGTCGATCAAACACCGCGCGGCCTTAGGATCGGTGATCCCAAGTCAGCCTTAGACACACACTCGCTCGAACATAAGAACCGAATGGACAAAGAGAGTGTATATTGCTTGTGAATGAACTGATTACAAAGTGGGAGAGGCATCCCTATTTATACAAGAGCGGGTCGCATCTCAGCCGTTGATCGTTCCTCCGATCCAACGGTTCATTTTGAATCCGTATCATCATTACAAGCTATACAACAGGCTACTCGAAGGCTACTCGATGGTCTACACACGGCAGGCCCTTGGGAAGTCCATGGGTCGCACGAAAGCCCAGGGGTCGCGCGCGTCAGTCCTTGGGCAGACCATGGGCGTGCGTTAGAAGCAAGATCAGGGTTGTAGGTCCGTCTGACATGCGACTAGCCGAACCGTCACGGGCTGCTCGAACATCGTTCATAGGTCGCTCATGGGCTGCGCATGGGCCTTTCGCTCGTTCTACTCATGGGTCGATCGTGGGCTGCTCTCGGGCAACCCCTTGTGCGTGACACGGCCCGACACGGACGATCTTGGATCATGCTTTGTCCGTGGGTCGTGTCATTCTCCCCCACCTAATCAGGTGACGCCCTTGTCCCGTCCATGGCATGGAAGGCTTCGATGTGCTTCTTGCATTTCCACAGAGCCTCGGAGGGTTCCCAGCTTGCTTCACTCTCGGGAAGGCCTCTCCACCGGATGAGGTATTCCTTCCTTGGTGCCCGATACTTATTCCGTACGATCCGATCAACCATGATACACTCAACTTCCCGATCATTGGAGGTCTTCACCCCAAAGGGCGCTCGCTGTGATGTGCCCCGATCCGAATCATCCTCGTCCACATGAAATGGTTTTAACATGCTCACGTGGAACATGGGGTGTAGCCTGAACTTGGGCGGTAAGTCCAGCTTGTACGCCACTTTTCCAACCCGTTGTATCACTGGGAAATGGCCTTCATAGCGACGGATCAGCCCTCTGTTCACATTTCTGTACCGAAGGACGAGGTGCAATTTGGCTAGCGCCAAGTCCCCAACCTGAAACTCCACATGCCGTCGCTTTTTGTCAGCCCATTTCTTCGTGCGTTTCGCGGCCCTATTCAGACACGCCCGAGCCAAATCCGCGTGTTCACCCCATTCCTTAGCGAGCTTATATGCAGACGGGCTGCTTCCTCCATACCCCGAAGCGAGTGCGCTCAGTGTGAGCGGCTGCTGTCCGGTTACGATCTCGAACGGGCTTTGGTTCGTGGACTTGCTCCGCTGCAAGTTGTAGGAAAATTGCGCCACGTCGATCAGCCGTGCCCAGTTTACTTGTGTGTTGCTCACATAGTGTCGAAGGTTGAGTTCTAGCAACCCATTCACCCGCTCGGTCTGACCGTTGGTCTGTGGATGCATGCTGGTGGAAAGGTTAAGACTCGTCCCTAGCAATTTGAAGAGCTCGGTCCAAAAGCGTCCGATGAACCGAGGGTCGCGATCACTCACGATCGTGCGTGGAACGCCCCAATATTTGACGACGTGCTTGAGGAACAGCTTAGCGACTTCCTCAACTGAGCATTCCTTTGTTGTTGGCATGAACGTCACATATTTGGAGAGGCGATCTACCACGACCATGAGAGCCCGACACCCTTCAAATTTGGGCAAATTCACGATGAAGTCCATGGAGACACTCTCCCATGGACGTTACAAGATAGGCAACGGTTCAAGGAGTCTCGCGGGGGACCGTTGCTCTATCTTGTCTTGCTGGCAGACAAGACACATCCGCACATATGTGATATTGCTATTACGAGTACCTAAAGGGGGGTGAATAGGTATACAAAGATTTTTCTTGATAATTTCTGTATACTTGCGCAATACTTAGACAGTTGAAGGATTTGCGAAGAGTAATAATCAACGTAAGACTAAGTAAGGAAAGAGAGAATTAAACATGCGGTTTATAGTGGTTTGGCTTGATTCAAGCCTACGTCCACTCTTCTGCACTGACAGCCAATTTGGTTGGATTCCACTATGAACAAAGAGATGTTACAGTGTTGATCTTCCTTGATTTCTCGGTGTAGATGATCTACCACACTCGCTCAAGGTATCACCAAGTATAAACACTCTCTGTGTATACAATTTCGCTCAGATTGTATCGACTAATAATCAAGGTGCTTCAGACTCTGGAATTTTTCTATCAATCACGTGCTCAAACAACTAGAACGTCTTCCTTTTTATACTCCTTTATGCCATCATACCGTTGGCACTTACCAAAGGAATTCCTCCAATCTACCCGTTGGACGGAATCAATCAAGAAGATCATTCGAGTTATAAAAGGAACCTGGCGATAGCCCATCAATCATATTCGCCCATACAATCAGGATCTTGGTTTCCAAGAATAGAACATTCCAAGAATACTTCGTCGACCATCGGATCTTCAATTGATCTAGATACGAACAAAAGAATCCGTTATATTTATCCAACCAAAAAGATCTTCTCCAGACGATAGGATTAAATCCTCAACCATATACTTTGGCTCGGATTTCCTTCGTCACACGGATCGAAAAACTTGTCAATGAGAATAGTCTTGAGTCTTGAGTCTTAAGTCTCGAATCTTGAGTCTTGAATCTTGAGTCGGTAGTCGAAAGTCTTCGGACTTTAAACTAGACGATCTGCGATACCCGAGACTAGATCAAGGAAACGTTTTATCGGCTTCAAAATATTCTTGAACGATTTCTCCAACAATCTCCCCTTTTTGATGGTGACAAAACTTTCCTGTAGATTTGAACCACTTTGACCTGCAAAAACATTTCTCAAGCAATATGGCTATCTCATAAAATTTAACAAAACAACCGACTCGCATCCACAGAAAATTGGTTAGTCTTTCATGAGTAATACCATATAACAATACTTGAAATAAATGCAAACAGTTAAGCATCTAAATCCACAGCCAATTCAGTCAAGTTCAAGTTTACACCCAAGTTTACTCAAGTCATAAACAAACATATTCAACCACAAAAAATAAATTTAAAGTCAAAGAAAGTTGGTTGGCTGGTTGGTTCAAATTGCTTCTCCCCCTTTTTGTCATCATTAAAAAGGTGAGAAAGGAGTCATGTCTCGCAGGAATGCGCACGATCTGGAAATCTCCCATGGATTGAACTACTCCTTCTAGCCTCTTCAAGTCCTCCCTTAGTTGTGTTACCTCCTCTCCTTTGGCATTGGTTTGAAGTTGTAGAGCGAGGTCTTTCATTTTATCCTCCGGAGTAACGAAGATGCTTGTCCAAGCATTCTTCATGGCTTGAATTTCACAATCGGAGCATAGATTTGGCCACGCATTTCGAGAAGAATATCCATAATCGACGAAAATCTGCAGAATTATCCGTCTCGTGTACTAGCATTTGCTTTCTCGGATGGAGTGAATGCGAGCGATGGCGCTTCGTATAGTCTTACAGATTTGGTTCGACGTATCGTGACCTTCTCGCGAGGCAATTGAGAAGCCTGAAATTCTTCTGGGGCTGCTGGAGATTGTCTTAGACCTTCACTATTGGCAGCATGAGGTGAGGACCTTTCTTGCTCGCCAACTCCCCCTGTCTCTAGGACATCAAGAGGGGAAGAGTGATGATCATGCTCTTCTGTATCCTTCTCTCCAGATTCAGCTGCAGACTTTTCTTGCTCTTCTTCTCCTTCTTCTTCAGCTTCTTTCTCCTTCTCTCTCTGCTCTTCTTCTTCTCTGTTCTTGTCTTTTTCTTCTTCTTCTCTCTGTTTCTTCTGCTGTTCTGTTGATTGGGGAACAGAACGTCTTGTCCTTATCAAGGCAGTGATTGTGAGATCTTCCTCCTCATCTTCATCTTCCAAGATGAGAGTTCTATTCTTTTTGGATGAGGCACCAATGGCCTCCTTTCCTTTTCTCTTTGAAGCAGACGGAACTGGAGTCTTCACTCTGAATTTCTCCATTGCCTTGGAAAGTTCTTTCATACGCATCTTCGTCAACATCTTTAAACCTACCACCATCTTATCGCACGGTCAAACACAAAGTGTGTGTGGCGGTTCAATATTCATGTGTCTGAAGATCTTGGTCACCAGACCTGGGTAAGGCAATTGTCCCTTGTCCTTTGACATTGCTTTGTACATGTGAAAGAGAATAGTGTGAGAGAGAGAGAGAACTTTTTCCCTGAGTTGATTGCATACATCAATTTTGCTTCGGAATTAGACACATCAGTCTTTGATGTAGACTTGGGCCTGATGCAATTGATAACAATTTTGTGCAGCACAATATTGATGGCACGCATCCTTGAATAGATGATTTTTCCCTCGATATCTCTATCTTCGACAAGGTCCATTGAGGCACGAGCAACTGAGACTTTGACTGGTTGATAACGTCCTCGTTCAACTCCAATTATGTCCGCCAACATGTCCACGTCTACCACATAATCCTGATCTCGAACACTGAATGATATTCTATTCACATCGATAAAGCTAAGATTTGAATAGAAATATGCGATCGATTGTGCATATCCGTCCGTGGTGTCGGTGCAAAAACGTTCCGGTTGAAGCGGGCGAACTTCTCTCTCAAGTTCACATTCACGGCATCCAGAAATTGAAATCGACACTCCTAGGGTTTATCACCCCTCGTTTCAGCGGTTTGAAGAACAAATTTTCTGTTCCTTCGATTTAAATAACTCCATCCTCTTTCCCTTTACCTTCGCAGCAACACCCATTCTCAGTTGAAAATCAGTGAACATTTTTTCATCGTCGTTCCCATCAGTCAAATTTGGTCCCGACATACGAGGATCACTGGGAATATTCACAAGTGCTTCCTCTGCTTTACCTTTGGGAGCAATTCCCAAATCCTCCATGTAAATAAACGAGGGTTTTTGGACTCTTACCGGGTCTGCGTCCTCGATTATCTCTTCCTCCGGATGTTGACCCGCACCTCGTGGGGTAGAAGGCGTTGAGTGACGTGGTGGAGAATGAGTCGGGTTCTGATACTGACTCGATAGTTCTTCCTCTTCTGTGAGATCGAAGTGGGTAGGTCCCTCCTTCATCCTCTGTGGTCCCCTTGTCGCGATTCTTGAAGACTTCCTCGAAGAAGACATCCTTCTTGTCGCTGAGAGATTCCTTTGCTTGCTTTCCCAAGAAAAGATGACAACTTTCTCGAGGATGAACTCGAAGTAGAAACCCAGTTGAGAGGAGAATGCTTTTAGGGTTTTTGAAGATTGAAAGTGAAAACTGTATATATATAACTCAGTTTTGAAAAGGGAAGTTCAATCAGTACAAGGAAAGTGTACGAATACCTCTTTTCGAAATCAATAACTGCCAAAATTAATCCTTTTGAAAAGACAAGTTTTTCGATTTTCACGGAGCGTACAAAATAACTGAACGAAAGATCATACCTTTTTGAGTTTAGATAAAGTAACAACTTACAGTCTATAGTCATCAACGTCTGAGTCTGAGAGATTTGAGTCTAACGGTCATCAACTTTCTGAGTCTGAAGGTTGGAGAGTCTCTAGACTTTAACTTCTTCGAGCTTCAAAATGTTGAGTCTGGAGCGGATAAAATCAAATTGATTTTTCTCCAAAGGCTTTGTGAATATATCCGCTAGTTGACTTTTTGAATCAACAAATTGAATCGAGATTTCTCCACTTTGAATATGATCTCTAATGAAGTGATGTCGAATTTCTATATGCTTTGCTCTTGAATGAAGAATTGGATTTTTGGTGAGATTGATTGCGCTGGTGTTGTCACATTTGATTTCTGTGCATGAGTCTTTAATCCCAAAGTCATGTAGCTGTTGTTTTATCCATAGAATTTGTGAACAGCAGCTTCCAAGAGCAACATACTTTGCTTCTGTTGTTGAGAGAGCAACAGTGCTTTGTTTCCTTGAAAACCAAGACACATCCCTTCCAAGCAAGCGGCAAGTTCTGAATTACTCTTTCTATCGACTCTGCAGCCGGCCCGGATCGCGTCTAAATATCCCCGGAAGATTAAAGTCTCCCTTCTTAGGATACCAAAGCCCAATGCTTGAAGATGAAGCAACGTATTTAATAATACGTTTTGCAGACGAGATGGGATTCTCTAGGATCGATTGAAACCTAGCACGAGATGCAAACACTCAACAAAATATCAAGTCTAGAAGCGATAAGATAAAGAAGTGAACCGATGATGCTCTGTACGGCTTTTGATCAACTTTCTTCCCTTCCTCATCTTTGTCTATCTTCAAAGAACTTGACATTGGTATATCGTCTTCTTACAATTTTCCAATCCAAATCTTTTGACAAGATCATTAGCATATTTTTCTTGGTAAATGAAAGTTCCTTCCTTCAATTGCTTTATTTGAAGGCCAAGAAAGAATGTTAATTCTCCCATCATACTCATTTCAAACTCATCCTGCATAGACTTAGAAAATTTCTTGCATAGACTTTCATTAGAGGATCCAAAAATAATGTCATCCACATATATTTGAACGAGTAAAAAGCTTTTGTTTTCCTTTTTGATAAATAAAGTAGTATCTACTTTACCTTTGACAAAACCATTCGTAATAAGAACTTACTTAGTGCAGTCGTACCAAGCTCGAGGTGCTTGCTTTAGACCATACAAGGCCTTTTTCAGTCTGAAGACTGAGTCTGGCTTCTTTGGGTCTTCAAACCCAAGCGGTTGTTCCACATAAACTTCCTCTTGGATAAGTCCATTTAGGAAAGCACTTTTGATGTCCATTTGAAATAACATGAAATTTTTGTAACAAGCAAACGCAAGTAATAGACGAATAGCTTCTAACCTTGCTACAGGAGCGTAAGTCTCATCATAGTCTATTCATTCTTCTTGCGTGTATCCTTTGGCCACGAGTCTTGCTATATTTCGTACGACTTTTCCTTTTTCATTCATCTTGTTCTTGAACACCCATTTGGCTCCAATAACAGTTTTACCTTTTGGTTTAGATGTCAATTCCCAGACATCGTTAATGTTGAACTGTCTGAGCTCCTCTTGCATAGCTTCAATCCAGCTTTCATCAGATAAAGCTTCTTCTATGTTTTTTGGTTCAATTTCAGAGATGAGAGCCACAACACTAGACTCTTCACGTCTTTTGGATCTGGTGCGAATTCCTTCATTAATTTCGCCTATAATAAGATCTTTGGGATGACTGGACTTGTGCTTCCAGTTACTGGTTGATTTGTCTGGATGATGATCTCTTTCTTTATTTGAATCTTCATGAACATCTTGATGCTGGTCTTCCAGAGTCTGAGATACTTTTTGAGTTGTAAGCTTAGGAAGGTCTGGAGCAGGTTCAGACTCTTCATATTGAGTCTAACTGGATTCATCTTGCGTAGAGTCTTGAAATTCGACATTCATTGACTCCTCCACCGTCTGGCTCTTCTTGTTATAGACTCTGTAGGCTTTGCTTGATGTAGAATATCCAAGGAAGATGCCTTCATCTGATCTTTCTTCAAACTTACTAACTCGATCTTTTGCATTTTTCAATATAAAGCATTTGCAACAGAACACATGAAAGTATGAAACAATAGGCTTTTTACCTTTGAATAATTCATAAGGGGTTTTCTCAAGAATAGGTCTTAGGAAGACTCTATTGATGATATAGCATCTTTGTTGAAACACTTCAGCCCAAAATCGTGAAGAAATTTTACTTTCAATTAAAAGAGTTCTAGCCATTTCTTGAAGAGATCTATTCTTTCTTTCCACAACTCCATTTTGCTGAGGAGTGTATGGAGAGGAGAACACATGCTTAAATCCAGATTCATCGCACAATTTTGTGAAATCTTGATTTTCAAATTCTCTTCCATGATCTGTTCTTATACTTGAGATAACACATCCTCTTCCATTTTGAACCTTTTTAGCAAATTTTTCAAAATACGAATAGGTTTCTGACTTACTTGCAAGGAAATATACCCAAGTAAAGCGGGAGTAATCATCCACAATTACTAGGCAGTATTTCTTACCTCCAATACTTTGGGTTCTGGTTGGTCCGAAGAGATCCATATGCAGCAAGCTTGTAGTACATGATTAGTAGAGACATGATTTATTGGCTTAAATGAGTTTCTTACCTGTTTTCCCGAGAATACAAGGTGTGCATGGATCGGACTTTTGATATGGTAATTTGGGTAGACCTCGAACAAGCTGCTTTGATGAGATTTTGGCTAATTGCTTCATATTGACATGGCCAAGCTTTACGTGCCATAAGCTTGCTTCATCTTGGATTGAAATTAGGCATTGAGATTCATTCAATTTCATGTCTAAGAGGTAGATGTTTCCATGTCTTCAACCCATGAAAGATTGAGTAAAGTCTTTACTAATTCCATAGCAAATTCCTTCTTGAAAGGAGATCTTGAAACCGGTATCACACGAGTTGGCTAATCTTTGAGGAGGTTATAGTTGAGTCCTTCCACTAGAGAAACATTGCTTATTGTGAGATTTCCAATTTTCACAGTTCCAAATCCCACAATGCTTCCTTTGTCGTTTCCTCTAAATGAAACATTTCCACCGTTTACTTGAACAAGCTTTACGAAGCACTTTGAGTCTCCCATCATGTGTCTTGAACATCCGCTTTGTCAAGATACCATTTTATCTTTTTCTTGACGGAGACCTGAATTTAAAAGAGAGTCTCAAGTTTTCTTTGGTACCCAAATTTTTTGGGTCCTTTGGTGTTAGTAGGATAAACATTATTAGGCCATACTTTCTTAACAGGCTTCTAAACCATAGGACACTCTTTTTCAAAGTGATCCTTCTTGTTACACTTTGAACACCTTAGAGCATTTCGACCAACAGACTTTACAAAAACTTTCTTGAAATGATTTTTGTAAGCCTCTCTCGACGGTCTTTTGTTTATTCTTTCTTTAACTTTAGGAAAATCAATCAAGGGAATTGTTTCCATTTGTCATGCCTAGACCAGACTTATTAAAGTAAGGTCTTTGAATTGAAAGAACTTTTCCAAGCTTTTCGGATCTTATCGAAAACTTCTTTGAAATATTTGATAAGTCCGTTTTTAAGAAAACATTTTCTTTCAAAAGATCATCTTCTTTTTCTTTAAGAGCAGAAACATTTAGGTCTAGACTTTTAACTCTTTCTTCTAAAATGACTTCCTTTTGTTTTAGAGCTGAGTTTTCCTTTTTAAGTTCGGAAATCCTTTTGAGAGAAGTCTTAAGGCTGAAACACGGTTCATCAATATATTTAGAGACTTTGACAGGAATTTTAAAATCACTTACCTCAAATTCAGCATGCAGTCGATCCAATCTGAGTCGAGTCGAATGTGCCATCAAACATATGTTGGCATATTCATTATCACTTTCTTCACATTACGTATCAATCCAGGGTTTCGGCTTTGAGAGCTTTTCGAAACTTCTCGGCTTTTCCTCTTTTCTTCTTCGAAGAGGACAGGTGGTCGATGTGTCCCTTCTTCTTACATTCGAAGTAGACTACATCTTTGTTTGGTTCCTCATCATCAACGGACTTGGTCTGCTGTCTCTGGAAACTTTGTTTCTTTGAGTTGAACCTTACCTTTTCTATTCAGTTTTCTGAATCTTCTTATCATGAGGGCGAGCTCCTCATCGTCCATATCATCTTCGAGAATCTGCATCATCAGAGTCATCATTTGATTTTAATGCAATAGATTTCTTACCTCTTGGATCTTCGTCTTCATTAATTCGTTCCACTTCATATGATTGAAGAGTTCCAATCAACTCGTCGACAGATAGAGGCATAATTCTTTGCGTTTCTCTTATTGAAGTCTCTATATGATTCCACTCCTTGGAGAGTCCACGCATAGCTTGTTCACCTTCATGGGATCATAAATTTTTGTCCTTGGTTCTCAAGACCATTGACAATATCGTAAAACGACTAAACATGTCGAGTTATAGATTCTCCTGGTTTCATTTTGAAGGCTTCATATTGACCGAGGAGAATGTTAATTCTGGTCTCCTTCATTCGATCTGTCCCTTCATAGGTGATGTGTAATCTATCCCATACTTCTTTTGCTGTAACACAAGAAGATATTCTGTTATATTCAGTTGGAGATAAGGCACAATACAAAGAATAAATTGCTTTTGCATCGAGTGCTTGTCTCTTGTTTATCTCTTCCTAAGTCATTCCGCTGGCATCAACAGTTTCTTTTTCTCTTTCAGAGATTGATGCAGCAGTAGGAGTAATTCCTCTTTCCACAACGTCCCATTCCAGAGGATCCTTGGATCGTAGGAAAGCTTTCATCTTGTTCTTCCGAGATGTTGTAATCCTTTCCGTCAAAGTAGGGTGGTCTGTATTGCTTTGTCCTTCCATCAGCCCTGGTGCTAGCATACTAGCCATGGATCTTTTACTGCGAAGTAAAACACTTCAAACAAAGTAAGAACACGGGCTCGATACCAATTGATATTGCTAGTACGAGTACCTAGAGGGGGGTGAATAGGTATACAAAGATTTTTCTTGATAATTTCTGTATACTTGCGCAATACTTAGACAGTTGAAGGATTTGCGAAGAGTAATAATCAACATAAGACTAAGTAAGGAAAGAAAGAATTAAACACGCGGTTTATAGTGGTTCGGCTTGATTCAAGCCTACGTCCACTCTTCTGCACTGACAGCCAATTTGGCTGGATTCCACTATGAACAAAGAGATGTTATAGTGTTGATCTTCCTTGATTTCTCGGTGTAGATGATCTACCACACTCGCTCAAGGTATCACCAAGTATAGACACTCTCTGTGTATACAATTTCGCTCAGACTGTATCGACTAATAATCAAGGTGCTTCAGACTCTGGAATTTTTCTATCAATCACGTGCTCAAACAACTAGAACGTCTTCCTTTTTATACTCCTTTATGCCATCATACCGTTGGCACTTACCAAAGGAATTCCTCCAATCTACCCGTTGGACGGAATCAATCAAGAAGATCATTCGAGTTATAAAAGGAACCTGACGATAGCCCATCAATCCTGTTCGCCCATACAATCAGGATCTTGGTTTCCAAGAATAGAACATTCCAAGAATACTTCGTCGACCATCGGATCTTCAATTGATCTAGATACGAACAAAAGAATCCGTTATATTTATCTAACCAAAAAGATCTTCTCCAGACGATAGGATTAAATCCTCAACCATATACTTGACTCTGGATTTCCTTCGTCCTTTGGATCGGAAAGACTGTCAATGAGAATAGTCTTGAGTCTTGAGTCTTAAGTCTCGAATCTTGAGTCTTGAATCTTGAGTCTGGTAGTCAGAAAGTCTTCAGACTTTAAACTAGACGATCTGCAGATACCCAGACTAGACTGAAGGAAACGTTTTGTCAGCTTCAAAATATTCTGGAACGATTTCTCCAACAATATGTCTCCACATCATCCCTCATGTGTGGCCAATAGTATTGATCCTCAACGAGCGCCATGGTGCGGTGGATTCTCGAATGTCCCGCCCATTTGGAGTCGTGGCACTCTTTTAGGATTTCCCTTTGAAGTTTCCCATGGAGCGGCACATAGAGTCGCCGTCCTTTGGTGTAGAGGAGGTCATCCTCAAGCCAAAATCTCCTCGTCAAGCCCTCTTGGGCGTATCGAAGGAGAGCTTGGGCCGTTTGATCATGCTTCAACCCCTCCTTGATACGATCAACCCACGGACAATCGGGCTTGCTCACCACATTGGCCAATTCGAACTTCCTACTTAAGGCATCGGCCACGGAATTGGACTTTCCGGGCTTGTATTCCAGTGCATAATCAAACTCGACCAGGAAGTCTTGCCACCGAGCTTGTTTCGGGCTAAGCTTCTTCTGAGTTTGGAAGTAGCTTGTAGCCACATTATCGGTCCTCACAATGAACCGGGATCCCAAGAGATAGTGCCTCCATGTGCAAAGGCAATGCACCACCGCGGTCATTTCCTTTTCTTGGACCGTGTATCGTCGCTCTGCATCATTAAGCTTTCGGGACTCGAAGGCCACCGGATGGCCTTCCTGCATTAAGACTCCACCGATGGCAAAATCAGAAGCATCGGTCTCTACTTCATATGGCTTGGTGAAGTCAGGCAACATAAGAACCGGCTCCTCGGTCATGGCCCATTTCAACCGCTCGAACGCCTCTTGACACCGATCTGTCCACTCCCACGGCCTTTCTTTCTTCAGCATGTCCGTGAGTGGCACGGTGAGGCGCGAATATTCCCGAATGAAGCGCCGATAATAGTTCGTGAGACCGAGAAAGGATCTCAACTCAGTCACCTTAGATGGTGGTTCCCAATCAACAATGGCACGGATCTTGGCCGTGTCCATCCGCACACGTCCGCCCCCGACGATGTACCCAAGGAACGGGATCTCTTTTTGTGCGAAGGCACATTTCTCTCGTTTCACATACAAGTCGTTTTCCCGAAGGGTCCGGAAAACTCGACCCAAATGTTCAACATGCTCCTCAAGCGTTCGGCTATATATCACTATATCATCAAGATAAACTACAACGAACCGATCAAGGAACGGATGCAATACCTTGTTCATGAGTGTGCAAAACGTAGCTGGCGCGTTAGTCAAGCCAAATGGCATGACGAGGAACTCGAATGATCCATAACAGGTCACACATGCTGTCTTCGACTCATCCCCCTCGGCAATCCGCACTTGATAGTACCCCGATCGAAGGTCGAGCTTAGAGAACCATCGGGCTTCTCCAAGCTGATCGAACAAGTCAGTAATAAGGGGAATCGGGTACTTATTCTTGACGGTCAGCTTGTTCAATGCCCGATAATCGATACACATACGGAGGGATCCGTCATGCTTCTTTTGGAACAACACCGGGGCACCGAACGGGGCTTTGGATGGCCGAACATATCCAACATCGAGCAGCTCTTTGAGCTGTTTCCTCAATTCCTCCAACTCGGGTGGGGCCATGCGATAGGGAGCCATGACCGGGGGTCGAGCATTGGGCACCAGCTCAATCCGATGGTCGACCTCTCTCCGAGGAGGCAGCTTCTTGGGTAGCTCGGGCGGCATCAGGTCTTGGAAGGCATCAAGGACTCGGGATACTTCTTCTGATACCGAGTTTTCTTCCACACCCTCCTCCTTCAATGCCGCCAAGAAGGTCACCTTGCCTTTCTTCAGCCCTTTTGATAGTTGCATGGCCGATAGCATCTTTCGATCGCGTCCCGATTCGCGGTAGATCGGGACCATGCATTGGCACCGCTTGTCCAGGATACATATGCAATCCTCGAAGGGCATGACACCCGCATTTATCCGGTCGAGAAATCCCAATCCGAGTATGAAATCATAGTCATCGAGGGGAATTACCTCAATATCTTCCTTGCTGGTCCAAGGACCTAGATGGAACTCCACGCCCCTGGCCATGCCGTTGGTCGGGACTTCTCTAGAATTCACCTTCTTGAGCCAACCGAACTCATTTGCCTCGACCAGAAGATGCAGCTTCTTCGCGGCCTCTTTGGATATGAACAGATCGGACGCCCCGGTATCCACGAGTGCGCTCATCGTGGTACCTCTAATCTTCACATCTACGAACATCATTCCTTTTGGTTCTTTGGCCTTCTTGGCCTTGATCATTCCAAGGATCCGCAATGATCCCAACCGTGCCTCCTCTCGCGACTTGTCCTCCTTACACAGGGCCGCCAACTTCCCCCTCTTCGGGCAATCCCGAGCCATATGGGGACCATCACAAAAGAAGCACTTGTATGTGCGTACCTTGCGCTGGTATCCTTCATGGCTAGACTCGGGTTGATTCCTATGAGGGTTCGGAGGCGGTCTGTTAGCATTCGGTCGAGGGAACCGGCCTCGATCTCCCCTACCAGTGGCCTTTTCTCTCGTTCGAGAGTCGGGTTTAGCCGTATTTGCCGGCCTATATTCCACAAGGGGCTCGGCCACGAAAGTGGCTGTAGTGAGGTCCGTTGCATTACACCGTTTGAGCTCCTGCTTGACCCAAGGTTTGAGTCCGCCTATGAACTGGTGGACCGCCTTTGTCTCGGTCATGGACGGGATTTGGAGCAACAGCTCCGAGAACCGCTTCACATAGTCACGAACTCCGCCCTTCTGCTCTAGGCGCTTGAGCTCCCCTTGGGCTTCTTCCTCTGCATAGGCAGGATAGTAGGTTCGTCGAAATTCCACGACGAACCGAGCCCAGGTCACGATAGGATCGCCATTCCTACCATCCGACCGACGTCTCCACCATAGCAGCGCATCATCAGCTAAATACATGGCTACGATGTTTACCCGGATCACGTCGTCGGTTGTTCCCATGGTCTGGAAGTATCGTTCCATATACCATAGGAAGTTATCCACGTCTTTTGCCACCTGGGAGCCTTTGACCTCCTTCGGCTTGGGTGCATCGGCATGGGACTGCACGGTGATCACCTCGCTCACGCATGCTGCTTCAAGCTCCGCGAGCTTGCCTTTCATCTCCACCATTTTCGCCCACATAGCTGCCATTGCGGCTTCCCAAGTCTCATCCCGCTGCTGCAGCTCGTGCATGAAGGATCCTTGCACCTCGACACGGAGCTCTCCCATGCCGGCTTGGAGCTCCTACACTTCGGCCATGAACTCCTCTCTTCCGGCTTCCGCTCCTTCAATGGCCTGATGCAGGTCGTCCATGAATGCCTAGACATCCGTGATGGTCTCCTCTAAGGCCGTCAGACGGTTGTCCAGATCCCCCTTCGAATCCCTCACACGAGAGGCAGCACGGGCTTTCTTCGACCGGGTAGCCCTCTCGACTGGACGCCCACGATATTCACGCTCATCGCCTTGAACGACCAGAGCATCAGCGCGAGGATCAGCCATTTCGTTTGGGAATGATGGCTCTGATACCACTTGTCACGGGTCGATCGAACACCGCGCGGCCTTAGGATCGGTGATCCCAAGTCAGCCTTAGACACACACTCGCTCGAACACAAGAACCAAATGGGCAAAGAGAGTGTATATTGCTTGTGAACGAACTGATTACAAAGTGGGAGAGGGATCCCTATTTATACAAGAGCGAGTCACATCTCAGCCGTTGATCGTCCCTCCGATCCAACGGTTCATTGTGAATCCGTATCATCATTACAAGCTATATAACAGGCTACTTGAAGGCTACTCGATGGTCTACACATGGCAGGCCCTTGGGAAGTCCATGGGTTGCACCGAAGCCCAGGGGTCGTGCGCGTCAGGCCTTGGGCAGACCATGGGCGTGTGTCAGAAGCAAGATCAGGGTTGCAGGTCCATCTGACACGCGACCAGCCGAACCATCACGGGCTGCTCGAACACCATTCATGGGTCGCTCATGGGCTGCGCATGGGCCTTTCGCTCGTTCTGCTCATGGGTCGATCGTGGGCTGCTCTCGAGCAACCCCTTGTGCGTGACACGGCCCGACACGGACGATCTTGGATCATGCTTTGTCCGTGGGCCATGTCATTTGCCTATGAGTTTGAAACATCAGTCTTTGAAGTAGATTTTGGTCTGAGGAAGTAGATTTTGGTCTGAGGCAGTTAATCACAATCTTGTGAAGCAGAATGTTGAACGCACTCATCCTCAAGTAGGAAATCTTTCCCCCTGTTCTTCTATGCTTAACAAGTTCCAACGTAACACGAGTAATAGACACATTGATAGATTGATATCTCCCTCTTTCAACCCCAATCACATCAGCCAACATATCTACATCCACCACATAGTCCTGATCTCGGACACCAAAAGAGAATCTATTTGCATCCAAGAAACTGAGATTCGAATAGAAATATGCAGTGAGTTCAGCATAGGCTTCTGTAGATTCAGAATAAAACTGTTCAAGTTGAAGAAGACTGAATTTGTCCCTCAAATTAACGTTCACAGAGTCAAGGAAATCAAAATCCACACTTCTAGGGTTTATCACCCCACGCTTCAACAACTTAGAGTATAGATGCTTGTGTTCCTCCGACCGAAACAAGTCTGTCCTTTTGCTCCAAATTTTTGCCGCAACACCCATTCTCGGTTGAAACTGACTATACAACTTGTCATCATCATTCCCATCTAGCTGATTCAGCCCTCCAACACATGGATCGCTTGGGATATTTGCCATTGCCTCTTCCGCCCACCCAGCAGGGGCAATTCCCAACCGTTCCATTGTGCGTAAAAAGAAGGTTTCATTTTTATACCCTTTGTCTTTCAAAAATTCGTCAATGTAGTTCAAAGGAGTTCCACCCCTTTTCAAAGCACGATAAAGCTTGTAGGTATAAGAGGGCTTAAAAGTTCTTACGGGTTCTGCATCTTCGATTATTTCTTCCTCTTCTTGATGAGCAACATCCTGTGGTCTAGATGGAGGAGATGGACGCTGCTGAGAATGTTATGGGCTCTGCTACTAACTAGGAGACTCTTCTTCCTCGGTGAGATCAAAGTGCGTAGGCCCCTCACGCATTTACTGCGATCCCCTGTTCGCGATCCTCGAAGACTTCCTTTGAGATGACATCTTTCACAGTCTTTGAAAGATTCCAAACTTGTTTTTCCCAAGAAAGATGACAACTTTTCGAAGATTAAACAAGAGAAGAAGACAGAAGTGGAAGATCGATGCTTTTTAGGGTTTTTGAAGTAAAACGAAGAGAAACCGACAGTATATAGGACAGTCAAAGAGAGGCATACAAAACGTCGTAAAGGAAAGTAAAAAGATGCATTTTTAAAAAAAAATAACTGCCTTTTTCAAAAATTAGTTAACTGTCATTTAAAATTAACTCCATTTTCAAAAAAGAAAAATTGCAATAATCACATAAATTGAAAATAGCAAAAATCAATTATGGATAGATGATCGTACCTTTTTGAGATTTAATCTGAGAGAGAATAAAATAACTTACAGTTAAAAATCTTGATTGTCTGAGTCTGAGAGTCTCTAGACTTTTACTTCTTCAAACCTCAAGATATTGAGTCTGGAACGAATAACTCCAAATTGATTTTTCTCCAAAGGCTTTGTAAAAATATCCGCCGATTGATTCTTTGAGTCAACAAACTGAATCGAAACTTCTCCATTTTGAACATGATCTCTAATGAAGTGATGTTGAATCTATATATATTTTGCTCTTGAGTGAAGAATTAGATTCTTGGTGAGATTGATTGCGCTGGTGTTGTCACACTTAATCTCTGTGCATGAATCTTCAATTCCAAAGTCTCTTAGCTGTTGTTTTATCCACATAATTTGTGAACAACAACTTCCAAGAGCTACATACTCTGCTTCTGCTGTAAAAAGAGCTACTTTATTTTGCTTCCTTGAAAACCAAGACACTGTCCTGCTTCCAAGTAGTTGACAAGTACCCGAGGTGCTCTTTTTATCAACTCTGCATCCGGCTAGGTCTGCGTCTGAGTATCCAAGAAGAGTAAAGTATCCATTTTTAGGATACCAAAGACCAAAGTTTGAAGTAGATGCAATATATTTGATAATACACTTTGCAGCACTTAGATGAGATTCTTTAGGGTCTGCTTGAAATCTGGCACAAATGCAAACACTAAACAAAATGTCAGGTTTAGAAGCAGTAAGATAAAGAAGTGAACCAATGATACTTCTGTATAGCTTCTGGTCAACTTGCTTTCCTCCTTCATCTTTGTCTATCTTCAAGGAACTTGACATTGGTATATCAGTCTTTTTGCAATTTTCCAGTCCAAACTTTTTGACAAGATCATTAGCATATTTTTCTTGATGAATAAAAGTTCCTTCCTTCAATTGTTTCACTTGAAGCCCGAGAAAGAAGGTTAGTTCACCCATCATACTCATTTCAAATTCATCCTGCATAGACTTCGAGAATTTCTTGCACAGACTTTCATTAGAGGATCCAGAAATAATATCATCAACATATATTTGAACAAGCAGAAAACTTTTGCTTTCTCTTTTGATAAACAGTGTAGTGTCTACTTTACCTTTAACAAAGCCGTTTTGAATTAAAAACTTACTCAGCCTGTGGTACCAAGCTCGAGGTGCTAGCTTTAAACCATATAAAGCCTTTTTCAGTCTGAATACTGAGTTTGGTTTCCTTAGGTCTTCAAACCCAGATGGTTGTTCCACATAGACTTCCTCATGGATAAATCCATTTAGGAAAGCACTTTTGACATCCATTTGGAATAACCTGAAATTCTTATAACAAGCAAAAGCAAGTAATAATCTAATTGCTTCTAACCTCGCTACTAATGCGTAAGTCTCATCATAGTCTATCCCTTCTTCTTGCGTATATCCCTTGGCCATGAGTCTTGCTTTGTTTCTTACGACCTTTCCTTTCTCATCCATCTTGTTCCTGAAAACCCATTTAGCTCCAATAATAGATTTACCTTTCGTTTTAGGAGTCAATTCCCAGACATCATTAATACTGAATTGCCTGAGTTCTTCTTGCATAGCTTCAATCCGGCTTTCATCAAATAAAGCTTCTTTTATGCTTTTGGGTTCTATTTCAGAAATAAGAGCCACAGCACTAGACTCTTTGCGCCTTTTGGATCTTGTGCAAATTCCTTCATTAATGTCGCCAATAATGAGATCTTTGGGATGACTGGACTTATGCTTCCAGTTGCTGGTTGATTTGTCAGATTGTTGATCTTTTTCTTCATTTGAATCTTCAATAATCATTTCTTGCTGGTCTTTCGAAGTTTGAGCTGCTTCTTGAGATTTAGACTTTGTAGAGTCTGGAGCAGGTTCAGATTCTTCAAGATGAGTCTAAATAGATTCATTTTGCATAGAATCTTGGAATTTGACATTCATTGATTCCTCCACAGATTGAGTCTTCTTGTTGTAGACTCTGTAGGCTTTGCTTGTGGTTGAATATCCAAGGAAAATGCCTTCGTCTGATTTTTCTTCAAACTTGCCAACTCAATCATTTGCATTTTTCAATATAAAGCATTTACATCCAAACACATGAAAATATGAAACAATAGGCTTCTTTTCTTTGAATAACTCATAGGGGGTTTTCTCCAAAATAGGCCTTAGAAAAACTCTATTAATGATATAACATGCTGTAGAAACTACTTCAGCCCAAAAACGTTAAGAGATATTACTTTCCATTAAAAGAGTTCTAACCATTTCTTGAAGTGACATATTCTTTCTTTCCACAACTCAATTTTGCTCTGGAGTATATGGAGAGGAGAACACATGCTGAAAACCAGATTCATCACAGAATTTTGTAAAATCTTGATTTTCAAATTCACCTCCATGGTCTGTTCGTATACTTGAAATAACATACCCTTTCTCATTTTGAACCTTTTTAGCAAACTTTTCAAAGTAAGAAAAGGTTTCAGACTTACTTGCCAAGAAATATACCCAAGTAAATCGTGAGTAGTTATCCACAATTACTAGGCAATATTTCTTACCTTCAATGCTCTAAGTTCTGGTTGGTCCAAAGAGATCCATGTGCAGAAGCTGCAGTATACGATTAGTGGAAACTTGATTTATTGGTTTAAAGGAGTTTCTTACCTGCTTTCCCAATACACATGGTGTACATAAATCAGTCTTTTGGTATGACAGATTGGGTAGACCACGAACAAGCTTCTTTGCTGAAATTTTTGCTATTTGCTTCATATTGATGTGCCCAAGTTTTCTATGCCATAAGTATGCTTCGTCTTAAATTGAGATTAGACATTGCGATTCATCTGGTTTGACATCCAAGAGGTAGATATTTCCATGTCTTCGACCCATGAATGACTTAGTAGAATCTTTACTGGTTCCTGAGCATATTCCCTATTGAAAGCTGATTTTGAAACCGGTATCGCACAGCTGACTGATACTAAGCAAATTGTAGTTGAGTCCTTCCACTAAGGAAACATTACTAATTGTGAGGTTTCCAATCTTTATAGTTCCGAATCCCACAATTCTTCCTTTGATGTTTCCTCCAAATGAAACTTTTCCACCGTTTACTTGAACGAGCTTTATGAAGCAATTTGAATCTCCCGTCATTTGTCTTGAGCATCAATTATCCAGATACCATTTTACCTTCTTCTTGATAGTGACCTGCATTTAAAAGAGAAACTCAAACTTTCTTTGGTACCCATATTTTCTTGGGTCCATTGGTGTTAGTATGATATGTGGTCTTTGCCCATACATTCTTAACATGTTTCCAAACCATAGGACATTCTTTCACAAAATGATCTGAACTATTGCACTTAGAACATCTGAGAGCATTGCGACCTACTGGTTTTACAAAAACATTTTTGAAATGATTTTTGTAAGCATCTCTTGTGGGTCTTAGCTTAATTCTTTCCTTCACTTTAGGAAAATCAATTAAAGGAATGGTTTCCACAGTCATTCCCAAACCAGATTTATTGAAATAAGGTCTTTGTGCTGAAAGAATTTTCTCAAGTTTCTCGGATCCTATAGAAAATCTTTTGGAAATATTTGGTATGTCATTTTTTAAAATGCATTTTCTTTCGAAAGGTTGTCTTCACTTTCTTTAAGAGTAGAAACATTCATGTCTAAACATTTAACCTTTTCTTTCAAAACATTTTCATGTTGTTTTAGTGCAGAATTTTCTTTTTTAAGTTCGGAAATCCTTTTAAGAGAAGTCTTGAGACTAAAACACAACTCATCAATGTATTTAGAAACTTTAATAGGGATTTTAAAGTTACTCACCTCAAATTCACTATTTGAATCTAAGTTTGTCTTGGAGTTTGAATATGAATTCGATTGTGCCATTAGACATATATTGGCATAATCATCATCACTTTCTTCACATTCTGTATCACTACAGGTTTCTGCTTTGAGAGCCTTTCGATACTTTTCAGCTTTTCCTTTCTTCTTCCTCAGAAGGAGACAGTTGGGTCTAATGTGTCACTTTTTCTTACATTCAAAGCAGACTATATCTCTATTGGATTCATCATCCTCAACAGACTTAGTATGTTGCTTTTGAAAACTCTGTTTCTTTGGATTGAATCTTATTCCTTTTCTGTTCAGCTATCTGAATCTTCTTATCATGAGAGCAAGCTCCTTGTCATCCATATTGTCTTCAGAATCTGTAACATCAGAATCATTATTGGATTTTAATACAATGGATTTCTTACCTTTAGGATCTTCATCTTCATTGATTCGCTCCACTTCATAAGACTGAAGAGTCCCAACCAACTCATTGACAAATAGTGGAATAATTCTTTGTGTCTCTCTTATTGAGGTCTTTATGTGATTCCAATCCTTGGAGAGTCCACGCAGTAGCTTGTTTACTTTCATGGGATCAGAAATTGGTTGACCTTGATTTTCAAGACCATTCACGATTTCTGTAAAACGACTAAACACGTCAGTTATAGATTCTCCTGATTTCATCTTGAAGGCTTTGTATTGACTGAGGAGAATGTTGATTTTGGTTTCTTTCACTCGATCAGTTCCTTTATAGGTGATATGTAATCTATCCCAAACTTCTTTGGCTGTAACACAAGAAGATATTCTGTTATATTTAGTAGGTGACAAAGCACAATATAAAGAATAAATTGCTCTTGCATCAAGAGCTTGTCTCTTGGTTATCTCTTCCTGAGTCATTTTACTAGACTCAACAGCTTCTTTTCCTCTCTCTAAGATAGGTGCAGCTTTAGGAATGATACCTTTGTCTATCACGTCCCATTCTAAAGGATCCTTTGATCTTAGGAATGCCTTTATCTTATTTTTCCAAATGTTATATTCCTTTCCATCAAAGTAAGGCGGTCTGGTATTGCTTTGCCCTTCTACCAGCCTTGGAGCCAACATACTAGCCATAGATCTTTAACTCTAAAGTAAAACACTTCAAACAAAGTGAATACACAGGTTTTGATACCAATTGAGATAGCTAGTATAAGCACCTAGAGGGGGTGAATAGGTGTAAAAATAGTTTCTTGTGATAAGTAAGCAATACTAAACAGACAATAGAAAGGAAGTTCTTCTTTTGTTAACAAAATGAATTATGATCAAAGTAAATCAGAGAGTAGGGAAGAGAAAATGAACACAGAAATTATAGTGGTTCGGCTTATTCTAAGCCTACGTCCACTCTTCCACACTAACCACCTCCCTTGATTCCACAGTGTAGATACTCTACCACACTTCCTCAAGGTTTCTCAAGAATATAGACTCTCTTTTGCGTACAAGATTTCGCTCAGTAAATGAATTGACTAAGAACAAAGAGCTTCAGACTTTGGAATTCTTCTATCGCGCACACACTCGAACAACTGGAACGTCTTCCTTATATACTCCTTTATGCTATCATACCCGTTGGCACTTACCAAAGGAATTCTTCCAATCTTCCCGTTGGACAGAATCAATTAGGAAGATCATTCGAGATATTTAAGGAACATAACGATAGCCCATCAATCCTGCTCGCCCATACAATCAGGATCTCGGTTTCCATAAGTAGAACCTTCCAAGTATACTTCACCAATCATCGGATCCTCAATCTCTGAATCAATATTGATCCGAATAAAGGATTCCGTTATGTCATATCCTGCCAAGAGATCTTCTTCAGTCGATAAGGTCAAATCCTTAACGAAACATCCAGTCCTGGATAGGCCTTCTTCGACGGACTAGAAACTGTCAATGAGAATAGACTTTGTGTCTTGAGTCTGGCAGTCCGGAGGTCTTCAGACTTTAAATAGAAGAGTCTGCAAATCTTCAGACTAGACTGATGGAAACGTTTTGTCAGCTTCAAAACACGAAGATTTCTCCAACAGAGTCGACGTTCCTAAAATGATTTATGACATGACAAAACTTTTAATTTCTAAAGTCATATTCAAATTCACGGTTAAATTCACTCCGGCGCATCTTTAACGTGACCTAGGCTACCGAGTAGCTTTTAGAAATTTTTAGTGCAAATGACCCATGGTCGATTTTCTTTGATTCACAATGAACCTATCTGACACATTAGTGACTTTTGGTTGTTGTGAAAATCCTGAAGAATTAGATACGGACACAGGGTACCAAAATGATTGAAAAATCAGTCTAATACCGGCCGACGAGAATTTTGCAACTTAGTGGAATCACCCACGTTTAGTTACACATCTCAGTCGAATCGACCTATCTCTGATCCCTGATCGATTTTTAACTATTCCGTAAAAACCTCTAAATATGAGCACGATCGAGTAGCCGATTCCTGGTCAAATTCTCAAGTCTAAAGCATTAAAATTTCTTAATGGCTTTCTCAGATAGTCTAGTTATCTCGAGAGTGATTAGCTCTGAGAATAGCACTATAAACGTGTTGATGAAAGGCCCGATTAATTTAATTGAAAGCATAACTGAAAAATTCAGGATGTCACAAGTGTCTGACTATAACTCTGTTTTATTTGATATTGTTTCTCGACTTGAGTTATGCGGTATCAAACTCACTATTACGGAATTGTTGAAGAAAACTTTCTCCACCTTCCATGCTTCGAATATTGTATTACAACAGCAATACCGACAGTGTCAGTTTGCCAAATACTCTGAATTAATTTTTGTGCTTCAACTGCTGAGCAAACTAATGAATTGCTGCTAAAAAATCATGATCTTAGACCTCCTGGTTCAAAAGCATTGCCTGAAGCATATGCTAACTTTGAAAAAAATACTGGTCATTTTAAAGGCTATAAGCGCCGGCAAGAACATGATCCTAGAAGGGATGGCGGAAATTTAACCGCCCTAGGAAATCTAACTTTGGCCCGAATTATGGTAAAAAAAAAAAAAGAGAAAGAATGTGATTAATAAAAGTATTTGTCATCAATGTGGCATGACTAGGCACTGGACATGCACTTGTCGTACGCCAAAGCACTTTGTTAACCTATACCAGGTATCTTTAAAAATACGAACAAGTGTGGTGAATCTCATCCTACTTGCCATAACCACTGTTGAGGTCAACAAATCTTTGTTCGTGGGACTCCTCTTGATCCCGAAGTAGCAAATGCATCCTTAGATGTCTCTAATTTCTTTGAGGACCACCGATTACTTTGATGAGGCATCAGATTAGTGGATGATAATTTGAACTTCGAATTCTATGATTACTTTGATGAGGCACCAGATTACTTCTCTAGTTGTTTAAATGTATTCCATTTTATTGTTCTCTAATATGGTTATGAAATACTTATGAACCTTATGTGAATGCTAGTATGAGCACCTAGAGGGGATGAATAGGTGCGAAAACAAACTTTTGCGAAGTATAGTATAAAACTTTACTTTTAACTTGAGTTTGTTTAACAGTAGACTTAAAACAGAAACGAGACTCTAACAATTAAATAAAGTTACGAGTAAAGTAAAAGAGTTTAGGGAAGAGAATAAGAACACAAGGTTTATAGTGGTTCGGCTTAATCCAAACCTACGTCCACTCTCTCGCACTAACAGCCCACCGGCTGTATTTCACTATGAATCAAAAGAGTCGTGACAGTATCACATCCTTAATTCCATAGTGTAGAGACTCTGCTACACTTCCTCAAGGTCTCACAAATGTATAAACTCTCTTTTGAGTACAAGTTTACGCTCAACAATTGAATTGGCAAAGAACAAGAAGCTTTAGACTTTGGAATTTATCTATCACGCACACACTCAAATAACTAGAACGTCTTCCTTATATACTCCTCCATGCCTTCATACCCGTTAGCACTTTCCAAAGAAGCTCTTCCAATCTACCCGTTGGACAGAATCAATTAGGGAGATCTCGAATTATTTAAGAAATATGACGATAGCCCACCAATCATGCTCACCCATACAATCAGGATCTAGGTTTCCATAAGTAAAACCTTCCAAGTATACTTCACCAATCAACGGATCAAAATTACCCAAATAAAAACGAATAATAGATTTCGAGAGGCTATATCCAACCGAGAGATCTTCTTTAGTCAATAGAATCAAATCCTTTAAAGAAACACTCAACTTTGGAAGTCTTCTTCGACGGTCTAGAAATTGTCAATGAGGGTAGATTTTGAATTTTGAGTCTGGTGGTCCGGCGATCTTCAAACTTTGATGAAAGAGTCTGCAAGTCTTCAAACTAATGGAAACGTTTTGTCAGCTTCAAAACAAATACGGAAGTTTTCTCCAACACCTTATGTAATATTTATTTTGAAATTTTATTTGACTCTATAACTAATATGCAAATTTTATGATACTTGACACCTGAAGGTTTCAA
Organism: Eucalyptus lansdowneana; assembly: GCA_017140395.1. NCBI lineage: Eukaryota > Viridiplantae > Streptophyta > Magnoliopsida > Myrtales > Myrtaceae > Eucalyptus > Eucalyptus lansdowneana. Next base: position 24,573,777 of record CM029489.1, read on the forward strand.
CATAAAGGCAAATGGAATATACCAAGAAAAAGGAAGATGTTTGTTTGCTTGATAGTGCAACAACACATACTATATTTCGTAGTAGACATTTTTTCTCAAGTATGACATTGCGTAAGGCACAAATCTATACAATATCAGGCCCTATTCCGATTATTGATGGTTTTGGGAATGCCACAATTGTTTTGCCAAATAGCACCATCCTACATATTGAAGATGCATTTCTAAAAATTAGATCAAAAAGGAATTTGCTCAATTTCAAAGATATACGCCGTAATGGGTACCATATTAAGACTATTTATGAGCAAGATAAGGAATATATTGGCATTTCCTCTTATAAGACGAGCCTAAAGACCATCCATGAGAAGCTAGAAGCTTCTTCTATGGGTTTGTATTGTGTCATGATTAAGACTGTTGAAACCTACGCCACCATATCCTGAAGATTGGTAAACCCTGATCAGTTTGGACTATAGCATGATCGCCTTAGTCACCCTAGCGCTTCAATGATGCGTAAAATAATTCAAAATACAAAAGGGCACCCTTAAAAGTATATTAAGGTATTGTTATCCAAAAATTATAATTGTGAGACTTGTTCATAAGGAAAGCTCATTATCAAACCTTCTTGAATCCCCTTTATTCTTGCAAAGAATTCAGGGTGATATTTATGGATCAATACAACCACCAAGTTGATCATTTCGATATTTTATGGTACTAATGGACGCATCCTGTAGATGGTCCCATGTTTGCCTATTATCTACGTGCAATGTTACCTTTGCACGTTTACTTGCGCAAATTATAAAGCTCCGGGCACTATTCCTTGATTATCCAATTAAGAGCATAAGGATGGATAATGTTAGTGAATTTACATCAAAGAGTTTTGATATCTATTTTGCTTTACTTAGAATCAAGGTTGAGCACCCGGTTGCATATGTTCATACTCAAAATAGATTCGCAGAATCCTTGATTAAACATATCCAAATCATTGCCCGCACTCTATTATCGAGAACGAATCTCAACAATATAACATAGGGTCATGCAGTTTTGCATGTAACAGCTCTAATAAGATTACGCCCCACTACTAGTCTTTTACAATCTCCTCTACAAATGGTTCTTAGTTATGAACCAAATATTTCACATTTACGCACCTTTGCTTGTGTAATACAAGTGCCTGTAGCACCACCAAAAAGAACGAAAATGGGTCCCCAACGCGATTTGGGCATTAATGTTGGGTTTAATTCACCGTCTATCATTAGGTTCTTGGAACCAACTACCGGTGATCTTCTCACTGCCAGATTTGTAGATTGTCATTTCAATGAGACTAGGTTTCCATCAATTGAGATACCTACAACTTCCATGATTACAAAACAAAAACCAGTTAAGGTTTTTTCTTGGAATGAGAAAAATTTATCTCAATTAGACCTAAGGACTCTTGAATGTGAAAATGAGGTGCAGAGAATAATCCATCTATAGGTTATGGCCAATAGACTTCTTGACGCATTTAATGATGCTACTAAGGTAACAAAATCTCATATTCTAGCTGCAAATGCTCCAGCTAGGATAGTTGTTCCCAAAGAAGAGGCTAAAATGAATCAAAATCTCCCGCACTTGAAGCGTGGTAGACCGATAGGATTAAAAGATATTGTTCCTCAAAAATGAATGGGAAAGAATCAGGAATCCTCTCCAGAAGAGACTGGCATTGTGCTTGCTCTTAAAGAACTTATTCCCCCTGAAGAGGCACAAACCCATGAAAGGAAAACCAACTCCGAGAATACTGAGAATTCCATTACATATTGTAATGAAATTTTGGATCGAAATGAAATCATCATTGATGATACTTTTGCATTCTTAGTTACTCATAAAATTGTGAATTATGATTGTGAGTCACAATCTATTATTGAATGTCGTCAAAGGCAAGATTGACCTAAGTGGGAGGAAGCAATTAAGGCCGAATTAGCTTCCCTAGCTAAACGAGAGGTTTTTGGACCTGTAACTCGTATCCCCAATAATGTAAAGCCCGTTTAATCTAGAAACGAAACGAGAAAAATCAGATTGTCAAGTATAAAGCCTGACTCGTTGCCCAAGGATTCTCCTAGAGACCCGAGATTGATTATAATGAGACATATTCACCTATGATGGATATGATTACATTTTGTTTTCTCATTAGCCTAGTAATCTCTGAAAGATTGAAAATACGTCTTATGGACGTTGTGACGGCATATTTATATGGCTAATTAGACTCTAATATTTATATGAAAATTCCTGAAGGATTCAAAATGCCTAAAGCATGCACTTCCCGCAATTTATTCTCAATAAAATTGCAAAGATCCTTGTATGGGCTAAAGCAATCTGTCGCATGTGGTATCAACGCCTAAGTGAGTACCTAATTAAGAAAATGTACAAGAACGATCCTATCTGCCCATGCATGTTTATTAAGAAATCAGAAACTGGATTTGCTATTGTAGCAGTATATGTCAACGATATAAATGTAATTGGAACTCCATAATAGTTAGCTAAAACTACTGAGTATTTGAAAATGGAGTTTGAAGTTAAAGATTTGGGTAAAATTAAACTTTGTCTTGGTCTAGAGCTTGAGCATAAAGCAAATGGAATAATTGTCCATCAATTAGCATACGTTAAAAGATTGCTTAAATGCTTCAACATAGACAAAGCTCACCCATTGAGCACCCCTATGGTTGTAAGGTCTCTAGATCTCCGAAAGGACCTATTTCGTCCTAGAGAATCTAATGAAGAGATACTTGGTCCTGAAGTACCATATCTCAATGCAATTGAGGCTTTGATGTACTTGGCACAATGTATGAGACCAGATATCGCTTTTGCAATAAATTTATTGGCAAGTTTTAGTTCTGAGCTAACTTGGAGACATTGGAATGGAGTTAAACATATTTTACGTTATCTTCGAGAAACCATAGATTTAGGATTATATTATTCCATGGATTCCACTAACTCTGGTTTAATTAGATATGCTGATGTTGGATATAGATCTGATCCACATAAGGCTCACTCTCAAATCGGTTATTTATTTTGTTATAATAACACCGCCATTTCTTGGCGTTCTACGAAGCAATCACTAGTAGCTACATCCTCTAACTACTTTGAGATTTTTGCTTTATATGAAGCTAGAAGAGAGTGTGTTTGGTTAAGATCCGTTATAACGCATATTCATAATTCTTGTTGTTTAATATCAGTTACAAATTCTCCCACTATAATTTATAAAGATAATGTTGCTTGTGTTGCACAAGTTAGGGGAGGATATATCAAAGGTGATAGGACCAAGCATATCTCATCGAAATTTTTCTATACTAATGAACTCCAAGAAAGTCGACAAATTGATGTTAAACAGATTCAATCCATAAATAATCTTGCAGATCTTTTTACCAAATCATTGCCAACATCAACTTTTGAGAAATTAGTATATAGCATTGGTATGTATCGAGTTCACAAGATGCAAGATTGACTAGCCCCAGTAGTGGCTATATGGTTCAATTGAGGGGGAGATATTATGAACTATGCATTGCACTTTTTTTTCTTTTTGTTCGGTTTTTTTCCCATAGAGTTTTTCTGGCTTAAAGTTTTTAACGAGGCAATTAACGCATCCTTAAAAGGGAGAGATCATAAAATTTGTGCTCTACACTCTTTTTTCCTTTCATCCGGTTTTTGTCCCACTGAGTTTTTCCAGTTTAAGGTTTTTAATGAAGTAGTATCATTCGATACACATTTGTAATTAATACAATGAATATTCAAGGGGGTGTTATGAAATACATGAATAAATGAAATACAAGAATGAATATTCATTATATTCATCTTATCTAATGTACTTATTATGATACATTTGTATCATACATTATAAGTACATCTCCTATATAATGAATGTTCATCTCCCTATCCAATACATGTATTATTCGATATATTGATATTAATGACAAGTACATCATTGTTGTCTTGTAAATAAGAGCTTAGATTTTGTCATAGACATACTTTGTGATATACTGGAAACAGAATTCTCTTCTCTGGCTTTCTCTACTATCTTTGGTGTTTATCTGATTTCTTTTCTCAATCTCTTTATTATCTTTATTATATATTTGCAATGCAATATTTTATAACAGGGCACACTTTCTTTTTTTGTTATATCTATCTATTATGGGGTAAAATGGTCTTTGTCAAACAAAAAGAGAAAAGGTTTCTTTTTACTTTTTGTAGCCAAGTAGTTCTTTAAGAGGAGAGCCGCACAGTTGAGAAGCGACACGGTAAAAGAGGAGCCGCACAATGAGCACGAACGAGCCGCTGTATGAAAAAAAAAAAAAAAAAAAAAAAAAAAAAAAAAAGACGATCATAAGAGGAGTTGTTGATTTTAGGCGTACATATAGCCTTTGCTTTGGGCTTGAAAACCAAAAATTTTGTGTTGTGAGTTTTAACAATATTGAGTTATTTATTTAATAATACTTTGAATTTAGCCTTAAATTTAGGTATAAAGAATATCTAAATGAATGAGTGATTGTAATGCTAATTTTCGATTATAATTAATTATTTGCTATTAAATTTTCTCGAGAATGCAAGTACAAATACTCCCGTTAACTTATTTGCAAGACCTTTCATTTCCATATATTATATTACAACATTCTCTTTGCCCTACGAAGAAACATATTTGCAAATTAAGAGATAATTCCTCAAGAAATTTGGAGAGAACTAAGGTAGCAATTGTTCCATGAAAAATGAATGATTTGAAAATATTTTCCAAAAAATGATCGCTTATATCGTTAATAAAAATTGAATATATGAAATATATTTCCATTATCAATAAAAGTATTTAAACAAAAAATTTTGTCAATAATTAAAAATAATCATTAACTAATATATTTCAAAAGATGCAAACAATTTTTTAAATTATTCACTTTTCACAAATCAAATTAATGGGATAAAATCCGAAAAAGCCAGAAAAGCCAAATTACAGATCTTGATTAATCTCATGCGGAAGGCAATGGCTTCCCTTTTTATTTTACCGCAAACAAAGGCAAATATAAAATGTTTAACTTCCTGCACTTGTCTTCAAGTTATTAATCATGGATTTGCCCAACTATGCCTTGATAATATGACGTTCAAAACTGTCTCAAATGAAAGAACAATAATACCAAGTAAATACAAAATTTACTGTAAATGCTAGTACGAGCACCTAGAGGGGGTGAATAGGTGCGAAAACAAATTTTTGTAGAGTATAGTGTAAAACTTTACTTTTAACCTGAGTCTGTTTAACAGAAGACTTTAAAAAGAAAAGTGACTCTAACAATTAAATAAAGTTACGAGCAAAGTAAATGAGTTTAGGGAAGAGAATAAGAACACAAGGTTTATAGTGGTTCGGTTTAATCCAAGCCTACGTCCACTCTCCCGCATTGTTAGCCCACCGGCTGGATTTCACTATGAATCAAAAGAGTCGTTACAGTTTCACATCCTTGATTCCACAGTGTAGAGACTCTACTACACTTCCTCAAGGTCTCACAAATGTATAAACTCTCTTTTGAGTACAAGTTTATGCTCAACAATTGAATTGACAAAGAACAAGGAGCTTCAGACTTTGGAATTTATCTATCGTGCATACACTCGAATAACTAAAGGATCTTCCTTATATACTCCTCCATGCCTTCATAACCATTGGCACTTTCCAAAGGAGTTCTTCTAATCTACCCGTTGGACAGAATCAATTAGGGAGATCTCGAGTTATTTAAGGAATATGACGATAGCCCACCAATCATGCTCGCCCGTACATTCAGGATCTAGATTTCCATAAGTAGAACTTTCCAAGTATGCTTCGCCATTCAACGGATCCAAATTACCCGAATTAATTTCAAGAATAATAGATTCCGAGATGCTATCTCCAGCCGTGAGATCTTCTTTAGTCGATCGATTCAAATCCTTAAAGAAATACTTGATTCTGGATAAGTCTTCTTCGACGGTCTAAAAACTATCAATGAGGGTAGACTTTGAGTCTTGAGTATGGCGGTCTTCGGACTTTGACGAAAGAATCTGCAAGTCTTCAGACTAGACTGATGGAAACGTTTTGTCAGCTTCAAAACAAATAAGGAAGTTTTCTCCAACAATTACAACGGCATTTGTTCAAGAATTTTCATCATTACAAGGGAGAAGCAATGAATAAAGGTAGAGCACAATGAGTGCTGTGGAGATACAAGTTTCACTTAGGAAGAACCATCACACTATTGAAATGGCTTGATGATGACTATCCCTGGGTTATGTAAATGCCACCTCAAGCAGAAGATTTGGGCAATTTATGCTGCTTTTTAAGGAATTGCGATGCCTCCGAGTCACTCCTACGGCATTATATTCTCAAAAGCTTGTTGGAGTTGACGCCAAGCTTGCTTTTGCCACCTTGCATTTCCATGCTACTCACAAATTTTAAGTTCCTCGATCAATTCTCGTGTCAACAAGAGATGATCTACCAATATCTATAGTAGTCAAATAATCAAGGACAAATTGCATATCTAGATATCAAGATGAGAAATATATGGATTTTGCCGGGAGATAGAACTTGAGATTTTCAGGTATACTTAATTTATAACCTATGCTAATTATGGAATCCATAGAGGTACAAATGAGATTCATGAGAAAAATTGCCAAAAACAATCCTAAATCTATTACAAATTTTCCAATTTAGTTATGTCACGACCTCTTTTTTTCCGTCCGGGGGAAAAGGAAGAGAGGTTTAGGGGTATTTGCCTAAAGAGGTGGACCAATAGCCCTAGATTAGGCGCGGGCTCTCCCAAGCCCATACCTCGCGCGACGTTGGATTCGTTTTTTAGTTCTTAAATTCCTATGTAATTCTAAGAGTCGCCACTAACCTATTGGGGTCGGCTAGAAACCAATCAAGACACGGGAGTGTTGTCTCGATTCATACGCAACCAGAGATTTCTAAGAACGGGGACTTGTTTACGCCAATGTTTCTATTAGCGCCCTTGCGGTACCACTAACTTGGAATGTTGTTTATCTTAATGGCCATACAATCTTGATTACCAATTATAATCTTTATGAAACCACTAAGTGTCCATGCAAATGTTTTTATAGTTTTTTTTAATGTCTAGACTAATCTTAACATAATTTAGAAGAGAAATTTACACTCAAATTAATGAAAAGCGGCGCGTAAATAAACATCCAAGAAATTGAAATGACTTGAAAATAAACGCATAAAAGGTAAACCCGATACAAGTCAGGCAAATAATATTACATGGCCTTGTTATCACGCCCCGGGACAGGACCCCCGTGAGCGAAATAGAAATTTAAATATGCATGAAATTACCCTAGATAATTTTAATCTATGCAAAATGGATTATTTACAAAAATGATCATAAAATACCAAAATAGCATTAAATTAGGAAAATGACATTTTAAAAATAGGAAAATTTCATAGATGCCATTTTTGCCTTAATTTGATACATTTATCACCTTTATATTTTATTTTATTTTTTGAAATTTTTGGATTTTTGGATTTTTTTATTTTTTATTTAAATAAAAATAATAATTTCCTAAACCGATATATGCTAACATTGAACAACACAGCACATGAATATCATAATAACCGGGTTCAAATCGACCGTTTCAAGATCGAAACTTGGTTTGCGCATTTCGTTGAACACTTGGCGTGCATAAAATCACCACAAATCAGCTTCCTCGGGCCATGTTTGCGGCCTTCAATCTCAACGCATGAGCAATATTATAAGGAACTAAAACATCAAAGTTAAACTACCACATGCAAGGAGTAAGATTAGATAGAAATCACAGCTTAAAACACACTAGAACCAAGCTAAAATCATCCTCAAATACACGGGTTTGAACAGATTTTGCAAATTTGGGTTTGAACCCAAGTCAAACAAACAGGTTACATGCCCATATTCAAGCCCCGACACTCATCGCATACGAGATCCAAAGGAAACATTACTTAGTCCGAGTGAAAGTAGGTAACATGAGCTTTCAAATGCAATAAACATCACAGAGAATGACCCACCGAACAACATCAAAACGACCTCTCCAAGAAGCACACATGCAACGCTCTTGAAGAGATTTCAAACACTTAGAAAAATTTTAACCTCAGAAATCAGTTTTCCGGGCTGGTTTCTCTCTTGATTTTCATGATAAAAACATGCTCAAACTCGAAAATACGTACATCTAGGATGCTTATCTTACTTCCTAGTTTCCTTTTCAAGTGGTTCTTGGCCAAGGAAACCGAGAAATTGTCCTCTGGAAGAACGTGGAAGTTGGCTTCTTCAACTGGAAATGAGATCTGCAGAAAAGAAGAACTGACAATGAAGGTTTTCGTTGACCTCTAAAATTAGACTTCAAGACGTCTTTTGTTGGAAAAATTGACACCAAGCCAAACTATATGTATTCTAGTTTGGGGTAGAAGTCAATATTTTCCTCATTTGTTTCTCAACTTTCTCAAAAACACTGTGTTTTCATCACTCGTGACCAACTGGGCTTGGCTAGTCACATTTAGATCATTGGCCCCAACTTTTTTTTAATTAATTAATTAATTAAATTTTTTTTAAAGGAAAAACATCTTCCATTTTAAACACCTAGATAATCTATATGCAATAATTTGGGCAAAAAATTAGGTGTCAACAGCTGCCCCTCTTTGGAAGGAGGCTCAAAGAGATTTCTTTCAAAGATAAGGTGACACATAATGTTTTGTTTTGTTTTGTTTTTTGTTTTTTGTTTTTTTGACAATAGTAAAATGAAAATGCAAGTAAGCTTAATGTAAAGAGCGTGATCTAGGGATGTACCTGTGAACAATTTGAAAAGTGTGGTTTAAGGATATACTCACGAACCTTGTGGTTTATGGCAATCCCACTAACCGTGTGGTTTAAGGCAGTCCCATGAACCTTGTGGTTTAAGGCAGTCCCACTAACCGTGTGGTTTTAGGCAGTCCCACTAACCGTATGGTTTAAGGCAAACCCACTAACCGTGTGGTTTAAGGCAGTCCCACTAACCGTGTGGTTTAAGGCAGTCCCACGAACCTTGTGGTTTAAGGCAGTCCCACTAACCGTGCGGCTTAAGGCAGTCCCACTAACCGTGTGGTTTAAGGCAGTTCCACTAACCTTGTGGTTTAAGGCAGTCCCACTAACCATGTGGTTTAAGGCAATCCCACTAACCTTATGGTTTAAGGCAGTCCCACTAACCGTGTGGTTTAAAGCAATCCCACTAACCGTGTGGTTTAAGGCAGTCCCACGAACCTTGTGGTTTAAGGCAGTCTCACTAACCGTATGGTTTTAGGCAGTCCCACTAACCGTATGGTTTAAGGCAAACTCACCAACCGTGTGGTTTAAGACAATCTCACTAACCGTGTGGTTTAAGGCAGTCCCACTAACCTCGTGGTTTAAGGCAGTCCCACGAACCTTGTGGTTTAAGGCAGTCCCACTAACCGTGTGGTTTAAGGCAGTCCCACTAACCGTGTGGTTTAAGGCAGTTCCACTAACCTTGTGGTTGAAGGCAGTCCAACTAACCGTGTGGTTTAAGGCAGTCCCACTAACCTTGTGGTTTAAGGCAGTCCCACTAACCGTGTGGTTTAAGACAGTCCCACTAACCTTGTGGTTTAAGGCAGTCCCACTAACCGTGTGGTTTAAGGCAATCCCACTAACCGTGTGGTTTAAGGCAGTCCCACTAACCGTGTGGTTTAAGGCAGTCCCACTAACCTTGTAAATTATATGATTTTAGGATGACCAAGAACCTCTTGAAAATGCATGGTTTAAGGCTAATCCATGAACCCTTTGAAATTATGTCTTGAAAATGCATGGTTTGAGGCTAACCCATGAACCTTTTGGAATTGTATGGTTTAAGGATAACCAAGAACCTCTTGAAAGTGCATGGTTTAAGACTAACCTATGAACCTTTGGGAATTACATGGTTTAAAGGTAACCAAGAACCTCTTGAAAGTGCATGATTTAAGGCTAATCCAAGAACCCTGTAGAATTGCATGGTTTAAGGATAACTAAGAACCTCTTGAAAATGCATGGTTTGAGGATAACTCATAAACCCTTTGAAATTGCAAGGTTTAAGGATAACCAAGAACCTTTTGAAAATGCATGGTTTAAGGCTAACCCATGAACCTTTAGAATTGCAAGGTTTAAGGATAACCAAGAACCTTTTGAAAATGCATAGTTTAAGGCTAACTCATGAACCGTGTGAAATTGCAAGGTTTAAGGATAACCAAGAACCCTTTGAAAATGCATGGTTTAAGGATAGCCCATGAACCCTTTGAAATTGCAAGGTTTAAGGATAACCAAGAACCTTTTGAAAAATTCATGGTTTAAGGCTAACCCATGAACCTTTTGGAATTGCATGGTTTAAGGGTAACCAAGAACCCTTTGAATGTGCATGATTTAAGGCTAATCCAAGAACCCTTTAAAATTGCATGGTTTAAGGATAACCAAGAACCTCTTGAAAACGCATGGTTTAAGGATAACTCATAAACCATTTGAAATTGCAAGGTTTAAGGATAACCAAGAACCTTTTGAAAATGCATGGTTTAAGGCTAACTCATGAACCTTTAGAATTGTGAGGTTTAAGGATAACCAAGACCCTTTTGAAAATGCATGGTTTAAGGCTAACCCATGAACCTTTTGAAATTGCAAGGTTTAAGGATAACCAAGAACCTCTTGAAAATTGCATGGTTTAAGGCTAACCCATGAACTGTTTGAAATTGCAAAGTTTAAGGATAACTAAGAACCTTTTGAAAATTGCATGGTTTAAGGCTAACCCATGAACCGTGTGAAATTGTGTGGTTTCACTGGAGGAACTCGTCATTCGAGAATATTCTGAAATGGATATTGCACATCAAATAGTATTCATTATAACAAGTATTCTAGTAGCGAAAGCATACTAGATGAGGTCAATTTCAACATATGTCATTATAAACGATATCAAAAGCGTATCGGTAATGAGAAAGCAATGATTGCATAAACAAATCAAACTAATTCCGACAACTTGACAAACTCACAAAACTGTCATCATGCTCGAATGATATCATTAATCGTCAAATTCTCTTGGGAGAAAAGTCCTTGTCGAAATGACCCTGACTTATGAGAAAGGTTTGTTAAGTATGCCAAGCAGGGATCCCTAGTCAGAAAGGGCTTCTCGCATATCCTCAAGAAAATGGCTATTTGATCCCATATGTTCATGTGGGAAATAAACTGATCATTCAACCTCACTCTTCCAAAGGCGCAAGGCTTTGAATCATTCGCAATAAGTACACATTGACCAATCAAAGAGGTCTTTTAGAAGGACCGTAGTGCAGGTTTGGTCATGGTTTTAGCAATGGATAAGCATCATTGGCTATGAAATAAATTAATCACTGATCGACATCTCCGCCAGGCTTACAAGTCAAGAAACCTTAAGATGAGATAAGACAACCCTACTCTCACTTCTTCAAGCGGCATCTTCTTTAGGAAGTCCTTATTTCCACTTTGAATCATCCCAATCTGAAGAGACTTTGGAAATGGGTTGTAATGTTGTTTCGGGGAAAGGTTCAAAAGGCTTAGCTCAAAAGGCTTAGAACTTTTTTGTCAAAGGGGGATTTGGGAGTTGGTGATTATCATGGCATCATTACCATATCATCCATTTTTTTTAAAGCACTCAATGTTTAGAATTCAAATTGTCTCGAAAGTCCTTTGACTAATCATCTTAACATAATGGCTTTTGCATTTGCAATGATTTTCTTTTCAATGCATGCATTTTTTTTGCCATTTTTGCTTTCACAGAGATATTCCTCTTGATGCAATTGTTTTTCTTCCACTCTCTCTCCCTTTTTTTTTTGTGGGCATTGGCCTTGCTTTTACCAGGCACACTGCTTTTTCATGCCCCTTAATTTTCACTTGACTTTTGTTCTTTCAAACTTTTTGAGCTCTTGGGACTTTCAAGATGCTTTTCATATTCTCATATAAACACCAATTGCATTGGTAAATCATGTGCCCTGCCCCAATGTGGGGAGATAATCACCACTCGGGTTTTAGAAATGAATAGTTAGGCTCAATATGGTTTAAGCAAAGGGTATCGGTGTTTGGGTAGAGAAAAGAATGCTCTTCTTCACCTTGGGATGCTTCGAGCTTCCATAAGAATTCACCTGAAGTTACCACAAAAAGATTTATGCAAGTGAGAGTAAAGAAACTTTTCTCATCTTCCCTCTCCAAATAATGTCAACCCAAACCTCCGTAATTGCCCCATCGTGGGGTGGTTCTTGACAGGGGTATTTTGTAGAAAATTCTTCAAATTAAAAGGCTCAAATGGGCTAACTATTGTCACCTGTAGTGTGTATGATAGAGGAAAAAAAATGCCTCTTGTCATCTTGATCTATGTATTGCTTGCGAATGAATTCATTGACCTTAACCAACATAGGTTTTCTTTTTCACTCGAATCCCAGAGTGCTTAAAGGACATGTTTGGAAATGGGTTGCCTTTCGTCATCCTAAGTGTTTCTCGCTTGGCATAAGTAACATCACATTTCATTTTTGTTGAGATCATGTGGGTGGATTAACCTCCATAGAGAATTTTGATTCGAAATGAGTGATCCATCAAGTGGATGGACAATTTAAAGGTAAAGAAGATTTTTGCAAACTTTGTGGAAAACTTGTTTCTTCAATTTCCATTTTTTGTGCTTGTTTCTAGAAAAACACTAAATGCTCTTTCTTGCAATGAAAATTCTCCATTTGTTTTCCATTTGATTTTGAGAAGAGGGGTACTTACCTGTGCCTTAGTAGTTAGGCAACCCTACGAAGAACAAAAAGGAATGTGTTAGTACATGAATCCTCAAGGATCGTAAAACTGGGAACGATACAACATTACCCTTGGTCAGTTTCACCATTTGGGCAGCAAACAGCAGCATGAACCTATTGTTTTAAGGCTTGAAGAGATTCTCAGGTCTTTGGTCTCATTAGTTCGAGCGCTTTCCTCCTTTTGCAAAAGTAAAAGATGTAAAAATTTTTATTTATTTTTTTACATTTTATGGCAAACTCGTTGCTGTTTCCAGGGATCGAACCCTGGTCGCTTCTGGACCACTTCATTCCCCATACCACCAGGCCGAAGCGCTGGTAGTGTCCATGGGATGTTTCTTTTTTATTTAATTGAACCGGCTCTAGAACGACACATATTTTAAGCCAACTTAGGTGACTTTGACATGTGTTGGCTCCACATGCTTGCTTGGTCGATATGAATTATGCTTAAATCAATTTCTCAAGCTTGTTCCTCGAATACCGACGCTTCCTGTCAAACAAGGGAACTACGTCAAATAATGAAGTTCGAGAGGGGCATTTTGGAAACGATACCGAATTACCCTTCTCCTACAGCTGACTTTAAATGTCTTGTGTTTCCTCTTCATGTGCTTTTGCTCCTCAGGTGTTAACATTTCCTTGAAGATCTTGCTTTCAAATGGGCCATTTAGATGTTATCGAATTCACTCATTCTGAGTGGGCGTCAAAGATGAAAGGAGAGGGGTACTCCTTGTTTTGACACATGAGGGCATTACTCCTTGGATGTTTTGCTCCATTTATTCCATCAAAATGGATAGTTGGGCCTTAGCATGCCTTCTTGGTATAAGGTGTTGCTCCATCGATCAAAGTGCACTTTTTGTGCCGAATCAATTGACTTTGTTTCATTTTGCTTCATGAGTGAGAGTTACCCTACTTTGAGTGATTTGCCCCATTTAACAACTGCAAGGAAAAAGAGACGTAATATGTTATTTTCATATTCGACATGATTCATTTTAGGAACGGGATACTCCATTTTACGGCATATCTGATGACTGCGTTCTATCCCATTTCCTTGGCTATGAGGACGGATTTGCTCTCATGATTGATAGAAATTCACTTGACAAATGTCTATTCCATTTGAATCTTTCCGTTTTTAGAAGTTGGATGACTCAGGCATCGCGTGCCCCCGATTCATTTTATGGCCATTTGCTCCAATTAAAATTTCCTACACATATGGAAGCAATGTATTATTTCCACTCTTAGGTACATTAAGTTTAGGAATGAAGTACACCCTTTTTCAAAGTCGGGCAATTCCGCATCTCATCGTATCTTTGTGGAAGAAGGGGAGATATTGTCCTTATGGTCGAATGTATGCCACATTGAGTTAGATAACTTGTCCATATGCAGCTTCATTATGTTGGATTGATGAATCTTCATTTTATTTGAATCCTTCATGCTTTACTCGGTTTCCCGTGTACCCCTTTTAGGCTAGGTGATATTTCGCCATTTTTGCTGCATCAATGCATTTCCCACTTCACAATCTGTAAGCATGGGTGGCTATGTCAATTTATGAATGAGTTGTTTTGACTTTTGGAACGAACACACCCTTTTTCTTTTAGAGATCGTGTGATTCTGGACCAGGCTGTCCTCCCCATGTAATCTTGTTGCTTGCCAGTAATTTGCCTCACTAAAATCTGCACAAAGTGCAAGGACAAGTCATTCCTAAAATAAATTGAATTTAACTTGAAACGATTACCACCTTTTATTTGAAGGCAACATTTGATGACCGATTCTTGTTTGTGTACATCTACATCTTGAAGTGTTGTCTTGCATACCACCAATAATCATCTCCATACAGGATTGGATACCAAGAAACCATTGGAAGTGTAGGGATTGCAGATGCTTCTTGTTCGCAACCAACGAAGTAGTTTGTTGCCAAAGAATGTCCACAAATTTCTTCTTCCACAAAGAATGTCAAATTAATATGAGGTCATCCAGCATGTGGAACTTCATTAGACCAGTAGATTTGTGATCTTCGAGGCCTTAATGATTCTTTTCACACTTAATCACAATGTTTGAATTCATATGTTGCGAAAATATTCAAGTAGTTCGTGGCTCAACCAAATATGCCCATAAATGAGCATGAATTGGTGCATCTCATGACTTGCTCTATTAGGGAAAGGCCCGCACTTTTGTCAATCTTGAACAAAACTGTCATTTTGCCTGTTTGACAAAAATGGATGACTGAGTTAGTTGTTGCGCAAGAAATCCCTATTGGAACGATTACAACCTTACCCCCTCAAAAAATCGTTCTACGGATCAACCTGCAAAAGCGATTAAGTGAAGAGATAAAGTATTACGTAAGTTCTTCTTGAAACTCATTTTCACACATTTTGAAGCTAAGGCATAAAACTCAGCCCAAAGGGTCCACTTGAAACACTTCAAGTATTTTAAAGAATATAACTTTTATGAACTCTAATTTCATTATTAGAAAATGTGAGTTGTATGATTTACAAAAGCATTTGATTGGGTTCACAATCAAAACTCAAAACGCAAAACACGGTTCCTAATAGGAATAATGACAAGGATAAAGTACAAGAAGCTCTTTCGTAGAGGAGCATAATAAGCACAATTCTCGTCCTAGCTTTAAAGTCCACTTTTGGCATGGCCAAGCAAGAGGAGTTCAAGGAATGGTTGTCACGCCTGACCTGTGAAAGGAAGATAATGTCAGTATATGAATGAAAAATTGATCTTTCAATAAAGCCGCCTCTTACAATGAAATCAAGGCGACGATACCTTTCCGTAATATCAGAATTTGGTATTTCGTCAAGATTTTATTAGTAAGAGGAGATTTCATTAAAAGATCGATCCATGACTATCAATCGAATGCCCACTTTGGTCCAAAAGTTTCATACACAAATGGGGCATCGATTTTGAAAAATTAATTTGTGGTTTCACTCATGCAAAGGTTTATTTTGAAAAATCAATATACAAAATGGGATTTGAATTTTAATTTTGAAATGTGACCAATAAAGAGTTTTATTGAAAATTTGATTTTAATTCTATGCCCCAAAATGTAATCTTGATTTGGAAGAATTTCTATACAAAATGTGACTTTAAGTTCATAGTTGAAAATTTAAACAAAAACATATGTTCAATAGATCATAGGTATTTGAAATGCTTATTTATCAAAAGTGAGTGCCAAGCCTATATTTTCAAGGGCATTCCATTGATTTCCGCGAATCTCAAAAAATGAAAATTTCAATTCAAAGTGAGCAAGTAGATGGAGAAATCATACTTACAGTGGGTGAAGAGACCATTTTTTTTCAATCACATAGACATGCGGATGTAAACTTGTGAGGTTTGACGCATAAAGGTGGAATTCTAAAGGCTTAAAGTCCCCATTTTGATTAGATCAAAAGAGTTTTCCCCACTCCGCACTTACATCGGACAGTTCTCTTTATCATTAATCATAATGAGCGGGACCAAAAGTGGATAACCATAGGTCATTCCCCGCATGGGTTCCATCTTTTGGCACCTCCTATGGGCTTCCTAATACGATCGGGGTTTTAGATCGCGGGTTGTGTGTGTAAATGTGTAGTGCAAGTATGAAGGCACGCATAACAATTGATATCCAAACAACACTTCAATTTCATCTATATAGGCATACATTCCTACGCCTCCCTGCAAAAGAAATGGGTTAACAAACACTCCACCCCTTATTACTCCAAACCTACAAAAACATTTAACACATTGTTAGCGGACTAACCTTATTTTTCACGCGACTTTGACACGTGCTATCAAATGAAGACCATGTTAGTGAACAACCAACCTAGTTATTACGGCCTAAGTCCTCTAAGGTTTGCAACCAAGTCCCCAGTGGAGTCGCCAAGCTGTCACGACCTCTTTTTTTCCGTCCGGGGGAAAAGGAAGAGAGGTTTAGGGGTATTTGCCTAAAGAGGTGGACCAATAGCCCTAGATTAGGCGCGGGCTCTCCCAAGCCCATACCTCGTGCAACGTTGGATTCGTTTTTTAGTTCTTAACAACCTATGTAATTCTAAGAGTCGCCACTAACCTATTGGGGTCAGCTAGAAACCAATCAAGACACGGGAGTGTTGTCTCGATTCATACGCAACCAGAGATTTCTAAGAACGGGGACTCGTTTACGCCAATGTTTCTATTAGCGCCCTTGCGGTACCACTAACTTGGAATGTTGTTTATCTTAATGGCCATACAATCTTGATTACCAATTATAATCTTTATGAAACCACTAAGTGTCCATGCAAATGTTTTTGTAGTTTTTTTTAATGTCTAGACTAATCTTAACATAATTTAGAAGAGAAATTTACACTCAAATTAATGAAAAGCGACGCGTAAATAAACATCCAAGAAATTGAAATGACTTGAAAATAAACGCATAAAAGGTAAACCCGATACAAGTCGGGCAAATAATATTACATGGCCTTGTTATCACGCCCGGGACAGGACCCCCGTGAGCGAAATAGAAATTTAAATATGCATGAAATTACCCTAGATGCATGAAATTACTCTAGATAATTTTAATCTATGCAAAATGGATTATTTATAAAAATGATCATAAAATACCAAAAGAGCATTAAATTAGGAAAATGACATTTTAAAAATAGGAAAATTTCATAGATGCCATTTTTGCCTTAATTTGATACATCTATCACCTTTATATTTTATTTTATTTTTTGAAATTTTTGGATTTTTGGATTTTTTATTTTTTATTTAAATAAAAATAATAATTTCCTAAACCGATATATGCTAACATTGAACAACATAGCACATGAATATCACAATAACCGGGTTCAAATCGACCGTTTCAAGATCGAAACTTGGTTTGCGCATTTCGTTGAACACTTGGCGTGCATGAAATCACCCCAAATCAGCTTCCTCGGGCCATGTTTGCGGCCTTCAATTTCAACGCATGAGCAATATTATATGGAACTAAAACATCAAGGTTAAACTACCACATGCAAGGAGTAAGATTAGATAGAAATCACAGCTTAAAACACACTAGAACCAAGCTAAAATCATCCTCAAATACACGGGTTTGAACAGATTTTGCAAATCTGGGTTTGAACCCAAGTCAAACAAACAGGTTACATGCCCATATTCAAGCCCCGACACTCATCGCATACGAGATCCAAAGGAAACATTACTTAGTCCGAGTGAAAGTAGGTAACATGAGCTTTCAAATGCAATAAACATCACAGAGAATGACCCACCGAACAACATCAAAACGACCTCTCCAAAAGCACACATGCAACGCTCTTGAAGAGATTTCAAACACTTAGAAAAATTTCAACCTCAGAAATCAGTTTTCCGGGCTGGTTTCTCTCTTGATTTTCATGATCAAAACATGCTCAAACTTGAAAATACGTACATCTAGGATGCTTACCTTACTTCCTAGTTTCCTTTTCAAGTGGTTCTTGGCCAAGGAAACCGAGAAATTGTCCTCTGGAAGAACTTGGAAGTTGGCTTCTTCAACTGGAAATGAGATCTGCAGAAATGAAGAACTGACAATGAAGGTTTTCGTTGACCTCTAAAATTAGACTTCAAGACGTCTTTTGTTGGAAAAATTGACACCAAGCCAAACTATATGTATTCTAGTTTGGGGTAGAAGTCAATATTTTCCTCATTTGTTTCTCAACTTTCTCAAAAACACTGTGTTTTCATCACTCGTGACCAACTGGGCTTGGCTAGTCACATTTAGATCATTGGCCCCAACTTTTTTTTAATTAATTAATTAATTAATTTTTTTTTTTTTTTTTAGGAAAAACATCTTCCATTTTAAACACCTAGATAATCTATATGCAATAATTTGGGCAAAAAATTAGGTGTCATCAAGTTATAAACCTTTTTTTTTTTTGCTAATTCAATTCTAAATTTTTTGCATTTGTATCAATTTAATCCATCCAACCATTTTTGGCCAATTGACACCGATGTGGACGCCAACCAATTAGTCGATGCTAACATGGATATTTTTTTAATAATATTACTTTTTTCAAATTTTTTTATTAATTTTTCTCCTCTTTTTCTCTCTCTTTCTTTTTTTTCTTCACTTCCTTCTACTTCCTCCGACCAGTCACTCGCCAACCTTGGGGAAGCCTGGCTAAGGCTAGGCTGTTAGGGAAATCCCTTATGATGTTTTGAAGATGACAAAATAGATCAAAGGTCACTAACATGTTTGATGGTTGAGTAATAGACTATGCAGATGATAGAACATGTAAAGGACATTGTTGAAGTCAATACTTATACAGATTATGTCCAAACCTTAAGGCTAAATCTGTTCAAAACCAGAATATGTTCAGACTTACGTTTAGATTGTAAAGTCTATTTTGAAGATCGCCAGACTTTTGTGTTAAAGTCTATCTTACATCAGAAGTCTACCATCTCTGACAAATTCCAGACTGAACACAAGTGAAGAAGGAAGACACTCAGACTTTACTTTAGACAGAACACTCTCAAACTTTACATACAGAACAAGACACAAGTCCAGAACGTGACAAGGTTCAGAATGAGACACAAGTCTAGAACGTGACAAGGTCCAGAACGAGACACAAGTTCAAAACATAGCAGATTCAAAACGAAGCTTGTCTAGAACAAAACAACTTGACAAAACGTAACACAAGCCCCAAACATATAACGGCTAGTGATCTGGTTTGGATTCTACATCAAGATCGATTTGATTGACTCAATCTAATTGATTGATAATTGGATCATGAAACAAGAATTTTTTATACGAAAAGGATCTACTTATGGAAACTAAGATTCTGTTTGTATGGGCGATCAAAATCAATTTAGGATTCTACTTCATCACTCAACGGCTACCAAATCTTCTAGATACGGATTTGTCCAATGGATAGATTGGAAGACGATCCTCTAGATACTGTCCAATAGCTAATTTGGAAGTGGAGGAGTATTTAAGAAGACCAAGGACCGAAGAGCAAGTAAGAGACGGAGCGTAGAATTTATAATTCCAAAGTTCGAGCGAATTTCGATCATACAATTGTCTCTCATGAGCTTAAACGTTTGTGATCGTGAGAAAAATACCAAAAGAGTGATTTAGTGAGATAGTATGATCTACCACTAAGTTTTTGCACTCAAAGTTGTAATCTCTTGTTGATCACATAGTGGAATCCAGCTAGAAGGCTGCTAACATGAGAGAGTGGACGTAAGCTTGATCTAAGCCGAACCACAATAAATTATGTGTTCTTATTCTCTTCCCTAAACTCTTTTATTTTGTTTGTAGTTCTATTTAACTGCTAAAATCTGAACTCACTCAAAGTCTGTTGTTCTTCAGACTCAGTTTCAAAAGTAAAATATTTTTACTATTCTTTGCAAAAAATTTCTTTCACCTATTCACCCCCCTTTAGGTGTTCATACTAGCACTTATATAGGCAACCTTGCCCAGGTCACTCGTTGGGCTGGCGAGGGTCAAGCCTTGTTAAAGGCCATGACCTCATACGACCTCTAGCAAGGGTTGCCAGTGGCTGGGTGAGGGTCGACCTCGCCAACCATGGGTGAGACCTAACCTCACCAGAGGTCGTGAGGTCAAAGGCCGCAACCTCACGTGGCCTTTGGTAATGGCTGCTTATGGCTAGGTGAGCCTCTCCATCCATGGGGATGCCCGACCTCACTAGATCTAGCAAGGTTGTGCCTCGCCAGAGGCCACGAGGTCAAAGGGCCCAACCTCGTGTGGCCTTTTGTCCAAGAGCCTCACTAGCTAGGGACAAGTCGCTGCCTTACTAGATCTAGTGAGGCCTCACTCAACCATCATGAGGGCGGCCTCACCATCATTGGGCTAGGGTTGCCCTCCTTAGTGGCCGACGAGGTTGACCTCACCAACGGTTGCCTCATTACCAACAAGAGGAAGGAGGAAGAAGGAGAAAAAGAAAAAAAAAATAATAATAAATCGAAAAAAATATTATTCAAAAATATATACGTTAAAGTTAGCGTCAATTGGAGGCATTCACGTTAGTGCCAACTAGCCAAAATTGGCCGAATTGACTAAATTGACACAATTACAAAAGATTTTGGACTGAATTGGCCAAAAAAGAAAAGGATTTAAAAATGAATTGTAAAATTATAATAGATTTATGACTATTTTGGTAATTTTTCTGAGATTCATGTGATAACTCAATATCTTAACTCGAGGCTCATGCATTGATTTAAAGCGAGGACTTGGGCCCTCTAGTTTTATTGCAACACTACTTATTCAAAATGCCCTTTTCTTGTCTATTATCCATGGCTGAAAAAGATAACCAAACTAGGGCACATATAAAGCTTTGATAAATAAATCACTTAAAGATTGTGATACTTTCTTCAGTGAATGAAGAAACAAAGTACATAGCAAAGGAACTAACCTCATAACCATGCAACTTTATAATGTGACGGATTCGGGCCACTTGATTTTCGACCACACCCTGTGGAAGCCCATCTCCTCCAGAGATAAAGAACTCCTGTAATGTAAACACACACATAATGAGGTGTGATTTTCCAAAAGTACAACAAACACCACTAATCAAAAGTCGATTGCAGATATATCATGTGTAACTTATATCCACATCCAATACCTTTAGTATTTCTAAATCGTCCTCCAATAGTTTTGCACCTACAAGGTAGAAAACTCGTTGTGGGTCTCCATTCAGAATAACTTAAAGTAAACCATCTTGCAAGAAGAATAGCATAAGAACCATAAAAAGAGTGACGATGGATTTAGGCTTTTTACCCCTATGTGAGAAAAGTGATACCAATGATGTTTGAAGAACACTGGTCACAATGCGATCCCTGAGGGGTTCCACAATAATGTGACACAATTGATTCAGTTCCTGCAACATTTCTAATTGACAAGACTCATTGTTACAATTTTGGGGCTAATTATATCATCACACATATATGAGCACCTAATCAAATAAGATTAATATTATTCAAATCAACATTAGTCAACTATGCTAATGCCTCAAAATCTTAGATCTATTCTAGTGCAGGAATTTATCTTTCTCACTTTAAACAGCTGTGAGAAGATGAAAAAGGCTTAATTGAAAATTTTACAGGAAAAAACTACCACATCAAGTGGTTCAACCAATGACTCTAATCTCGACGAGAAACGACAGATTATCAATGAATGGCTCCCTTAAATCCCAGAAGACGATCTTGGTTCCTGAAGTTGAAGTAATTAAACTCTTCAGCAAGGTGTTAGAAGGAAAAGAGCAAGAAAATGAGTAACTCCTGCCAATAAACTTGCACATGCGATCAATGGCTGCATTCTGATCTTTTATGCTCCCATCAAATGCTTTTTGCATCAAGGTTTTTGATTTTCCATCTAAAGAATATGGTCGGTTTAATATGAATAACAATAAGATAAAGTCAAAGGTAAAACCTTCATTCAAAATGCTTGTAAAAATAAACTTATTTTCATAGGAAACAATCCTATATTTTATCTCGGAATGCAAAATCCACAGCCAAAACATTGGAAGTATGTAGAATATTAGTTCAAGAAGAAGCTTAACATCTTTCAAGTCCAAAGAATCAGCTGAAATAGATGAAATCGAAAAGATGAGAAGATTCATGTACCACAAGAAGGAGAGACATAAAAACAAGCATGAAGAACCAACCCCAATGATGAAGCCAGGGTTTACGTCGAACGAAAATTTCTTGACAAGTTCGGGATGCTAATGATGTCTCAATAAGCATTCTTCAATGGACAAAGTTATGAATAATCTAAAGCTATTCATGTAAACTTGAGTTTAAAATTTCACCATATAGTGGCAAGATGGTTTCTGGGAGATGGGGGTAGTTCATTTAAAGCTTCTAAAGTGATGGCCAAAGTCTCAGCACTACTCGAGAAAGAGGACTTCCTACTTCAATAATATTTTATGGGGGAAGGGGGGGGGGGGAAGAACTAACTACTCAAGTTGTCACGTTGCCTCTTGCTCCATCACTCATACATGCTATCTTCCAACTTATAAAGTTGACTAATTGTACACCGTCAGGAAATAAAGACATACATATTGATTAGTCAACAATGACTCAACCAAAATTGGCAATGGGAGAGGAAAAAGGCTCGATATACTATTCATCTTCCTCTTTAAGAGGGGCAATTTTGGTCCTGTTCACCTCGCCTGGTCCTTCGCTTGCTCCGAGGGTTATAGCCGACCATTTGCTCCAATTTTTGGAGGGATTCTTCCTCTATCTACCCACCATCTTCTCACCGAATGCTTTTTTCCCATCTTGGCCCCTAAGTGGAGAATGAACCTACCCTATTCCAAGCCCGTTTCGCTACTCCTCTGATCTCGCGCATGCTGCTTCGTTCTGCTTGTGCTGGGTTGAGGGCTGTTTGTCGGGCCTTGTGGTGGCTAGTGGGACTTGCAAGTACCTCTCCTCTCCTTTCATTAGCTCTGGTATGACTCCTTCTCGTTGGTTGTACTGTAGTGGGTGTTGATGGGCTGTTGGTGAGTTTGGTTGCATCAATGGCTTCCTCCTCGGCTGAGGCCCTCGTAGATGCTTATTGTGGGAAGGGACGTAGCCCTCCACCTCAGGCTAAAGTCTCCCAGCCTGCTGAGAAACAAGTCCAGCCCCATCAGTCCGGTGAGGGATCTACTCTGCTTGCGGTCGATGCTGCGCACAATCTGCAACCCAGGCCGGCTCGTGAAGGAAGGTCTAAGGGCCAAAGCCAGGAATGTGCCCCTGCCAAGAGGCCCCTGAACAAGCCTGCTAGCTCTTCCAAGCCTCCCCAAGCTCGTTCGTGGGCCAATGTGGTGCGGTTGGCGGCTAAGGGCTATGACCTTACGTTTGTCCCTCCTTCTTTTGCAGAGGAAAGACCGGCGGTGAACTTGCCCGGAGAAGTGCTACAAGCTGCAGACCCAAAATGGAGTGAATACTTGGTGGGTTATTTTGTAGGGAAAAGACTTTTGTTTCAGCTCACTGAGCAAGCTCTGAAGAATACTTGGGGCGCTAAGCTAGTTGACATGCTAGCCGACGACCAAGGGTTTTTCTTTTTTCATATCCCACATCCTACATTCCGTAGGAAGTTATTGGAGGAGGGATCGCTCACCGTGGCTAAGGTGCCCCTTATTTTACAATAGTGGAAGCCATTTATGGAATTGAAGAAGGATAAGCAAGTTTTTATCCCAGTTTGGATAAGACTTAAGAACCTTCCTCTTGACTTGTGGTCTGCCCCAACGATTAGTGCCATTGCTAGCTTTATCGGCAAGATTCTTTATGTGGACCAATGCACGGAGAGTATGAGGATGATCTCCTTTGCAAGGGCCTGTGTTAAGATCCACGTAAATCAGCCAAGGGCCTCCTTGATTAATGTTAATATGGATGGGATCACGAGGACTATTGTTGTGGATTATGAGTGGAGGCCGGTTGAGTGCCCAAAGTGCGGAGTCTTTGGCCATAAGTGTCAGGACAACCCCATCCCTTCTTAAGGCGCGATGAAGGGGCAAAACCAAGCTACCCAGGCTTCTACTGACCTTGCCCAGGCCCCTGCTTCTGGTTCGGGAGGCTTTGCTGTTTCGAAATAGCCTTGGAAGAAGGTGGTTGGCAAGAAAAATAAGACTCCCGCCCCGGTAGACCTAAGCTCGACCATCCAGGTCAGCTCTAGTGATGAAGGGCGTTTGTTGAAACTCAAGGCTATGGCTGTTGACAAGGGATTACCTCCTGCATCGACCTCTACCCGTAAAGCTTCTAGAGGACCCAAAAATTCCCAAAGTAAATCGATTGACCCCCCATCTCTTCAGACGACACCGCCAGGCCTTCGATGCCCAACACGCCTGGTTTGTCCAACCCGGTGGAGGACCATGAAGGCTTGGATACCCTGGGATTTTCTTCTGATGATGATCTTCTTTCGCCATACCCATCTTCGAAAGCTCCTGCTGAGAATAGAAGACCCGAGACTATGCAAGACAAGTTGCTAGCCTTGGCTCCAGATCCTCGCCCTCCAACGGTCCGCACAGCTCTGCCTTCCACCAAAGCGAAGCTCGTACAAAAGGAGGTAACCTTCTCTTCCCTCCTCCTTGTAAATATGTATATAGGATGCTGGAATATAAGAGGCCTCGTTGCCCTCTTAGACAAGCGGAGGTTCGGAATCTCATTTTAACCAATCGGTTAGCTTCGCTTGGGTTAGTTGAGACAAAAGTTTCTCAGAATTTTTTCTCTTATATTTTGGGAAATTTAATGCCGAAGTGGAGCTGGTTGGCTAATTATGATCATTCACACCAGGGAAGGATCTGGCTTGGGTGGGATCCCTCTGTTGTTTCCTTTGATGTGTTGTCAATTTCGAATCAGGCAATACACGGGAACCTTACGTCCTTAGACTCTGGAGCTTTTTGCTGCATTACTATTGTTTATGCTGAGCACTCTTTCACTTCTCGAATACCTCTTTGGGAGGACTTTGCGTGTAGGAGTTCTACCTTTCAGAGTGTTCCTTAACTGGTGATGGGTGACTTTAATGCTATCAAGGACCCATTTGATAGGTCAAGAGGCTCGGACCTTTGGTTGCCGTGCTTTGATGAGTTCGGTCATTGTATTAATCAAGCGGAGTTTGAGAACCTCAGGTATGTGGGCTTTCATTACACTTGGTCTACTTCTTCTAGGGCTTCTCGGAAAGCAAGGGAGATCGATAGGGTTCTGGTTAACCCTACTTGGATGCTTTCTTTTTCTTTCTCGGAGGCTTCGTTTCTTGCTCCTAGGATCTCAAACCACTCTCTTATGGTGGTCAAAGTGGAGAACCCGGTTTTTTGGAGGAGGCCTTTTAAATTTTTTGATTTCTGATGAAGCACCCGAACTTTAGGACAATTGTTAAGGATGTCTGGGAGGCTCCGGTTGTTGGGGTTCCTATGTTTAGATTGGCTTGTAAGCTGAAAAGCCTAAAAAGTCGTCTCAAGCACTTAAACAGGGATTCTTTTGGGAATATTTCCATTAGGACTTCTAAGGCAAGGGATGCTTTGAATTGGACTTAGCTTGGCTTACTTCAAGATCCTTCCAATGATGAGCTTGCGCTTTTAGAGAAGTCTCAACGACATACCTTCTTGGAGCTTTGCACCCAAGAGCAATCATTCTTTAAACAGAAAGCGAGAATCGGATGACTTAAAGAGGGAGACCGTAATACGAAGTTCTTCCATCATTATGTCAAAAAGAGACAGCTGAGAAATAGGATTCTTTCTATGATGGATACCACGGGTAACGAAATTAATGTTCCGCAGCTTGTCCAGAGACACTTTGTGGAGTACTTCTTGGACCTCCTCTCACCTCGGTTGGATGGAGAGATTCCTGTGGTCAGTGAGATTCAAGACGTCATTCGCTTTCAGCTAAATGATGATTAGATCTCCTCTCTTGGTCGGCCTGTCTTTGACCTAGAGATTCGAGATACCCTTTTCTCTCTAGCTCGGGGTAAAGCCTCGAGCCCAAATGGTTTCTATTGACACCCGAAATTTTTGTTGACGTTTTAAACATTCAATTTGCAAAAGTTAAAAAAAAAAAATTGTTTGAAATGAAAAGATAAAAAAATTAGAAATAAGGAAAAACGAAAAAAGAAAAAGAAAAAAAGAGAGAAAAAGAATAAAGAGCCCAAAAGATTAAAAAAATGGATGAATGAAAACATAAAAAAAAAAATGAAAATGAACAGAAAGCAAAAAGAAAAAAGAAGTAAAGGAAACAATAAAAGAAAAAAAGAAGAAGAAGAGAATAAAAAAAAAAAAAAAGAAAAAGGGGGAAAATGGGGGACTCTCTCTCGCATGCTCTCTCTCTCTCTAAAACGACTTCTCTCTCTGGGGGGATGAAGGAGTTTTGGCGGGCTGAAGCCTTCTCTCTCGGGGAGGAGCTCTCGTTCTCTGGAATCTCGACTTCCTCCTCTGGAATGCGCTAAAAACCCTAGAAAACAGACTAACCGCTAAGGGAGGAGCTGGGGGTGAGGGGCTCAGATCCGAAGCTGATCAGTGGCGGTGACAGGGACGGACATTCTCTGTGGCACCCCTCGACGGCCCCCGATCCGATTAGGGTCGCCACAATTCGCTTACCATTCACTTTCCTTATTAACATATCACTTTGATACAATTTCAATTGTAGCGGGTCCATACAACCTGGGGGTTTACATCTTTTAGATTGGTCCCTTGCGCAATTTAAATACGGAAGCACATCCAACAAACCCCCTTCCCTATATTCAGAAAACGATGCACACCTACTAAACATCTTATATAAGTTAAAGCCGAACACGTTTATTTACATAGAGCAGATGGACATCTTTAGTCAGTACATCGAAATGCCAATGTTTCTATACTCGGCTATACTTCAAAAGATGACCGACATCTCCTCCCACAATCGTATGCTTAAGGTCCATCAACCAGTGTCGGCGTCCAAAGGTTCCCTCCTTTGCTATCCTTCTCCTCGCAGTCATATCCAACCGCTCAAACCATCTACTAATCTGAAATGTTGGTCCTCAAAAGGGGTGAGAACAACCACTCAGCAGGTAGAGGAATCCAATAACCATTCAATGCATCATACAAGTCATACATGTATTGTAAGCATTACTTACCTTGAAGCCATGCATATACTATCATGCATCATCACCACAGTCATAACACATACGTGTGTATCATCATGTCATACTCATATCATCGTCATCATGACATTATTATATCACACATGTCATCATCTTCATGACATCATCATATCACACATGTCATCATCATCATGACATCATCATATCACACATATATGCATATCGTCATGCCATATCATATATCATCATCATATCATGTCATATATCATCATCATTATCATCATCATGCATATCATGCATGCCATGCCATGCCATGGGTGATCATCATTATTTCACATCACATATCATCATCATCATCATCATCATCATCATCATGCATATCATGCATGTCATGCCATGGGTGATCATCATTATATCACGTCACATATCATCATCATCACCATCATCATCATGCATATCATCATGCACATCATGCCATGGTTTAATTTCCACTTTTAGCTTTCAATTTGATCACCACATCACCCATTCCTCAAATCATCAATTTCATCATCCCCTCGAGCAAAGACCTCCGAGGCTTCCGGCATTCAGCCATCCCAGGCCACCGGGCATCCAGCCCCCACATTCCGGGCATCTCGCATCCCAACTGGCATCACGAGGCATTCCCTTCGGGCATAAACCTCCGACAGGGCTTCCGGCATTTACACTCCCTGGCCGGGCATCCCGTACCCCAATCCTGGCATCGCGAGGCATTCCCTTCGGGCAAAAACCTCCGACAGGGCTTCCGGAATTATGTACCGACATACCACCAGGCCTCCCCTGGAATTACGTACCGTATACCACCAGGCATCCCGACACTCCCGGGGCCATCCGGCAATGCATCTCTATACATTCCGGGCATCATCATCCACCACAACCACCTCCTCGCTTATCATTATGCATGTTTACCAATTTCGGTCTTAATTTAGCATGGCATATGACGTGACATTAAACAAGTCATACTTGGCATGGAATTCACACATGCATCTCAATTCAATGTCATGCATACATCAAGACCTCATCATACATGCAACATGGTATAATTATTTATGAAATAAAATTTATGGAATTTATGGCCAATAAAAGAATCCATTTTTCATGCCCTTTTTTTTTTCATTTATTTAAATTCCAGCTTTTTGTTATTTTCAAAAATATTAAATTTAATATCTATAACTTCCCAAAAATTATAGAAATTAAGGCAAGTGATAAACAATACAATAAAATAATAATTTCATGCAAAATACATGGCCAAATAGAATTTCACACAAATTCACAATTCTCACAAAATGGCATGTCATTTTCGGGTGAAATCAGAATGCACAGTTTCTGAAGAAATTCGATTAAAATATCCACACGACCTCCAAAAATTACGAAATTTCACCGAGTTATAGTCAAGACATTTTCGTACATCTTTCATGAAGACTTTCAAGCCAGATTCTTTCTAGATTATTTTCTACATTCACACGAAGCTTCTGGATCCATTACCGAATCGTCCAGTGCATGCTTCTCCGAAATACTGAGTACCTTTTCTTCTTCGTTTCCTCTCAAATTTAGGTATGTTCTACATCAAGATGTTCTCTACAAGTTTCAGGAAGAGATCTAAGTCAAATAGCTAAAGTATAGTCGTCATCTAGGTCCATGATGTCTCGGGTGTCCTATAATACATCTCCAGAATTACCGTCTTCGAGATCTAGTCGATTTATGAGTTTATACTTGTTAATTTTGCTTCAAATTTGAGTATGTTGTAGTTTAAGATTTCCCCTACAACTTTCATGAAGAAATCGAAGAGAGATTCTTAGCACAAACCAACATGCAACCACAAACCCAACAAGATGTCAGTGAAATCGTTCCAGATCTGAGGTCTCCGTAGAGTGAAAGTTTAACCCCTCAAATCTCCATCATTTTCCACAAAATTTCAGTATGTTGTAGTTCAAGATGTTAGCTACAACTCTCATGAAGAAATGGAAGCCAAAATCGGACTCCAAACATGCATGCAAGCTCACACAACATTCTGACTCGAGCGGATTCATGCCAAAACATTCCAGATCTGACATCTCCGTAAGATGAGAGTTTGACCCCTCAAATCTCCATAATTTTCCACCAAATTTTAGTATGTTGTATTCTAAGATGTCCCCTACAACTTTCATGAAGAGATTGAAACCAAAATCGAACTCTAAACATGCATGCAAGCTCACACAACATTCTGACTCAAACTGTTCAAGCGAAAACAGCAACACCACTCAAGAACAAGCCATCCAAGCTTCGGTTTTCCTCTCCTAATCACCCAAAACTCGACATATATATAACACACACACATGAAAGAGCAGCAACGGACCCCAACTTGCTTCTAGACCACACGAACGGCGGCACACGGCGGCGAACACGGCGGACGGACGGACGGCGTGCGGGCGGCGACGGGGGAGCTCCTTCCTTTCTCTCTTCCTCTCTTCCTCTCTTTCTCTCTCTCTCCTCTCTCTCGGCACCTCTCTTGGAAGAAAACCCTCTACCATCAGCCACTCCCTCTCTCTCTTCCTTTTTGGTTGTATTTATATTGCATGCAGCCCCTCTTTGCATGGGGGACACTTGTCCCTAAGAAGGAGACAAGTGTCTCCTCTGTTGAAGACACTTGGAGGCCATGCGGCTGCTCCTCCTCCCCCTTCATGCACCGACGGCCCAATGGGCTTCATGGGCCGGGCTTATGGCCCACTTTAGGCCCATCTCACTTGGGCCTAAAGCCCAAACTTAAATAGCCCAAGATAAGTCCATTTCACTTTTAATAATTTACCTTAAATCCCCATTTATATAAATAGTAAATTACAATTTCATATGGCCATAAAACTTGAAATCATAAATCCATAAATTCCAATTTATAAAACACATGGCCAATTATAGGATTTTCTTTCCTATCAAATAATTATCCATTAAAAGCTTGGCCATAAATCTTATTGCAAATTATGGATTAAATGGCCATAAAATAACTTGATGGTACTTCCATCACCTATTCATAAACTTTAATGTAACTAGAGATCATTAAGAATTTTGGGATGCCACATTCTCGCCGACGGATTCTCTCTTTCGGGGACTCCCTCTCGATCGAGCATTCTCTATCTCTCTCGCGTTCTCGTTGAAGGTTAGGGTTTTCCTCCATCGGTGCGCGATTGGAGGTGCTTCCTCTATTCGGCGAGGAGTTTGCTCGGGGGATCCGGTTTCCGAAACTGATTGGCGTCGGTAGCAGGCACGGCAGCAACGGTAGAGCTTGATTCGACCTCTTCCGTTCGTTATTAACCGCCTACTCGCCTCGGTTCTACTCCGTGCTCCGAGCTCCGAGGATAGAGATTCGAAGCTCGATCAACGGCGGTGATGACAACGGCTTCCGATCATCTTCTTGTTCATCATCTACGTCGAGGTTTTTCTCTCGACTCTGTCTGGGAAGATCGGACTCTCTTGATCCGACTGGCTTGAGCAGGCTCTCTCTCGATCTCTACCTTCTTCAAACTCCCTCAAACCTTAGAAGACAAAGCGATTGCCGATCGAAGAGTTGGAGGTGCGAGGCTCTAATCCACGCCGAGTTCGAAGAAAGCTCAGCAACGATTTCCCTCTGAATCGAGTCATTTCCGAGGATCTTTCCTCTTAGATCTCGGCAAGTTTTGTTCAGATTACCGATTCGTTTTCTCTAGTAAAGTTTTTTTTTTTTTTTTAGAAGTCATCTCAATCCTCCTTCCCTTGCTGTTTTCTTTTGCTAGCGCCGAGCATGTATTTCCTCTCGCTGATTCAACCATTGAAATCGCCGGCTATTCATTGAAGTCGCCGATTCAATTGAAATCTCACAAGGAGTTTAGATCGGTCATTACTCAAAGAACGGCTTCAACCATCTTAAGACAGACGCAGCAAAACAGAGACAATCTTTTCAGAGTTCTTGAAGAGGCTGACTGATAAAGCTGTTGAGGTATGAATATCTATACTTGGATATGTCAAGAACTTCCTGCTATGAAATTCTTCTAGAGCTTAATCTTCTTAAATAATTGATGCCTTATGCGATTGACTGATGGATTATGATGAAAACGTGAGAAAGCAAGTTGTCACTGTTATTTGCGAGTGTGGTTTACTTGAGTTTTGTTCAACCTGATGTTCACCTTCTGTTGAATAGAACTATTCTATTCTTCTCTTTTCAAAAGACTAAAAGAAACCCTTTATACCTGTTCATACTGTTCTTCAATAGCAAGCAATCGTTCGATCATACTCAGACCAAATGTTTGATCCCGCTCAGTTAGTCTTCACAAGCTGCAGATAGCGTTATTTGTCTACTGCGTTTTTCATCTGGTTTAACTGGCAAATCAAGAACAAATTCCAACGGGTCCTTTCTAATGAAGAGTTACCCTAGTAACAAGTATTAAAAAGGTGCTCTGGCCTCGTTCCCCCTTTAGTTTGTTTTTTTTTTTTTAATGTTTTCATCATGCAAATCAAGCTGCGCAAGCTAGACATGCACCAGAAGAATGTTGACTCGTTTTAGTATAAATTGGTCCTCTGCTGCTGCTGTGTTTTTTTTTTTAGAATTCCTTGTTCATAATATTAAATGTGTTCTTTGCTAGAAAGTTGTGAGTTCATTGGTACACTTCAATCTGGATTGCT
Organism: Eucalyptus lansdowneana; assembly: GCA_017140395.1. Lineage (NCBI taxonomy): Eukaryota > Viridiplantae > Streptophyta > Magnoliopsida > Myrtales > Myrtaceae > Eucalyptus > Eucalyptus lansdowneana. Next base: position 24,605,729 of record CM029489.1, read on the forward strand.
GTCTGTATTTTGCCCCTTGATGAGTTTGTAGTTGTCAGTAGACCGGTATGGTTGTGCTACCATTGGAAGAGTTTTTTTTTATGCTCCTTTCTAGAAACTGCTGTCTTCTATCGGTTGGGGATAGTAGTTTGAAACATGGCAGGCAAGCTACAATTTTTTGATTTGGTTGTGTGTATACCCAATCGTGATTTGTTCATTTCTTTTGGGCCTCTTTCGATTTGATTTGTGTAAATGAGGTGTATATGTAATGCATGAATGTTATATAGTCTCAATGTAAGATATGAAGAATCAGCATTGTTTGTATCACTGTGCTTGCTGCCATCTATGATGTCTAACTCGCCACGAATATACATGTTACATTGTGGTCACCTTGTTGTGTTTGTACCGATGTGTGATGAGCTATGTTGCGAATTGTGTCAATTCTTTGTGTGTTTGCTGTTTTGACTTACTGCAACTCTCTGTTTTGGCTGAAACGAGGTGTTAGATAACGTCTTTTGACTTCGAGCCCTTCTAGACATATAAAATACACTTCTAGAGCTTCGATTTGATATATTGTACGCCCTGAACGGACATCATTTGTTCACTAAAAAACACCTACAAAGTCTGTCAATTCTGCAGTAGTTTTTAGGTTGATTTGCTGTTATGCGATTTTCTGTTTTAACTGGACTGAGCTGGTAGATGATGTTATTAGGACTTAATGTCTACTAGAGATTTGTAATAGACTTCTCAAGCTTTCCCTAGACATATTATATGTGCGATTTGGCCATCATTTGCCCTGCCTGATGCTTCTTGCAAAGAGCACTAATCTGCTGATGTGTTCTGCTTGTTATGATCTGATCTGACCACTTATACAAATGGCTTTACTTGAGCTAGAAAAATACCTAAATTGCAATTGTCACCTAATATGAATTCGTAAAGGACACCTTGAGCTTTCTAATGATGCCTAGTTTGTTCAATTTGCCCATCATTTGCCCTGCTTTCTTTTTTTAGATCGAGTTTTGAAGTTTGAATTTGTCTTGACCTGCAGTGCTGTCTTGTCTCTATGAATCTGACTGTCTACCAATTTTGTGTGATCTTATACAAAATGATCTTGAGGATAAATTCTCAATGAAAGCTGTCCATAATATCCATATCCATCCCATGCTAAAATTTGAGAATTTTTAAGGTCAAGTAACCTTAGAATTCAAGTTGACATGTAGCAATTTAAATTGTTATGCATTTTGCTCCTAATGACAAGTCACATATCAATGTTAATGGATTTGTGTAGCCTTTTGCACATGGATTTAGGGTTAAATGTCTAAATCAAACTTTTTCTTCACATTTAACCCTACGTCATGTTCAAATTTCATGATTTTCATGCATTGATTAGGTGGCTTAACAAATCAGTTATCATGCATCATTCTCTGATTTGCTTATGATTGATTTTCATGCTTTAGCGATTGTTGCTTTTCGGCCATGAATTTGACTTTACTTGAACTTGATACGCCTCAAGAAATTCCATTCATGAAAGTTGCTCTTTATAAAGTGCTTGATTTCTGCGCTTTTTTCTTAGAGCCAATCATACATGGGTTCTATCCCAATTGCTTTGATCTTAGTTGTGATGATTGTTTCTTACACTTGTATGCACCTAGTCATAAATTTCTTAGATTAGGTTTAGATTAGGACCTTGAAGATGGAGAAGGCGTGAAGATGGTGGAGGTTGATGTCCATTCCGACCATTTTCATGTAATACCCATTTTCCCGACATATGTCTCGGGTTCCATGCATTGTATAAAACCCGACGAGTTGCGGGTTTTCTTTCTTTCCTTTTTAATTGTTTTCTCTTTTATTTTTTTAGGACTGCCGATAGGTTTAACGCTTTTCTTGATTGTTTACTTCATGTTTTGTAATTTTAATTTCATTGGTTGTTTTCCTTTTTATTTTTTTAGAAATAGAATAGCATGAAAATGATCAACCACGCATGATCACTTAGTCTAGGAATTGATGATCCCGAAAATATAAAAAGAAACGCATGGACATATTAGGAAAAACACAACATACTGTTTAGGTACCGAAAGGGTGATAATAACAATATTAGCGTAACCCAAGTCCCCAAACCTAGATATCTGATTGCGTAGAAATCGAGGGAACACTCCCGACCCTTGATTGGGTTTCTAGCCGACCCCAGAAAATGAGGCTAGTGGCGACTCCTGTATATTTTTAGGTTGTTATAAACAATTAGATCGCATAAATAAACCTACTGTCACGCGGGCTATGAGCTTGGAGAGCTCGCGATCTCGAGATCAAGTACCCCTAAACCCGACCTTTCCCATCCTTGGATACATTTCGAGGGGCAGCGAGATCGGGTCGCGACAGGCTTTGCGACTCCATTGGGGACTGGTTACTAGGCTAAGAGGACTTGAAGCCGTTTAAAAATGGTTGTTGTGTTTTAACTAACATGTCTTATGTAGGATCGCCTGCATGTCAAAGTTGTATGGAAAATCAGGTTAGTCGCTAACCTTGTGTTAAATGGTTTTGTAGATGGGAGTTATAAGGGGAGGCGTGCTTGTAAACCCTTTGTTTTGCCGGCGGTGTAAGGATGAATGAATGTATGTGGGTTTATATTGAAGTGCTGGATGTTTAAATTTAAATGCATGTTTACCAGCTTTAGCACGACATCGCACACACAACCGCAGTCTAAAACCCCGATTGCCCAATCTAGGACCTTATGAGGGTTTATGGGTGGAATCTGCGAGTGGATGCTCGTGGTAATCCACTACTTACATAAACCTGCTCATCCCAACTGATAAAGATAGCACTGATCGACGATAGTAGCGGTGGGTAAACTAATTTTATCCTTTGGGATGAGGACCTTGAGCCTTTAGCACTTTCACCTTAGGCGTCAAAACCTCACAATTTCATGCGACATGTGACTTGTGTTTGCCATGTGTTTGGTGGGTAAGTGATCGTTCCTTTTTTATCATCTTTATCTTTTTACTTTTCATATTTCAATTATGCGTTTTATATTCCAACGATGATATGTTTTAATCATGGATGCCCCTTTAGGTTTAGGATTAGATGGGTATACCCGAAGTGGATGTGATCCCTGTGCCTGGAAAGAATCTCAACCCAAGACATCAAGATTACGTGGAAAATTTCCTGAGCCTCAAGGATTTCGGCGAGCTCATATTATCAAACAAGAAGACATTGCCTTAATCGATGAGAAATGCTTGGCCCATGATAACAAGTGTCTCCGCGCGATCCCACCTAGTCCTTAGGTTTTCATTTCATACACTTTTCTTGTAAAGGGGATTCATTTGTGTTCCCTCTTTTCTATTGAGGTTTCCCTGTATTCATTTTCATATCCCTTATAAAATCGAACTACTTTGTAAGCTTCAAGAAAGCAAGGTTCTGTTTTCCTTTGTAATTGTTCAATTGAAATGAATGAAATTCATGAACATTTTCATGTAATTTTTAGAAAAGGGGCATTCGATTAAATATTTGTTGTCGTTCCTTTTCAATTGTATAATTTCTTTTGAAGAAATTTTGATAAGAGGAGGTTATATGATACTGGGATCGTATACACTTCTTATCATTATTTCATCTCAAGAAAATATAAAATTGACTAGGATTTGTATTTCAATGATCTCTTTTAACTTGTACTAATTCGAGTCATTTTCTTTTACAGAGGTTTTGAAAACGGCTGAAGAAAGATCTCATTATACGAACTCGCCAAACAAAGATGGAAAACGAAGATACTCGAGCCCGTGTCATTAACATGGAGAATCAAATGGCGCAGCTGATGACATTATTGGCTGGTCTCTCTAGCCAAGTCAAAAACTTGACATCTACTTCTTCTACCATGAATATTCCTACCGCACCCCCTGAGGTGCCGGTAATAGAGCCCGTGGCAAAAGGGCCTGTAGAAGAGATCCCCACTGCAATCCCGATAGTTATCGGTCCAGAGCCTCCATCTAAAGAGATTCCGACTTCGCACTTCGATGAAGAGAATTCAAGGCGCCTAGCAAAGATCGAAGAACGCCTTTGCATGCTGCAAGGCTACAAGTTGCAAGGGCTTGATAAACTGTCACCCTTTGCCAAAGTTACGGTCCCTGAATTCTATAAGGAGCCAAAGTTCACAAGAAAATACGATGGCATTGGATGTCTGAAGACTCATTTGAAGTACTACCTGGGCAAGATGGCCCATTATTCAGATAATCCCCCACTCTTGATCAATTCATTTCAGGACAGCCTAGTTGGTCCTGCGTTAACCTAGTTCATAGAGTTGGACATTGAGAAAACCCGTACTGGGGAAGATCTCGTTGATGAATTTCTCCAGCAATACAAATTCAATACTGAAATCGCTCCGACTCGAGAAGAATTAGTTCGGGTCGAGAAAAGAAGAACTGAATCATTTAGGGCCTACGCTCAAAGATGGAGGGTCACTGCGTCTCAAGTAAAACCGCCATTGTCTGAGAAAGAGACCATGAAGTTGCTACTTCAAGCTATGCCCCGTGATTTTTTCGAAAAGATGTACAACCATACTCGTATGAACTTTGCTACATTTGTAGAGTTGGGAGAACGCATCGAGGGGATCATGCAGGAAGGATGTGACACCCCAAACCCTTCGCAGGTCGTCACCAGCGCCAATGTTACTCCTTATTACCTTTCTCCTTAGAAGATGCGTCGAAATTCCTAGACACATTTTTTTTTTTTTTTTAACAAAATGGTCCCAACGCGACTCATTAGCGGAAGCAAATTAAAATATCACCATCTCTCCCCCTACCAACCATGATACAAATACACACCACTAATCACCATGCTTTTATAAACAAGCCACGACACTTTATTTACATATATTTTCAAGATGGGACTTCTTTTGGGTCGGTACATCATAAAGGAAAAGCTAGGACTCCGCCATGTCCAGCTTAAAACCTCAAAAAGAACCCTCGACCCTCTACATCACATGTGTACAACCCCCATCATAAGTGTCGGCTAACGATCCCCAAAAAAACACAACCCCTACTCGTCACGCTCAGGTCTCACACCTAGTCCGGTGCGTCAGGCGGTGGCGGCGGTAGCATCCCTCCCATCACCCCATCGCGGCGAACGTGGACAGAAACAAACTCCTGAACGACTGGGCCCCCAGCCAGGCCTATGTCGTACATGACAAGACAGCGCACGCGTATGTAGGTGAGTCCAGGCACGGAAGGACAGCCGAACTCCTCACACTCTACCTCAACGTCGGACGGTAACCCGTAAAATGTACCTCACGTGACGGCAGGAAGCGGCATACTGGCTAATCTGAAATGTTATCCCCATAAGGGGTGAGTACAACCACTCAGCAGATAGGAAAATCCAATAACAACTCAATGCATCGTACAAATCATACATGCATTGCAGGCGTTACTTACCTTGAAATTATGCGCATCCTATCATGCATCATTATCATAGTCATAACACGTACAAGTGCATCATCATATCAAGTATGTATATCGCCATATCATATCATCATCATCATGCATAGCATCTTGCATATCATCATCACCATGCATATCATCATGCATATCATCATCACCATGCATATCATCATTACCATGCATATCATCATGCATATCATCATGCCACATCATCATCCTCATCATCAGGCATATCATTATGCATATCTTCATTATCATGCATATCATCATCACCATGCATATCATCATGCATATCATCATTTTTATGCATATCATTATTTTATTTATCCCCTCGGGCAAAGACCTCCGAGGCTTCCGGCATTCAGCCTCCCAGGCCACCAGGCATCTGGCCCCCCACATTCCGGGCATCTCGCATCTCAACTAGCATCACGAGGCATTCCCTTCGGGCAGAAACCTCCGACAGGGCTTCCGGCATTTACACTCCCTGGCCGGGCATCTCGCACCCCAATCCTAGCATCGTGAGGCATTTCCCTTCGGGCAAAGACCTCCGACAGGGCTTCCGGCCCCCCACATTCCGGGCATCCTGAATCTCCCAGGGAATTCCGGCAATGTATCTTTATACATTCCGGGCATCATCCGCCATCACAACCATCTCCTCATTTACCATCATCCATGTTTACCAGCATTTTAATCTCATTTTAACATGGCACATGTCATGATATCAAACAAATCATACTAGGCATGACATTCACACATGCATTGATTCAATGCCATACATATACCAAGACTTTATCACATATGCATCTCAATTCAATATCATATACTTACCAAGACTTTATCACATATATATCTCAATTCAATACACATACCAAGGCTTTATCACACATGCAACATGAATTACTTTAAGTGGAATTTATGGCCAATTAAATAATTCATTTTAATTATTTATTCATTTATGTATTTATTTATTATTTATTTATTATTTATATTTTTTTCTTATAACTATAAATTCCCAAAATTATCAAAATTCAAGAAATTATTAAAGAAACCCATAGGATGATAATTACTTGCAAAATTCATGGCCAAATTGAATTTTTTACAAAATCTCATAATTTACACAAAACATCCTATGCTTCTCGGATGAAACCAGAATGCACGGTTTCCGAATAAATTCAATTAAAATATCCATATGGCCTCCAAAAATTATAAAATTTTACTGACTTATAGAAAAGACATTTTCATACAACTTTTATGAAGAAATCCAAGCCAGATTCTTTTTAGATTATTTTATACGACCTCACGAAGCTTCTGGACCCGTTACCGCATCGTCCAGTGCCTCCATCTCCGAAATATGAAGTTTTAACCTGCCTATTCTCTTTTTTTTTTCTCTGAAATTCGGATATGTTATATATCAACATGTCCTTTACAATTTTCATGAAGAGATCTAGGTCAAATAACCAGATTATAGTCATCATTTAGGTCCTTGAAGTCTCGGGTGTCTCGGAATACATCACCAGAATCATCGTCTTCAAGATCTAGTCGATTTACCAAGCTATACTTGTTCATTTTACTTCAAATTTGAGTCTGTTTTAGTATAAGATGTTCCCTACAACTTTCATGAAGAAACCGAAGTAAGATTCTTAACAAAAACCAACATGCAACCATGAATCCAGCAAAAGGTCAGTAAAAACTCTCCAGATCTGAGGTCTCCGTAAGATGAGACTTTAACCCCTCAAATCTCCATCATTTTCCACGAACTTTTAGTATGTTATATTTCGAGATCTTAGCTACAACTTTCATGAAGACATCAAAGCCAAAATCAGACTCCAAACACACATGCAAGCTCAAACAAGTTACTCACTCACACGATCCGAGCAAGAACAGTCACACCACTCACACACAACTCATCCATGCTTCGGTTTTTCTCATCTAACAACCAAAAGTTCAACATGCAAACAACATACAAGCATGCAAGAGAAGCTAGAGGACTCCCATTTGCCTCTAGAATGGACGAACGACGGCGTACGGCGGCGAACACGGCGGACGGACGGCGACGACCCCTCAGCTCCGCCTCCTTCCTCTCTCAGCCTCTCCCTCTCTTTCTCGAATTCTCTCTCTCTCTCGCCCTCTCTCTCGGCCAAAAGAAATCCGGCCACCTTCTCTCTCTCTTCCCTTCTTATACCCCTAAATCCTCATGATTAACAATCATTACTTGCCTACAAACCAACCAATGCATGGCCTTCCCCTTTGCCACTTGTCATATTGAATTTTTGAATTTAATTTGGGCTTCTTGGGCTTGGGCTTTTGGGCCGGTCGACCACTCCTTTTGGGCCTCTATTGGGCCGGCGACAGCCCCCTTTAGTGGGCTTAATTGGGCCAACTAACTTGGCCCATCAAGCTTAGGCCAAATGGGCTTAAGGTCCATCCTAAAAATTAACCCTTCTCCTTTTTTTTTTTTTTTTTTTGGGAAATTCTTCTATAAATATTTTAAATTTTTAAATTTTCATCTTGGCCAAAGTCTTGGGACATCTTGTTTATTGAAATTTAATTTATAAATCTTATGGCCAAGCATAGATTATTAATCTATCAAATTTAAATTTTCACAATCACATGCACAAATCATCTCAATAAAAAGACTAATGGCTAAAGCATAAGCCAAAGGAAATTTTATCACCTAATTAGAGACTTTAACACACCTTATGGCTTGTCATAGAATTTTGGGATGCCACAAAGGAAGGTTGTCTGAGAACACAAATCGTCAATATACCCTGAAGAGGGATAAGGAATCGACTGTGGAGATCGCTTATGTACAAAATTCCTCTTCTTAGAAGCCGTATAATCCTCAAGCTCATAAACGCACCATGGAAGTAGGGGGATCTTCCAGAAACTTTGAGCGTAAAGGAAAGGCCCCTCAAAGGCAATTTACTCCATTGCCTAGACCCATGTCACAACTACTTCCAATGCTAATCGAAAATCATCTTGTGGCGAAAGAAATCCCAAGGGATAATCCGCCAAAGTTTGTTGGATTCGACCTTAATAAGACATGTGAGTATCATATGGGCGAAAAAGGTCATCATGTGGACAACTGTTTGATGCTCCGTTATAAGATCCAGGATTTGCTGGATAAAAAGCTGCTCACCTTTAAGGACTCGGCACCGAATGTCCAACAAAATCCCCTTCCAAAGCATTCTGAAGATGTTAACATGGTTGGCACTATTGGTAAAGATGAAGAGTCCACAATTCCCACTATGTAAGGGATGTTTCTAGTTCTTGCCTTTAATTTTTAGTTGTATTCCATTCATTTCTCCCCTGTGAATGAATTCTATTCATTTCTCCTCTGCGAGGGAATTTCATTCATTTCTTCCCTACGAGGGAATCCCATTCATTTCATTCGTCTATGTTTGTAATAATCTGGATCATAAACTTTCTAGATCCAAGATGATATACGTTGTAATGCAATTTTCGCATATCAATAAAATTCATGTTTTGTTAATAGACGTGTGAGACCCAAATCAGTCCTATGATGATGCTTTGAGGCCTGAGCCTCCACACGATCTATAGTTTCTAAATGTTTTAGTGGAACGAGAACGTCCAATGAGATGAGGACTACTTCCCGATAAATTTATAAAAAAAAAAAAAATTGGATTTAAAAACAAGTTTTTCATGACATTTACATACATTGTATTCATTTAGGTGTACATATACTAACCATTTTTTCAATTGCATCTCAGGCATGACATTTCACATCTCGATAGTCATTTACATGGCTCGGATTCACATTCAAAAGATTTTGACGAACCCGATTATTCTGACTCAGAGAATGAACATGATCCTCGAGGTATTGAAAAAGAATGGCTCAGACATGAAGAGTCCAAACCTCCTACCACCGAACAGCCGGTCATTGTAAATTTGGGAAATTCAGACAACCCTAAAGAAACCAAGATTGGGGCAGGTCTCTCTCAAGCAGATGCCAATAGACTAATTGGGCTTTTGAAAGAATATCGAGATATTTTTGCTTGGTCGTATGCCGATATGCCGGGTTTAGATCTTGAGATCGTGGAACATGCGTTACCACTTGATCCTAATATTCTGTCGAAGAAGCAAAAGCTCAGAAGGACAAAACCTGAATTGTCGAAGAAGATTGAAGAAGAAGTCATGAAGCTCTTAAATGTTGGTTTCATTGAAGTCACCCAATATGCGGATTGGATTGCTAATATAGTCCCAGTTATGAAGAAGGATGGATGAGTCCAAGTATGTGTTGATTACCGTGATCTGAATAAGGCAAGCCCTAAGGATGATTTTCCTCCGCCGCACATTGATGTTTTAGTTGATGAAGATCGCTGGATTTGAATTGTTCTCCTTCATGGATGGATTTTCTGGTTATAACCAGATTTGAATGAAAGAGGATGATAAGACTAAAACTTCATTCATCACCCCGTGGGGAACATTTTGCTGCAAAGTTATGCCCTTTGGCTTAAAGAATGCAGGGGCAACATATCAAAGAGCCATGGTGACACTAGTCCATGACATGATGCATAAGGAGATTGAAGTTTATGTTGATGACATGATTGCAAAGTCAAGACAAGGTGAAGATCATGTTGAAATCTTAAGAAGATTATTTGACCGTTTGAGGAAATTCAAGCTGAGGCTTAACCCCGCAAAATGCATATTTGGGGCAAAGTATGGGAAGCTTCTTGGATTTATGGTTAGTAACAAGGGTATCGAGATAGATCCCTCTAAGGTGAAGGCCATATGCGATTTGAAACCTCCTTCTACTGTTAAAGAAGTCCGAAGCTTTTTAGGAAGATTGAATTATGTTGCAAGATTTATTTCTCAATTGTCAGAAACTGCTAAGCCATTCTTCAAGCTATTAAAGAAGAACGCTAAGGTCAACTAGGATGAAGAATGTCAAAAATCATTTGAAGAACTAAAGCGATATCTTTCGCAATCTCCTATACTTGTACCACCTATCTAAGGCGTACCTCTGATCTTGTATCTCACCATTCATGAGGAGTCTTTAGGAGCCATGTTAGCACAAAAAGGACCAAGGGATGGAATAGAACGTGCCATATATTACCTCAGTAAGAAGTTTACTACTTCCGAGATTCGATATCTTAAGGTGGAAAAAACTTGTGTAGCATTGATTTGGGTTTTACACCGACTAAGACAATATACTCTGCATCACCACATCCTTCTGGTGACTGAAAATGACCCGATTAAATATCTTTTGGAAAAACCTGCATTGGTTGGAAGGCTCGCTAAATGGAAAATATTACTCTCTGAGTTTGATATCCAAAGCATGGCACAAAAGTCTGTCAAAGGGCGAGCTATAGTTGATATGTTAGCCGAAAATCCCGGGAAATCTAATGATTGGGATGAAATCGATGAACGGATTTACTTGGTCTCGCCTGACAAGTGGACCATGTACTTTGATGGTGCAATTAACCTTCCTGGTTCTGGCACTGGGGCAGTTTTAATATCCCCAGAAGGTCAACATTATCCAGTAGTTGCAAAGTTGGTATTCCCTTGTACTAACAATATTTCTGAATATGAAGCGTGCATCATTGGCTTGCAATTAGCCATCGATATGAAAGTCAGAAAGCTTCAAGTTTATGGTGATTTTGCACTCATCATTCTCCAGACGGAAGGTGAATGGCAAACACGGGATGTAAAATTAATTCCTTACCATGAATATCTTGAAGACTTAGTCAAGGAATTTGACGAGATCTCTTTTGATTATCTGCCGAGATCACAAAATCAGTTTGCTGATGCCTTAGCAACTTTATCTTCGATGTTACAAGTAACTGATGGTTTGAGCGTCAATCCTTTGCAAATCGACGTTTTGAAAAAGCCTGCTTATTGCCTGATGATAGAAGAAGAACCTGATGGTCAACCCTGGTATTATGACATCATGAATTACCTTCGAGAAGGCAAATTCCCCCAAGGGAGTCAAGCCAATGATCGAAAATACTTGATGAAATTGGCATCCAAATTCTTCCTCAGTGGAGGAGCCCTCTATAAAAGGTCTTTCGATTCAGTTTTATTGAAATGCGTGGACGCACAAGAAGCTAAACTCCTGATGAAAGAAATACATGAAGGAGAGTGTGGTCCACATATGAACGGCCATCTCTTGGCTAGAAAAATTATGAGGCTCGGTTACTATTGGTTGACCATGGAAGCCAATTGTATTCAGCATGTGAGGTGCTGTCATCAATGCCAAGTCCATGGGGACAAGATCAATGCTCCTCCTAATTAGCTACATCAAATGTCCGAGTCCTGGCCTTTTTCAATGTGGGGCGTCGACATCATCGAACCGATTAATCCTAAAGCATCGAATGGGCATCGTTTTATCTTAGTAGCAATTGATTACTTCACCAAATGGATTGAAGCCAATTCTTATGCCCATGTTACTGCAAAGAGTGTGGCAAAATTCATCCGTCGTGATATCATCGCCCGATATGAAGTTCCTAAAGCGATCATCACAGATAATGGATCAAACTTGAACAATAAAGTGGTGGATGATTTACTTGAAGAATTCCACATTTGCCATTTGAATTCTTCTCCTTACTGCCCACAAATAAATGGAGCTGTGGAAGCAACAAATAAGAACATCAAGAAGATTTTGGCCAAAACGACGGAAAATTATCGTGATTGGCATGATCGATTACCATATGCTTTGTTTGCTTATCGAACTTCAATTCGTACTTCGACTGGGGCAACACCGTTCTCATTGGTTTATGGGATGGAAGCTGTATTACCCGTGGAAGTGGAAATTCCTTCACTGAGGGTACTTTCTCAAATCAAGCTCTCTGAAGCTGAATGAGTTCAACAAAGATTTGAACAACTTAATATGGTTGATGAAAAGAGGGTAAAAGCCTTATGCCATGGACAAAGCTATCAGAAGAGAGTAGCTAGGTCATTTAATCGTAAGGTTAGACCAAGACATTTTGAGATCAACGATCTTGTCTTGAGGAAGGTTTTACATATCATTCCAGATCTGCGTGGGAAGTTTACTCCAAACTATGAAGGTCCATATATTGTAAAGAAAGTGCTACCTGGTGGGGCACTAATCCTTGTAGAAATGGATGGTCACGAATTGCCAATACCTGTAAATGCTAATTCTATCAAGAAGTATTATCCATGAATAAAGTGAAAGGCCTTTGAGCCATTTTTGGATTGAATCTAAGCCATTTTAGGATGTTTGCATCATGCATTTTCATGCATACATATTGCATCTACATGTTTGTTCATTTTGCAGGATCTCTGACGAAGATTCTACCTGTCTGCAAGAGGTTCATCTCAAGAGTGCAAAACTTTCAAAAGTGTCCATTCTTCTTTAGAACTTAGAAGTGACCTTATCCTTTAGAATGCCAAAAGAGTCGGTTAGAACTCTAGAAGTACGATTAGAACTCTAGAAGTGAACTCATGTGCTAAGCAAAGCCTGTTCTATCTACAAGTTTTGTCCAATCTTACTTCCAAAAAATCTCCCTAGTAGAGTCAACGAAACATGTCCTTTCGGACAAAATTTCATTATATTTTCATTTCCTCAAGGGGTTGAATTTAACCAAAGTGTGCTTTGGAAAACACGAAAAGGATTGTTAAATATGCCAAGTGGTAGTGCCTAAAATGATGAGAGGCAACCCCTTTACCAAACACGTCCTCATACACTCTTTGAGAGAATTGAGTGGAAAGAACCATGTCTTAGGGCATAGGATTCATTCACGGTGAATACATGATTTGAAATGATAAAGGCATTTCATTTCTCAATCCCCAAATACTATTGATATCCCTTGCAAGCCACTTTGAGTCAAATAGGGAGCATTTCCAAAATAACCCTGTCAAGAACAACCCCACACTGGGGCAAAATAGGGGGTCTTGGTTGAAAATCATGGAACAAAAGATTAAGAAAGATTTTATTGCTTTCACTTGTATCAATCTTCTAGTGCTAGCTTCAGGTGATTTCTTGTCGAAACTTGAAGCATCCCAAAGTGACGAAGATCATTCCGTTCACTACCACAAACACAATTATCCTTTGCTTAGCCACTTTGAGCCTTATACAATTCTTTCATAACCCCAGGTGATGATTACCTCCCCACACTGGGGCAAGGCACATGATTTACCAACAAAATTGAGAATATTGGTAATGTTTGTAAATGCCACTCGAGAGTCCTAGATGCTCAAAAGAGAATAAAAATTAGGGGGCATGAAAAAGCAGTGTGCCTGGTAAAAGCAAGGCCAATGCCCATAAAAAAAAAATGCAAAGAAAAGCAAGAATGCAAAAAAGAGCGAAATCCATGATCATGCAAAAGATCATTCGTTGAAAAACAAAAGAAATGTCTTGCAAGAGAAAACATGTATTGCAAGCAATATCATTAGAACAAAGAGCGAAGCTCTCATGTCTCAAGACAAATTACCCAAAGGACTCTCGAGATAGTAAAAATTTCAAGAGTCGAATTTTTGAGAAGTCGTGTGATGGTAATGATGCCAAGATAATCACTCACTTTTTAACCCTTTGATATCTAAAAGTTTTTCAAGCCTTTCTAAGCCTCACCCGAACCAACACTACAACCCTTATCCGAAGTCTCTTCCGATTGGGATGGTTCGAGTTGAAATGAGAATATCACATAGGAGCTACTGCTAGAAGGAGTGGAAGCAATCCTATCTTATCTTATCTTCAAGATTCTTGACTTGTAAACCTGATGAAGATATTGATTGAATATTCATTTCTTGGCCTCAAAGTGCATACCATTTGTGTAAGCCCATGACCAAGCCATCATTACGGTCCCTTTAAAAGACCTTTTGATCAATGGATTGTATTCACTATGAACGTTCACGAAAACCTTAGACATAGGTTGAGTGAGACTTCTCCAGTGAGATTTAAACAGTTTTCCCATATCAATGGTTGGGAACAAAAGCCCTTTTTGAGAGCTAGTGTGAAAGACCTATTTTGATTAGGATATTTCCACTTTGCATATTTGATTGAATCCTTAAATGGTTAATCAGATCCCATTTTGTTAAAATCTTCTCTGAAAGGATTTGACAATCAATATTATTTTGCAAGATTGTTTCTCTAGCAATTGAGAAAATTATACCCGGTCGAAACTGTGGCATCCCAAAATTCAAAGCCAAGCCATAAGGTGTGTTAAAGTCTTTAATTAGGTAATAAAATTTCCTAAGGTTTATACCTTAGCCATGAGTCTTTTAAGATTTGATGATTTGTGCGTATGTTTGTGAGAATTTGAATTTGATAGATTATGATGATAATCTATGCTTGACTATGCATTTTATAAATTAAATTTCAATAAACAAAATGTCACAAGACTTTGGCCATGTTGAAAATTAAAATTTAAAAATATTTATAGAAGAAATTCAAAAAAAAAAAAAAGGGAAAAGTCAATTTTTTGGATTGGGCCTTAGGCCCATTGGCCTAAGCTTAGTGGGCCGAATGGCCAGCCCAAATGGAGGCCCACGGAGGGGCTGTCGACCAGCCCAAGAGGGAGGCCCAATAGTGGCCGGCCCAAGCCCAAATTCAAAAGCCCATAAGACAAGTGGCAATAGACCTTCATGTATTGGCTTAGAGAAGAAGGCCATGCATTGGCCATAGATAAGGCAAGCAATGATTATCAATGATGAGCTCTAGGGGGGATAAAAGGGAACAGAGAGAGAGGGGTGGCCGGTTCCCTCATTCGGCCAAGAGAGTGAGAGAGAGAGAGAGAGAGAGATTGTGCGAGAGAGAGGGAGAGCGGCCAAGAGAGAAGAGGAGACGAGGAGGAGTCGCCGCCGTCCGACCGCCGTGCTCGCCGCCGTGTGCCGTCGTCCGTCCGGTCTACAGGCAAGTGGGAGTCCTCTAGTTGCTCTTGCATGTGTTTATGTCATTTGCATGTTGAATTTTTGGGTGTTTAGGTGAGAAAAACCGAAGCATGGTTGGTTTATTGTTGAATGGCATGGCTGTTCTTACTCGAACAGTGTGAGTTTGAATGTTGTGTGAGCTTGCATGCATGTTTCGAGTCCGATTTTGGCTTCCACTTCTTCATGAGAGTTGTAGCTAACATCTTGAACAACAACATACTGAAATTTCGTGAAAAATTATGGAGATTTGTGGGGTTAAAGTCGCATCCTACGGAGACCTCAGATCTGGAAAGATTTTACTGACCTTTTGTTGGATTTGTGATTGCATGTTGGTTTGTGTTGAGAATCACTCTTTTATTTATTCATGAAAGTTGTATGGGACATCTTAAACTACAACATCCTCAAATTTGAAGTGAAATGAACAAGTATAGCCTAGTAAATCGACTAGATCTTGAAGACGGTAATTCTGGAGATGTATTTTGGGACACCCGAGACTTCATGGACTTAAATGACGACTATAATATGGTTATTTGACTTGGATCTCTTCATGAAACTTGTAAAGGACATCTTGATGTATAATATATCATAATTTCAGAGGAAACGAAAGAGAATAGGTAGGTGAAATCTCAGTATTTCGGAGAAGCACGCACTGGACGATGCAGTAATGGATCCAGAAGCTTCGTGAGATTGTATAAAATAATCTAAAAATAATTTGGCTTAGAAGTCTACATGAAAGTTGTACGAAAATGTCTTGGCTATAACTCGGTAAACTTTCGTAATTTTTGGAGGCCGTATGGATATTTTAATCGAATTTCTTCGGAAACCGTGCATTCTGGTTTCATCCGAAAATTATATTATGTTTTGTGAAAATTGGGAAATTGTGTGAAATACTTTTTGGCCATGCATTTTGTGTGAAATTATCATCCTATTGGCTTGTTTAATATTTGCTGTAATTTTTATAATTTTGGGAATTTTTTGATATTAAATTTAATATTTATGGAAATGACAAAAGTTGAATTTTAAATAAATAAATAAATAAATAAATAAAAAGAAAAATAAAATAAAATAGATTATTTTATTGTCCATAAATTCCTTTAAATTTATTAATAAATAATTTTATCTTGTTGCATGTATGATAAGGTCTTGATGTATGCATGACATTGAATTGAGATGCATGTGTGAATTCCATGCCAAGTATGACTTGTTGATGTCACATCATATGTCATGCTAAAAATTAAGACCGAAATGGGTAAATGTGGATAATGATAAGTGAGGAGGTGGTTGTGGTGGAGGATTGATGCCCGGAATGTATAGAGATGCATTGCCGGATGGCCCTGGGAGATTCAGGATGCCCGAAATGTGGGGGTGCCGGAAGCCCTGTCGGAGGTTTCTTGTGGCATCCCAAAATTCAAAGCCAAGTCATAAGGTGTGTTAAAGTCTCTAACTAGGTGATAAATTTCCCATGGCTTATGCTTTTAGCTATTAGTCTTTTTAAATAGATGATTCGTGCATGTGCTTGTGAGAATTTAAATTTGATAGATTAATAATCTATGCTTGGCCATGTACTTTATAAATTAAATTTCAATAAATAAAAATGTCATAAGACTTTGGCCAAGATGAAAAATTGAAATTTAAAAATATTTATAGAAAGGAATTTCAAAAAAAAAAAAAAAAAGAGGAAAAGTCAATTTTTAGGATGGGCCTTAGGCCCATTGGCGTAAGCTTGTAATAGGCCAAGTTAGTCGGCCCAATTAGGCCCACAAGTGGGCTGTCGACCAGCCCAAGAGGAGGCCCAAGAAGTGGCCGGATAGCCCAAAAGCCCAAGCCCAAGAAGCCCAAATCAAATTCAAAAATTCAATAAGACAAGTGGCAAAAAGGGAAGGCCATAAATTGGTTGGTTTGTAGGCAAGTAATCATGAGAATTTGGGGGTATAAGAGGAAGAGAGAGAGAAGGTGGCCGGATTTCCCTCATTCGGCCAAGAGAGTGAGAGAGAAAGAGAGAGAGAATTCGAGAAAGAGAGGGAGAGGCCGAGAGAGGAAGGAGGCGGAGCCGAGGGGTCGTCGCCGTCCGTCCGCCGTGTGCCGCCGTGTTCACCGCCTTACGCCGTCATTCGTCCGTCCTAGAGGCAAGTGGGAGTTCTCTAGCTTCTCTTGCTTGCTTGTATGTTGTTTGCATGTTAGATTTTGGGTGTTTTAAGCGAGAAAAACCGAGGTATGGTTGGCTTGTTCTTAAGTCGTGTGACTGTTCTCGCTCGGATCGTCTGAGTCAGTAACTTGTTTGAGCTTGCATGTGTGTTTGGAGTCAGATTTTGGCTTCGATGTCTTCATAAAAGTTGTAGCTAACATCCTGTACTACAACATACTAACATCTCGTGGAAAATGATGGAGATTTAAGGGGTTAAAATCTCATCTTACGGAGACCTCAGATCTGGAGAGTTTTTACTGACCTTTCGCTGGATTCATGGTTGCATGTTGGTTTTTGTTGAGAATATTACTTCGGTTTCTTCATGAAAAATGTAGGGAACATCTTAAACTACAACATACTCAAATTTGAAGTGAAAAGAACAAGTATAGCTTGGCTAATCGACTAGATCTTCAAGACGATGATTCTGGTGATGTGTTCCGAGACACCCGAGATTTCAAGGACCTAAATGATGACTATACTCTGGTTATTTGACCTAGATCTCTTCATGAAACTGGTAATGGACATCTTGACACATAACATATCTGAATTTCAGAAAACGAAAGAGAATAGGCAGGTTAAAACTCCATATTTCGGAGATGGAGGCACTGGACGATGCGGTAACGGGTCCAGAAGCTTCTTAAGGTTGAATAAAATAATCTATAAGTAACCTGGCTTGGAGTTCTTCATGAAAGTTGTACGAAAATGTCTTGGCTATAATCCAGTAAAATTTTATAATTTTTGGAGGCCATATGGATATTTTAATTGAATTTATTCGGAAACCGTGCATTCTGGGTTCATCCGAGAAGTATAGGATGTTTTGTGAAAATTGTGAGATTTTGTAAAAATTCAATTTGGCCATGAATTTTGCATGTAAATCCTATTGGGTTGTAATTGCTTGAATTTTTATAATTTTGGAAATTATAAATATTAAAATAATAATAATAATAATAATAATAATAATAATAATAATAATAATAATAATAATAATAATAATAATAAGAAATAAAATAAAATAGATTATTTTATTGGCCATAGATTTTATTTAATTTAATTATGTGGCACGTGTGATAAAGTCTTGATATATATGACATGGAATTGAGATGCATGCATGAATTCAACGATGAGTATGATCTTGATTTGTCACCACCTCACATGCCATGATAAATTGAATCATAATGATGTGAATTGAGATAAATGAGTAAGCCGTCGGAGGTGAGCCAACGATGCCCCGGGAGTGTCGGGATGCCTGGCTAGAAGGGTACGGCCGGTTGCCCGGTGGTCATGAATGGCCGAATACCGGAGGGTCCTCGGGAGACCGAGTGGTATCGAGATGCCCGGAGAGTGGGGGAGCCGGAAGCTCGGCATGGTAATTATGCCGAGGGATACCTCGCGATGCCGGATTGGGTGCGAGATGCCTGGCCTGAAGGCTGCAGCCGGTTGCCCGGTTGTGTCATGATACATGCCCGGAGGTTTGTGTTGGATGCCCGGTTGTATCATGATGCATGCCCGGAGGGTCCTCGTGATGCCAGTTGGGGTACGAGATGCTCGGAGAGTGGGGGAGCTGGATGATCTGTAATTGTATCTTGGATACATGTGGGACGCAAACATTGGTCCCGGGAATGAGAAATGTGGCAGTCCAAGTTGAAATTGGAACTAAATCATGCATGGTGATATATGTGTGACATGATGCATGATGATATATGCATGACAATATATGCATGGTAATGATGATGATATGCATGATGATATGCATGATGATGATGGTGAGGATGATATATGATGATATGCATGATGATATGCATGATGGTGATATGGTATGATAACATGTGTAATGTGATGATGTCATGATGATGATGACATGTATGATATGATGATGCATGATAGTATGTGCATGGCTTCAAGGTAAGTAACGCCTACAATGCATGTATGATTTGCCTGATGCATTGAGTTGTTATTGGTGTTATTGGATTTCCCTATCTGCTGAGTGGTTGTACTCACCCCTTTTGGGCATAACATTTCAGATTAGCAATATGTCGATCCCTGCCGTCACACGGGGTACATTTTACGGGATACCGCCCGATGTAGAGGTCGAGTGTGCTGAGATAGATTGTCCCTCTGTTCCCGGACTGACTTTTATTCGAGTACGCTTTCTAGTGATGTACGATGTAGGCCTGGTTGGGGGCCCTGTTATTCAGGAATTTATATCCGTACATGTTCGTCGGGATGGAGCGATGCGAGGGATGTTGCCACCGCCACCGCCTGATGCACCGGGTTGGGTATGAGACCGTGCGCGACGAGTAGGAGCTGGATCCTTTTTGGAGTTAGTTAGCCGACACATATGATGGGGGATTGTACACGTGTGATGTAGAGGGTCGAGGATCTTTTTGAGGTTTTAGGCTGGACATGGCAGAGTCCTAGCTTTTCCTTGTTAGGTATCGACCCGAAAAGAAGTCCCATCCTGAAAGAATATGTAAATAAAGTGTCGTCGCTTGTTTATAAAATCCTGATGTTTAGTGGTGTGTATTTGTATCATGGTTGGTAGGGGGAGAGACGTGATATTTAATTTGCTTCCACTAATGAGTCGCGCTGGGACCGTTTTGTTTAAAAAAAAATGTGTATATGAATTACGATGCATCTTCTAAAGGAGAAAGGTAATAAGGAGTAACATTGGCGCTGGTGACGACCTGCGAAGGGTTCGGGGTGTCACAGCCGCGCTCTTTGGTATCAGAGCGAATGGTTATAGGTGGAGTGATAAGGAGCCTCAATTGGATATTGAGGAACATGATGACAATGCATACCATAGGATGTAAAACGAAATAATTGAATAACGGGTGATGAGAATTCACTCGTAGATCCCTAGTAGTTCTTTTTGAATTGCCTTTAGGTACTAGTAATATGTGTATGTTACTTATGTAGTAGTAGTAGTTGCTTTGAATGGGGGCAATGAGTCTCAGATTATTCCTGAGGCAATGCTTGGAAATTGTAGGAGAGTCATGGTGTGAGCTGGAAGTGCTCATCCATCGAGTGCTGAAGCCTCTGCTGCAAGGGCTGAACCCCGAATGGAAGATATCATGCAAGCATTAGCCAATATTGGAAATCTGATGGAAAGGCAGGCGCAGCAACAGCCCGGAGCAGAACGCCGTACTCAAGGATTAGTGGAGCAGTTTTTGAAGCTGAAGCCACTTAAGTTTAATGGAATGGGAAGTCCTGAGGAGGCGGAGCAATGGATTGATGGAATGGAACGAATATTCTGGCTGTTGGACTACACTGATGCTGAGAAAATAGTTTTAGCAGAGTACCAGTTGGAGGGGAATGCGAAGTTTTGTTGGAGAGCTTCGAAGGACATAATCTTTCCACCAAGTACTGAGGTTAACTGGGAGGAGTTTGTTAGAGCTTTTAATAGAAAGCATTTTTCTGACTGCGCTAAGGATAGGAAAATTACTGAATTTGTTCAATTGGAACAAAAGGAGCTGACGGTAGATCAGTATGAGGCTAGATTTTCTGAACTGTCTAGATATGCTCCTAGGCTAGTTGAGGACCAGGAAGAGAAAGCTAAGAGATTTCTGAAAGGGCTGAGGACGAATATCAGGAGACAACTAGTGCCTTTGAACATAAGAGATTATAATGAGATTTATGAAAGGGCACAGTTGGTGGAGCAGGAGTTGATGAGGGAACATTCAGAGGATAAGAAACCATTGTCCTTTAGTGATGTGAGAAGGGGTAAGAGACCCTATACAGGTCAAGGTCAGACCTGGGGATCTAAGAAGAAGGGAAATTTTGGGAACTATGGAAGAGGCAAGGGTAGCCTGAGTTTGGGAAGGACACCTTATCAGAATGCGAAGTGTCGAATGTGTAATGGGCGACATGGCCCAGGACCTTGCATTGGACAACCAAAGTGCTATGGTTGTGGACAAATAGGCCATATTAAGAGAAATTGCCCTCAAGAGAGATCGCACGCGAGTATGGGCTCGGTGCAGCAGCTGCAGCGGAATGCTGTTAGGCCAATCTTACCAAGGAATCCCCAGACACCACCAGCACAAGGAAGAGTATATGCGATTACCCAGGAGGAAGCGGAAGCTTCCAAAAATGTTATCTCAGGTACGATTCTTATTAATGGTGAAAAGGCATATGCATTGTTTGATACGGGTGCAACGCATTCGTTTGTGTCTGAAAGATATAGACGTTTGAATAAGATAGAAGTTATGCCTCTTGAGACGCCTCTTTGTGTTTTTACACCTCTAAAGGATGTGGTATTGTCTACGCTAGTGTGTGGAAATTGTAAGATAACAATGGGAGGAAAGGATATGGAAATAGACTTAGTTGTAATGGCCATGTATGATTTCAATGTTATCATAGGAATGGACTGGCTTCGTAAATATCGGGCGCAGATGGATTGCTATAGGAAAGTGATCCAATTTACCTTACCTGATCAATCTAGTTGTGAATTTTTAGGAGGTCAGACCCATCTACCTGTAGCACTTATTTCGGCAGTAGAAGCATGTAAGTTACTTGACAAAGGATGTCAAGGGTACCTAGCCATAGTTAGAGATTATGCCAGGGAGGAGCCTAAACTTGAGGAAGTCCGCGTAGTTAACGAATTTCAAGATGTATTTCCCGAGGAATTGCACGGATTGCCGCCGAGGGGAGATTGAATTTGAAATTGAATTAATGCAGGAAGGGACCAATATCAAAAGCCCCATATAGGATGGCCTTAGTTGAATTGAAGGAGTTGAAAGTGCAACTGCAAGAATTGCTTGACAAAGGATTCATTAGACCAAGTGCTTCACCTTGGGGTGCACCGGTCTTGTTTGTGAAAAAGAAAGATGCATCGATGCGCTTGTGTATTGACTATAGGCAGTTGAACCAAGTGACCATTAAGAATAAGTATCCTTTGCCTAGAATTGATGATTTATTTGACCAACTCCAGGGAAGTTCGGTCTTCTCTAAGATTGACTTGAGGTCGGGATACCATCAGTTGAGAATTAAGAAGGAGGACATTCCTAAGACTGCGTTTAGGACTCGTTATGGACACTATGAGTTCCTTATTATGCCATTTGGATTGACTATCGCGCCGGCTGCATTTATGGATTTCATGAATAGAATATTTCAGCCTTATTTAGACCAGTTTGTGATTGTCTTTATTGATGATATTCTAGTATATTCAAAAGGGCCTAAAGAGCATGAGCAACATTTGAGAATAGTTTTGCAGACCCTGAGAGAGCATAAGCTATATGCTAAGTTTAGTAAGTGTGAATTCTGGTTGGACCAGATAATATTTTTAGGGCATGTGGTGTCAGGAAAAGGAATTGCAGTAGACCCGGCAAAAGTTGAAATGGTAGTAAATTGGCCGAGACCCACGACACCCACTGAAATACGAAGTTTCTTAGGATTGGCTAGTTATTACAGGAGGTTCATTGAAGGATTTTCACGATTGGCAGGACCTTTAACTAAATTGACCGGAAAGAATGTAAAATTTGAGTGGAATGGAGAATGTGAAAGGAGTTTCCAGGAGCTCAAAAGGAAATTGACTTCGGTTCTAATTCTGACTATACCTACTGGACCTGACGATTTCACGGTGTATAGTGATGCATCTCACAAAGGACTGGGATGTGTGTTGATGCAGCATGGCAAGGTTGTAGCCTATGCATCCAGACAATTGAAACCCCATGAGCTGAATTACCCGACGCATGATTTAGAACTAGCAGCTATAGTGTTTGCCTTAAAGATATGGAGACACTATTTGTATGGGGAAAAGTTTGAGATTTATACGGATCATAAAAGTTTGAAGTATCTGTTCTCACAAAAGAAATTGAATATGAGACAAAGGAGATGGATGGAGTTATTGAAGGATTATGACTGTGAGATAAGATATCATCCAGGGAAAGCGAATAGAGTAGCGGATACTCTTAGTCGTAAGTCGGCTATGGAAATAGCTAGTTTAAGGATGGCAAATTGGGAATTGTTAAAGTCTGTAGCAGACTCAGAATTTAAATTGGAAATGGATTGTCTCACCGGTATGCTTAGTGCATTAAGGATTGAGCCAGAGATTATCCAGAAAATTAAAATCCTGCAAGAATCTGACCTAGAGATTTTGAAAGTGAAAAATGCTGTATCTTTAGGGAAAAGATCAGAATTTCAAATCTCTGATGATGGAATAGTAAGATGCCAAGGACGACTTTGTGTTCCCGACAATGAGGAATTAAAGAAGGAAATTCTGTCGGAAGCACATAAGAGTAATTATAGTATCCACCAAGGTAGTACATAGATGTACAGGAATTTGCGTCAGCAGTTTTGGTGGAACGGTATGAAGGCAGATACGGCTAAGCACGTTTCTCAATGTTTGACGTGCCAGCAAGTAAAAGCGGAACATCGTAAACCCGCAGGACTCTTGAGACCATTAGATATTCCCGAATGGAAATGGGAACATATAACGATGGACTTTGTGCAAGGATTGCCAAGGACATCAAGTAGTCATGATTCAATTTGGGTGATAGTGGATCGTTTGACTAAGTCGGCACATTTCTTAGCAATTCGCATGGACTACCCAATGGATAAGTATGCGGACATGTATGTAAGTCAAGTGGTATGCCTACATGGTGTTCCAGTGACCATTACTTCAGATTGGGATTCGAGGTTTACTTCGAATTTTTGGCGAAGTCTTCAAATTGCATTAGGGACTAAGCTTCAATTTAGTACTGCTTTTCATCCCCAGACCGATGGACAAACTGAAAGAGTAATCCATATATTGGAGGATATGTTAAGGGCTTGTATAATTGATTTCAAAGGAAATTGGGATGAAAAATTGCATTTGGTGGAGTTTGCCTATAACAATAGCTTTCAGAAAAGTATAGGCATGGCACCCTATGAAGCATTATATGGAAGGAGATGTAGGACTCCTGTCTATTGGAGTGAAGTAGGTGAAAGGAAGTTGACAGGACCTGAATTGGTACAAGTTACCACTGAGGCTGTTGAAATTATCAGAGAAAGACTTAGGACAGCTCAGAGTAGACAGAAAGACTACGCAGATAGGCGTAGAAGGCCTTTGGAATTTAGTGTAGGAGACCATGTATTCCTTAAGGTATCTCCAATGAAAGGGATATCTCGATTTGGGATGAAGGGTAAGTTAAGCCCTAGATTTGTTGGACCTTTTGAAATACTTGAGAGGATAGGGGATGTAGCTTATCGTTTAGCATTACCTCCTAAGTTAGAAAATCTGCACGATGTGTTTCATATATCGATGTTGAGGAAGTACCAGCCGGATCCTGGTCACATACTCGATCATGAAGCCATCAAAGTGGATGAGAAAGTTAGGTACATTGAAGAGCCTGTGCAGATATTGGACCGAAAGGAGCCGAGGGGTCGTCGCCGTCCGTCCGCCGTGTGCCGCCGTGTTCACCGCCTTACGCCATCGTTCGTCCGTCCTAGAGGCAAGTGGGAGTCCTCTAGCTTCTCTTGCTTGCTTGTATGTTGTTTGCATGTTAGATTTTGGGTGTTTTAAGTGAGAAAAACCGAGGTATGTTTGGCTTGTTCTTAAGTCGTGTGACTGTTCTCACTCGGATCATGTGAGTCAGTAACTTGTTTGAGCTTGCATGTGTGTTTGGAGTCAGATTTTGGCTTCGATGTCTTCATAAAAGTTGTAGCTAACATATTTTACTACAACATACTAAAATTTTGTGGAAAATTATGGAGATTTGAGGGGTTAAAGTCTCATCTTACGTAGACCTCAGATCTGGAGAGTTTTTACTGACCTTTCGCTGGATTCATGGTTGCATGTTGGTTTTTGTTGAGAATATTACTTCGGTTTCTTCATGAAAGTTGTAGGGAACATCGTAAACTACAACATACTCAACTTTTAAGTGAAAAGAACAAGTATAGCTTGGTTAATCGACTAGATCTTGAAGACGATGATTCTGGTGATGTGTTCCGAGACACCCGAGACTTCAAGGACCTAAATGATGACTATACTCTGGTTATTTGACCTAGATCTCTTCATGAAACTGGTAAAGGACATCTTGACACATAACATATCCGAATTTCAGAGAAAACGAAAGAAAATAGGCAGGTTAAAACTTCATATTTCGGATATGGAGGCACTGGACGATGCGGTAACAGACCCAGAAGCTTCTTGAGGTTGAATAAAATAATATATAAGTAATCTGGCTTGGAGTTCTTCATGAAAGTTGTACGAAAATTTCTTGCCTATAATCCAGTAAAATTTTATAATTTTTGGAGGCCATATGGATATTTTAATTGAATTTATTCAGAAACTGTGCATTCTGGGTTCAACCGAGAAGTATAGGATGTTTTGTGAAAACTGTGAGATTTTGTAAAAATTCAATTTGGCCATGAATTTTGCATGTAAATCCTATTGGGTTGTAATTGCTTGAATTTTTATAATTTTAGAAATTATAGATATTAAAAAAATAATAAAATAATAATAAGAAATAAAATAAAATAGATTATTTTATTGGCCATAGATTTTATTTAATTTAATTATGTGGCACGTGTGATAAAGTCTTGATATATATGACATGGAATTGAGATGCATGCATGAATTCAACGATGAGTATGATCTTGATTTGTCACCACCTCACATGCCATGATAAATGGAATCATAATGATGTGAATTGAGATAAATGAGTAAGCCGTCGGAGGTGAGCCAACGATGCCCCGGGAGTTTCGGGATGCCTGGCTAGAAGGGTACGGCCGGTTGCCCAGTGGTCATGAATGGCCGAATACCGGAGGGTCCTCGGGAGACCGAGTGGTATCGAGATGCCGGAGAGTGGGGGGACGGAAGCTCGGCAT